>CM045759.1:145752105-146113560 GCA_025200525.1 Camellia lanceoleosa | reverse complement strand
TATGGATTAGATATATGATAAGATTGTGAGAATAAGTTATACTATAACAAAATATATATATATATATATATGGAATAAATGATTGAATAAAAAAAAAAAGATGTTATATTTTGTTAGAATAAAATAAAAAGATATAATTATTTTTGACTATTGGATGAAAAAAAAAAAACATTGGAGAGATGTAGGCTTCATTTGGTTTAGTTTTACAATCATGATTTGAGTGTAGAGTTATATTTTGAGTTATGAATTTTGAGTTGAATTTGAAAGAGCTTTGAGTTGTATTTGAAATTTTTAGATTTATTTTTTTTAAATATTTTTAAAATTCTTAATTTTATTTTTAGGTTAAATATTTTTTTATTATAATTTTTTTTTTAATGTGTGTTGTATTTACTACATGTATACATTGTATTTTTTAAAAATATTTTTAATATTTAAAATTTAAAATGAATTGTATTTTTTTTATTTTAAATATTTTTTCATTATTCTAATATCACACTACCTATGATATTATTTAATCCCTCCATTTTCTTTTATTTTCATTTCACATATTAGTATTAAAATTATTTAAAATTTAGTACTATCCAAAACAACACACTTGGACATGTTCTGTACCGCCAATTCCTTTCTTCTTGTCGCGCAATCAAACACCAAACTAATAATCTGATAAGCCCTACGTGTTTTCTTTGCTTTCAATCACACTAACAGTGAGACAGTCAAACATGACCTATGTACAATACATTTATCTCCTTCTACCTATCTTTTAATTATACTTCCCTTCAAAATTTAAAAATTTTATTTTATCTCTTTATATGCCTCTTAATTACATTCATGTCATCATCTCTAATTATATCCTCATCTCTAATCTTATAACTTCTCATTGCATCTTTTTCAAACTATGAATTTACTTCATTGCTAACCATTACCTATGGACATCTCCAATCAGCAATTCCTAGCCCCTTCTTTCACCAATAACTCACTCCTTGGCACCCCCTCTTCCACTGCAGCCTCACCAGTCTAGTCCCTCTTACAAGCCTCCTCCTCTACCGACAATGACTTAAAAAAAAATATATATATATATATATCCTAACTTTTCTAACTTTTATGGGCCATCAGGAACATGGGTTAAAAGTTAAAAGTTAACTTTTAACTTATTTTGAGTCACATCACTTCTCACATCAAACAGTTAAAAAAGCTAAAAAATTAAAAAGCTAATTTTTAACCATCTTTCCAAAACACCCCAAAGTGGCTATACTCCACCTTGTTGGGCAGTTGGACTTTCTTCCTCCTATTTCATTGATTTTCTTCTTCTTTTTTTTAATTAAAAAGATATTAGCAATATTGTATGTATTAAATATAAAATAACTTTGTTACTTATATATACTATATATAATCAAATCAAAATCATCATATCATTACACTTATGAAATGGAGATCTCAACTCCATTTGTATTTGATTACATCACGACCCCATTCGCCCCTAGTAGAATGGTGCCATGATGGCGATAATCAAGATTACCAAAGGCCAACTTGCAAAGTCACACACTGTCGAGTATACATATGGGGCTTACATATGGAAGCAATAAATTTAAATCTAATTAGTCCATAAGATTTGTGCATAGATCCAAATGAAATGACATACATTTTATCATGGTCTTACAACTTGAATACAAATAAAATAAAGTACATTTTTACATCTTGATCAAAAGGCTTCTCAAGCCGAGCATAAACAAAAGAATGAAATACAAAGCCAAAGCATAATCTTCAAGATGTTGCAAAACATGAACCCAAAACACATCGGTAAACACATCTAAGCGTCACTACCTTCTTGCTCGTCACCTACATATATATATATATATATAGGGTGAGCTTGGACACTCGATGAATGATATTAGAAATAAAGGTTTTGCATGATTGATATCGAGATCTTTTCCAAAACAATACATATCATAACTTTACATGTCAAAGAGACGAACCGAGTTCATCTATCAAAGCTTTCAAGTTCCTTGGATGTTAATAACATCTACATAATACCAAGCGATGACATTAGGACAACAAACCCATGCGGAAAACCGTCGTGGCAAAACAAGAATGCAGTTGCATTATAGTCCCTGGCACTAAGGACTTTCAAAACAAGGTGCGATTGCATTATAGTCCCAGCACTAAGGACTTTTCCCGAAATGTCATCAAAACAAGATAATACTTTATACAAAACTAGGGATAATCATTCATGCTTAATCAAATACTTTTCCAAAACAAAGCAAAGCTTTTATCAAAACATTGTAACATAACTTTATTAAAAATACCACTCACTTAGTTCTTGAGACGTCGGGATCAAAGCAAAGGTCCAAGTCCTACAAACACATGGCAAAGTCTACTGAATGCACTTCTCAAAACAAGTCTTACATGCATGCAAATGATCTCGGGAAAACATGCTGGGAGTTAAAACACTGTTTTACATGTCAAGAAGACATGCTGGGTACTATCCAGGTCTTTGCCGAGGTCCCACACCTCCTTGTCGAGGTGTGGTCCTGATGGCCACATACAGGGAAATGAAATCGAGAAAATCTGGGTTTCCCTCCTTGATGAACATGAAGAACATGAAGAACATAAATAACATGAATGCTAAAATCATGACTTGTTTATACAAAATCTGGGATTTCATGCAGTGGGTTCGAAAACATGAACCTGGGTACCCATACTTGAAGATTTTGGGAAAACAAACACAAAAACATGGATCTTAATGCAAGCTTTCGGATCAAATCATGGCTTTCCCTCAAGAACACATGAATATCATATTCTCTTTCTAAAATCGAACTTCAAAGCAATGCATGGCTTACAAATCATGCTCGATCATGCAATGCAGCTAGATGAACATAAAGAATCACAAGAGTAGATCAAGAATCTAACCTCAAGGTACGAATCTAACGGTTTGATCTCTAAGAATCAAGCTTAAAAATCAACTCTCTCAGTCCACAACTTCTTCTTCTTCCTAAAGCTTCTCTCCCTAAAAGACAAAGATATGATACAAAATGATAGGTTCTCTCGGCTGGTTCCAGACTTAACCCTCTGCTGGGACACGTGGCAGCGTTGGGTTTTTCTCAAAAGGTCATTGACAGACAAGACAAGAACATGACAATGAGTGTTCAACATGTGAGGCGGCATGGGCTCTCTGGCAAGGCAATGACATCGGGTGAAATCATCAACTCTGGCAAGTAAGGTCTTAGTGATCTCGGCTAGGAAGGACAACACTTGGCCTAGCTGTGCCACACCTCGGCCTAGATGTGCCACACCTCGGTCTAGGTCATACATGTCCAGGAAGAAGATCACTAGGTGCAAGGATAGCATCTCGGCCTAGATAATACACATCTCGGCCTTGGTGATGAACACCTCGACCTAGATGATAACATCTCGGCCAATATGCCGGGGTGAAGGTGGGGGCCAACCAAAGTGGTTTCAAGGTGATCCTAGGTGCAAGAGGTTCAAAGGTGCAGCCTAGGCTTAAGATGACCTCGGCTAGACTCACCAGGAAAGGAACAAGACTAACAAGCAATTTCACATAAGTACAAAGCAAGACAAGAATCTTACTCTAGGTAAAACAAGTCAAAATTCACTAATGCAAGCTTAGCAAAACAAGATCATGCACATGCACATGCACAAGGCTAAGGCAGGGATGAGGGTCACTACAGTTTACCCTCCTTAAAGAAGTTTGGTCCCCAAACTTAAGTTACCTTGCTCTACAAATAACTCTGGATAACGGATTTTCACTTCTTTTTTCTTTTCCTATATAGCCTCCTTGCCATAATGCTCCTTCCATTCAACCTTTGCCATCGGTATCGACTTGTTTCTCAACTGTCTCATTTGTCTGTCAATAATTCTCATCGGCTTCTCTTCGTAGCCTAAATCTTCATCAACCACAATCCTGGAATAATCAATTACATGCAGTGGGTCTCGGATATACTTCTTCAACATCGAAACATGAAACACATTGTGGACTTGGCTTAATTGCGGCGTGAGCAAGTGCAGAAACAGCAGGGTTAACCCTCTCAAGAATTTCAAACGGCCCAATATATCGAGGTGCTAATTTACCCTTCTTCCCAAATCTTGAAACTCCTTTCATCGGCGAGATCTTCAAAAATACATGATCCCCAACTTCAAATTCTAACTCCTTTCTCCTCTGGTCGGCATAACTCTTCTGTCGACTCTGTGCGGTTTTAATCCTCTGCTGAATGAGCTTAATCTTCTCAGTTGTTATTTGAACTAACTCGGGACCAATCAAAGCTTTGTCTCCTACCTCGGTCCAACATATCGGCGATTAACACTCCCTTCCATACAAAGCTTCCTACGGCGCTATGCCAATCTTTGGCTTAATGCTTGTTGTTGTATCACGAATTCTACTAATAGCAAATGCAATTCCCAACTTCCTTGAAATCCAATACACACAATCTGAGCATATCTTCAAATATCTGAATCGTTCTTTCCGTTTGCCCATCGATGCAGGGGTGAAAAAGTACTAAACCTTAACTTTCGGTCCCCAAAGCTCTTTGTAGACTGCCAAAATCTAAAAACAAACTTCGGATCTCGGTCTGACACAATGGACATCAGCACCCCTTGAAGTCTAACAATCTCATTCATATACAACAAAGCAAGTCGATCGGCATTAAAGGTAGTCTTAACAGACAAGAAGTGGACTGACTTAGTTAATCTATCAACGATAACCCAAATTGAATCCATACCTTTTTGTGTCCTTAGCAAACCAACCACAAAATCCATGGAGATGTGTTCCCATTTCCACTCAGGAATTGACAAAGGTTGAGGAAGTCTTGCTGGCCTCTGGTGTTCTGCTTTTACTTGCTGACAATACAAACACTGGGATACAAACTCAGCTATTTCTTTTTTCATATTTGGCCACCAAAAAGTTTGCTTCACATCTTGGTACATCTTGGTGCTTCTGGATGAAAGGCAAATTTGGAATTATGGGCTTCTGCAAAATCTCCCTTTTCAACTCTGGGGCGTCGACCACGCACAATCTTCCTTCAAACTTGAGCTTTTGATTTTCAATGGTGTATCTGGCCTCGGCAGTAGCGAACTCATCAATTACCTTCTTGAAATTCATCCTCCATCATGCGGCCTTCACTTCCTCAATAATGGTCGGCTCCTTTGAAATCATTGCGGATATGCCAAACTTCCAACTAACTTCTGCTCAGCGACTCACGCTGAGTTTGCCTTACAGGATGATCTTGAATCGCATGTCATAGTCCTTCAATAGTTCAAGCCATCTTCTGCCTCATATTCAATTCCTTCGGTGAACAAGTACTTGAGACTCTTGTAGTGCTGTGAAAACTTGGCAAGCTCCATGCAAGTAATGGCCAAATCTTTAAAGCAAAAACGGCCGCTAGTTCCAAATCATGGGTAGGATAATTCTTTTCATGGGGCTTCAAGCGGCGAGATGCATATGCTATAACTTTACCCCTTGCATTAATACACAACCCAAACCCTTATGTGAAGCATCACTATAAATCTGAAATTCTTCTTTGTCGGCGGTAGTACAAGTATCGATCTTTGTAACCAACCTCATCTTTAACTCCTGAAAAGCTGACTCCCTATCCTCGGTCCATTCATACGCCACCCCCTTCTGAGTTAGTTGTGTCAATGGCACTGCAATCCTTGAGAAGTCCTTCACAAATTTCCTGTAATAGCCAAACCTGAAAACTACGAACCTCGGACACGTTGGTTGGCGTCGGCCAATTCACAATAACTTCAATTTTACTCGGATCGAGATTCCCTCTTCATTAATCACGTGACCCAAAAATGAGATGCTAGAAAGCTAAAACTCACACTTACTATACTTGGCATATAACTTTCTGTCTCTCAAAATCTGTAAGGCCAGTCTCAAGTGCTTCTCATGCTCATCACCTCTCTTGGAATAGATCAGTATGTCGTCGATGAAAACAACCACAAACTCATCTAGGTATGGCTTAAAGACTCTGTTCATCAAGTCCATAGATATTGCGGAGCATTGGTCACTCAAAGGCATTACCAAAAATTAAGTAGTGGCCATACCTTGTCCAGCGATCTTCTCAACATCCTCGGCATTAACCTTCGGTGATGGTAGCAGACATGAGGTCAATCTTAGAAAAGACTCGTGCCTTGTAGTTGATCAAGCAAATCATCGATCCTCGACAATGGGTACTTGTTCTTAATGGTTACCTTGTTCGGTTCTAGGTAGTCGATACAAAGGCGAAGTGTCACGATCCTTTTCTTGACAAATAGGCTGGTGCTCCCCATGGTGCGATGCTCGGCCTAATAAATCCCTTATCCAACAATTCTTGTAATTGAAGTTTCAATTCTTTAAGTTAATTTGGGGCCATTCTATAGGGTGTTTTGGAGATAGGTTGGGTTCCCAGGGAATGTCAACGATAAACTCTATTCCTCTATTGACTAAGTGGCGGGCAAGTCATTTGGAAAGAGCGTTGAAATTCCTTAACAACTGGTATGTCGGCTAGCTCAACACTTCCATTCAAATCACTTAGTATACTACACAGATAACCTTGACACCCTTTTTGGATAAGTTTATAGGCTTTAATGGATGAGATCAAGTAAGGTGGGGATATTACTCCCTTGCCCTGAAACGTGACCTCGGCTTGGTTTGGGGGTTTCAATGTGACACTCTTAGAAACACAATTAATGGATGCATGATTTGCTACTGACCAATCCATTCCCAAAATGACATCAATGTGAGTTATGCTCAACGGCATCAAATCAACTAATATTTCTACATCCTCAATCACAACAACACACGCCCTATAAATAGATGCAACAGTCATATTTCTCCCAGATGGAGCAGACACAGATAACACATAATCAAGGGGTTCTAGTTCCCTATTCAACTTCTCGGCGAATCTAGCAGATACAAATGAATGTGTAGAACCCGAATCAATTAGTATGTATGCATCTTGAGAGCAAATTGGAAGGATACTTGACACTACTGTCTCGGCACTCTGGGTGTCTCCTGGCACTAATGCAAAAACTACGCCTGTCTCAAATGCATGTCCTTAGGCGTTGCTTTTACATGCGAGCAGAGGTGCTTCCATTCCTCTTTCCATCGTCAGCCTTTGACTTGGGCGATCCTTCACACGATGACCTATCTGCCACGCTCATAGCAAGCCCCGATGCCCAGCAGCAGACCCCAAAATGTGGCTTCCCATAACTCACACACGTAGCATTACCTTCTTGATTTGAGTTGCTGGAACTGCCCACGTTTGCCTTCTTCTTAGTGTTGAACGGAACTCGGTGATTATCATAATTATGCCTCTTCCTCTGACTCTCCCCCGAACTCTAGTATCGGTTTAAGTTAGCTTCTGCCAGGATGGCCTTGTCTAATACTCCGGCGTATGTCGGCATGTTGAGCATGTTAACTCGATCTTGTATCGGTCCACAAAGTCCGCTTTCAAACTTTCTAACTTTCCTATATTCATCATTAACCATGTGAGGTGCATATCTCGCCAGCTTAGTGAAAGCACGGTCATATTCTGCCACGGTTTTGTTGCCTTGTGTCAGAGTCTGGAACTCTGTGATCTTGCGGTCTCGGACACTGAAAGGAAAGTGCTTGTTGTAGAATAATTCCAAAAATCTAGCCCAAGTCAAATCCAGTCCAAGTCAAACAGTAAACTCTCTCTAAAACTGATCTTCAACCTCCAAATACATTCAATCTATTAATCTCTACACCCTAGTCCCTTTGATAAAAAGGTAGAGGTCACCTAGAGCTTCATTTTAATCGGGGCAAAGTTGATTTTTGGCTTCGTCAAAGTTTTTTCTTTCTCTCCCTTGTCTTCAAACTTTGAGGTAGGGATTTCTCCACATTTTAGTATGATTTTTAACTTAATTATTTGTCTTTTCAAAGAAATCATGGGATTTAGAGATTTTGGTAAAAATCTAGGGCTTTGGTTTTCAAATCAAAAGAGGGTTTTCAAATGGATTCTTGAAAATGATTGTGGGTTTGTAAATGTGATTGAGTTGTGATAAAATGATGGATTTTTATCCTTGGAATTGGTTTATAAGGAAAAAGGATTTTGCCTTAAAGCGTGAATATTTGATTTTGTAAATAGAAAATGGAAATGATATTGGGTTTTATGAACTTAGAATGATGATAATGGTGGTGGTAGAGTTGGATATGTATTATCGCTCCCATCTTGAGATTTGGAAAGTATATCTTTATTGGAAATTATTTATCTGTTTAGAGATATCTGTTTTGGGCTATCGGTGGACGATAGTTATGATTGTTATAGAAATTGCATGAGAATTAGGCGAATTGAAACTAATTTTTCATCCATTTACATTAAGCATTGTTACATATTTAACACATTGAAAATGTATACTGTTTTCAGAAAAATTAGTGAATATCTTGGTGAATCTGGGTAGGGAGTGTAGTTGTGGTATTAAGTTGGCCTATGTATCCTTGGTGGAAGTCCAGAAACTCGCGTGGATAGGTGCCGAGCCTTCCGGTTAATATAGGTAAAAATGGCAATTGGTAGTGCTTGTAACTTACTTGTAGACATGTCTTAGGGATTTCCAATTTTGTATCTACTGCCCTATTTTCTATTGTAAAGGAAATGATTTAATGAATTGTGATATAAACTTGGAATTGCATAGTTTTTGGAAAGAGATATAAAATGTTTTGGCTTGAGCATTGCATATGCATTCACCTTATAACTCTGTTAAGATTCATACACTATGTTAGAGTATCTTTACTAGGCTTTGGCTCACCCTCTATGGAAAATCATTTTCAGGTGCTGATGATATGCCTCCGCCAAGGCCGTGGTTAGGGAGGATTTAGAGCCGCGAGCTTCTCATTTTGTTTTTGTTGTAATTATCTTGTACAAGCCTAGGGTTTTATTTGTATTGAGTTTAAAATCACTTTTGTTGTAACAAAGTATCATCTTGGAAAGTTGTAGCCGTCAAAGCATTTATTTATTTGTTTAACTTTTATTTCATATCATTAACTTGTTGCACATGCTATAGATTCACAATTAGGACTTATGAATGTGTAACTTCATGTGTTACCTTTTGTACAACTAGAATCATATGAATAGAAGGATATTATATTCAGAATTGTGTTGTTATTTAATAAATATTGTGATATGATTTTATTGTTATATTTTGGGGGCATTACAACTTGGTATCAGAGCTACTGGGTTTGAATACTTTGGGATTGTAGGAAGTGGTTATTACCACAATGAGTTTCTTGCTAGATGATATTAGGAATAAACCTGATATGCTATGTGATAACTTGCTTATGTGACTAGATAGGTATGAAATTTAATTTCTAAGATCTTGATTGGGTTTCTGAGTTTCTAGGCGTCTGTTAGAAAAGTACTTGATCATTGCTATTTCTAACTTAACTCGCAACGCGTGATGGGATCATTATCTAGAAAGAAAATTAGTATGTGTTATGTGACTACATGCTTATGTGGAGTGAATTACTTGTTGTCCACCGTATTAGGGCCTTGAGTGAGTTAGTTTGACACATTTGTAAATCGCTAATTTCTTGTGTTACCTTCATTAGGATGTCGGGGCGTGGGCGTAGTGTTGATATGCATGGCGAGCCTGAACAACGGAGAGTCTTGTTACTAGATGATATTTGACACGGAGGAAGGGGTTGGTTAGGCCAATGTGGCCGAACCAGTTGGTCAGCAGGCCATGGGCGCCTTGGCCTGCGAAATGGCTGGAGCTTTGCGGGAATCCATGGATATTCTTAGAGTTAAAAATCAAGTCGAGGCCCATGCAGGTTGAGGCAGTCGTCTTTTTGAAGAGGAGTTCTTTTGGTCTAATCCGGATAAGTTTTTGGGAGATCGAAGGAGCCACTGAAAGGCGGATGAGTGGCTAAAGTAGATGGTGAAGACATTTGAGATGCTTGGCATCGAGGATGATGGTGAGAATGACCTTGGCATCCTTACAAGCGAAAGAGATCTGGGTCAATTGGGTGACTTGGGAGGCCTTTGTCAATGCTTTCTAGGACAAGTTTTTACCTCCCCTTTTGGGGAGAAGTTAAGAAGCGATTTGAAGCTTAAGTAGCTTAACACACGTGTGGTGAGTTTGAGGCTTCATTTACCAATTTATCGAGGTTTGCACCTAAGCTTGTAGGAATGGAGGAACTGTTGTTTGGAGTTTGAGAACGAGTTAAGGTGGACTCCTTTTCAAGGTGGCGCGTCCATGATTAGGGATTCTGATCGTCTTGTGAAGGCGGCTCACTTAGAGGCTGTGATTGATGAGGAGGAGAGGATGAGGGCCTCCAAGCGAGCATTTAGGAGGTTGAGGAAAGACTCGAGATAGCAAGAGGCGGAGGTTCCACCTGGCGATCCCAAGGACTGTCTGGGTCCACTTTCGATCTGGAGTTCGGGTTACGAGAGAGGTGGTCGAAGGGATCACTTGCTTTAAGTGTGGTCATTTGGGCCACAAGTGCATAGGTTGCCCGCAAGGGATGGAAACAACGATGCCTACCTATTATCGATTGTGGGTAGTCGGGGCACTTGAGGAGGTTTGCCCTCGGACAGTAGCTTGTCTGAGTGCGTTTGGTTCAAGACAGACACAGAGCCATCAGCCTACACTATCAGCTCTGGCCTCGAGGGCTAATCAAGGAGCCTCTTCGGCTCAGTTCGTGTATTAGACTTATGCTCCGAAGGGTGAACAGGTGGAGTAGAGACCTATGAGGCGTGTGTATGTTGTTACTATACTAGATTTGTTGCCAGCACCTTCGGTAGTGAGAGATAACTTCTTGTTGTGTAATTCTATTGCCAAATTGGTGCATCACATTCTTTCATTTCGTCTGTATTCGCATCAACATTGGTGTTAGAAGTGACTCAGTTAGCATCTCCACTCAGGGTAGAGTCACCTATTGGTGGTAAGGTTGTGTTGGACTAGGGGTGTCAGGAATGTGAAATAGAGGTTGCTAGTTGCCAACTTTCTTTTGCTTTTGTGTTGATTAACATGTCGAATTTTGATTTTTTTTTTTTTTTTTTGCATGGATTGGTTGTCATCCTATCGGGCCATTATAGACTGTTACCGTCAAAGAGTCATGGTGTGCACCTCGAGTGGTGGTTGTTTTTATTTCCTGGGGAACCGAGTTGATAGAGCCTTGTTGCTAGTGTGTGATCTGTGTGGTTAGGGCGAGCTTAGTCTTCTTCTTGCTACATTCTTGGGTGTTGAGAGTGATGTGGTCCAAGTAGAGTTGCCAAGGATAGTTTGTGAATACCCAAACGTCTTTCTCGAGGATCTCACTAGTTTGCCACCTCATCGTGAGATTGAGTTTTCTATTGATTTAGTGCCTGGCACGACACCAATTTCCATGATACCGTATAGATTTGCACCCGCCGACTTGAGTGAGTTGAAGATTCGACTCCAAGAATTGCTAGATAAGGGTTTTATCCACCCTAGTACCTCATCTTGAGGGGCACTGACTCTCTTTGCCAAGAAGAAGGATAGCAGATTGCAACTTTATATTGATTACGGAAAGTTGAACTAAGTAACTGTTAAGAACAAATACCCATTGCCTCCTATAGATGACTTATTTGACCAGTTGAAAGGGGTTTTGTTGCTTTTCTAAGATAGACTTGAGATTGCGTTATCACCAGTTGAGAGTAAAGGAGGAGGATATCTAGAAGATGGCATTCCATCTGCGGCATGACCATTATGAGTTCCTAGTGATGCCTTTTGGGTTAACCAATGCACCGACCTTATTTATGGATTTGATGAATCGGATATTTTGTGAGTTTCTAGACCATTTTGTAGTTGTCTTTGTTGATGACATTTTGATTTACTCACCCTCTGAGGAGGAACACGAGGAACACTTGCAGATTGTCCTTGAATTACTTCGAGCCCCCAAATTGTATGCTAAGTTTGGGAAGTGTGAGTTACGGTTGAAGGAGGTGAAATTCTTAGGCCATTTGGTATCGAGGAAAGGGTGACTATAGATTCCTCTAAGATAGAGGCGATTAAGATTGGAAACAACTTAAGAATGCCTTTGAGATCCGGAGTTTCTTGGTGTTAGCTGGGTATTACCATCATTTTGTCAAAGATTTCTCTAGATTGGCAAGTTTGTATGGAGTGAGACTTGTAAGAAATAGTTTCAAGAACTTAGGGTTAGACTTACCACTGCTCCAGTGTTGATTATTCTGGAGAGGGGTTTGGGTTATTCGGTGTATTATGATACAAGAGGGGAAGATAGTAACTTATGGCTCACGACAGTTGAAAACACACAAGAGAAACTATCCTACTCAGTAATGATTTCTGCCTTAAAAATCTGGAGAGATTATCTTTGTGGCGAGAGATTTAAGGTCTTTTCCGATCATAAGAGTTTGAAGTATCTGTTTTTACAAAAAGATTTGAATTTGAGGTAGAGAAGTGGATGAAGTTTGTGGAGAATTACAACTTTGATTTGCATTATCATCAGGAAGGCCAATGTAGTGGCCGATGCATTGAGTAGAAAATCCATTAGTAGTGTAACTTACATCTTGGTGAGTCTGTTGAGTTGGCAACTTTGCTTACTATAGTTGCACAACCTACTATAACATGCCCAGGGGGTACTCGTGTGCGTTAAACAGTTCGAACCCTCAATTTCTCTGATATAGTCTCACGAGTGCAATGTGAAACACAGATGAGAGTTCAAATTTGGCAACTTTTATTGAAAATCTATTTTATTGCAATTTTGTCAAAAATAGACTGCGTCATCAGATGTCAGAGTCGCCACCTAATATTTATTTTGGGAATATTAGGAAACCCGTGACTCGTGCCAAGGCCCTTTGTTAAATCGTAACCAAGGATGCTTGGCTCGGAACCTTAGATATGAAAGGGGAAGGTTATTAAATGAGCACCCCCGCTCACTCGAATAAAAGATCGGCATTTACTAAACCATGATATGAATTTTATTTTCTTTATATGTTCATGTTCTGCTTATTTAAGATGTGAGACCCCTAACTTTTGTAAACCCTATTAGGTCCCTTACTTTTAAATTATTTCTTTGAAATCGCTCAACTTCTTAATTAATTACAATTTTAAACCTAGGATCGAAATACATGCACCAAGCGAAAACCATAAACCCTAATCGATTTCGGAAAAATTGGAAATAATTTCAAATACTCTAATTGACTCCCTAAATATGAAATTACCACTTGAAAACCCTAGGTTTTTTCTGGTTTTTATCATGCTCGTCGGTTGATAGCCTTTTTATTTGAAACAAGAAATTCAAACTGAATTAGATTCTCTAACCCTAACTTAGTTAAATTCTACTCTAAAATAAATGTTTCAATTCATAAATTAAGACCTTAGCCCTCATAGTTTACTTAAATCACAAATTGACTCCAAGTTAGTCATTATATATATATATATATTTGTACCTCTTATTCATCAAATCTTTTTGTACACACATAATAAATAGGAAAATCTCCCCAAATCTTGAGCACATGGCTAGCCATCATACCTCCTAGGCCATAATCATTGTACTTTAGTACAAACAAATCCTTTGAAATCTTGGAGCAATGATGACCTTGGTACCTATAAAGATTTGCTATGAGTGTACTTTTAACTAGAAAGTATTTAAATTAGCCCTAAACCTAACTAGATCATAATTAAATATACAAATAAGGTTCCAATACATGAGTTTAATTCCAAGCCCTCACTTCTTTTATTAATTTCAAGATTTGCCCCAAACTAGTACATGTACTTTTTATACTATAGTACCATCAAATCAATTTGTGGATCTATATATATACATTGGGAAATGTGTCCATAGCACCTATATATTGAATAAAAAATTCTCCATTTCCTTTCCTCATGGCCGGCCAACCTAGGAGAATGTGAGAGACCAATTTTCAAGACTTGTAATTATGATATTCTAGAAGATCTAGTACCTAGTACCCTTAAATCTAGGGTTGTGTTCCCAACAACTAGTTCCATTCCAACTAGATGCCAACTAAATATTGTCTAATCACATGATTAAGTTCCTAACCACTCCCTATTCCATTAGACTCCAAGTAAATCCAAACTTTTCAATCCAATTCCAACTAGTGGGCCTTTTATGTCTTTTTACACCAAAATTGCCTATAAATACAACCACCCCCCTAGCATGGCATACACAAACAACACACACTTACATACATTCAGCCTAGAGGAGAGAAAGGAGAGCAAGAGAGAAGTCTTGAGAGGGAGAAGAAGGAAGAGGAGAGCAATCTTGTTCAAGCCTAGCAAGTAAGCCACAACACAACTCTCTCTTTTATTTTCCTTTTTCAAATACATGCTCTTAGAAGTTTTAAACATTCATTTCAAATGTGTTTTGATAGTATTCCCATGTTAAAAATGAAACGAGTTGAGCCTTGATTCTACCCTTCTTGTATTTCTCTTAATCGGTATAAGACTACCTTTTTCCATATCAAACTCTCAAAATTTCCAAAGGCACACCTTCAAACTAATTTTCTGAGTTTAATATATATTATCTAGCATGTTTTCATCACAAAAGAAATGAAAAATTTCCCTTAGTGGATCCCTTTCTCACAAATCTTCTTGTTTTGGGTACTGTGCCTTAAAAATCTGTTTTGACAGCCAACTTTCAAAATTTCTAGAAAAATGTATAAAAATATTATGGGCCTCCATTTTATGTCAAAATCTTCCTTAAGGAGTTATCTTTCAACTAAAATTGGTTTCATTGAAAACGAGTGAGCGATTTGTGAGAAAATCTAATTTTCATAACGGTCGACGAATCTGGACAGCGCTGGAACATTTCTTAAATAACAAAAAATCTAGAAAAGCTATCACATTTCCAAAACATGTTCTAAAAACTAGATTAAATTCTCTACAAACCATAGGGAGGTCGAGTTTGGTAAAAATCCAAAATAGCCCTTTTGATTTTAATCTTTCAATGGTATTGAATCTGGAAATTTAGTTTTGCATGGGTGTTTTATGCTCTTGTGTACATGAACATGCTTATTAGTTTATAATCATGCCTTGGTATGGTATTTCATGTGTTATGGTTATGTTCCTTATCTTCTTCCATTGATGATGCTCATGCTTATGTGGATATTACTACCTTGTTAAGTTGTTCTAACTTTAATTTAAAACATTTAGCTCAACGGGAAACTTAATTGGGGTAGTATTGGGTTTTCGATCACTTGAATATTGAAGAGATGATAATGTGTTATGTATAGATTGATGGGACGTGCTCCCTAATTGAAGGTTAAGTCTTGCGCAAGCAATTGTCGCGTAAACCCTAGAATGGAACGGACGTATTCGGATTCTTTGCGATGGTTTGATTGGTGAGATAAGGTTGGGTTCGGATGGGACATTCAGGAGGATAAAACTTTTTGGAAGGATATGGTTGGATTCAAGAGATAAAACCTTTTTTTCTTTTCGTTGTCCCTTTTGAGGCCCTGCGGTTGGCGCTACGCGGTATATAACCGTTGGTAGGCATCCGAGGTTAGTTACGCAATAAGCGACAAATGGAGGAGTTCTGAATAGTCCGGTGTTCAATTCTTGTGGTTGGGAAGATGAAATCTCTTTGGGGGATTTCTAGAATACTAACTACTAACATTATAACTTTGTTATCTATTTGAATGGCATGCTCCTTTTCTCTATTATTGAAATTACTGTTATTGACTTGAATATCATGCTTTACTACTTGTTTGCCATAAATGTGATGGTGTATTGGATTGGGAAAAAGGGACGGGGTGTGTGTGCATTTACTGGGCATTCAAAGCTCATGGCGTTTCATGCCAGGTATTGAAGACTATTAAATTTGGTCGAAGGCAAAGCTGAAGTATTTGAGGACGTATGGCTATCCTATGAGAGTTAGGAACTAGTTATGTTAAACGTGTTTTGAGATTGTAAGTGATAGATCCCATGTTGTATTTAAGACCTGATTTGTAATTTGTATATATATAACATTTGTAACCTATCCTTGTACTCCGTCAACTCATGTAGGCCTTGTGTTAATACCTTGTCAAGATCTGTCAAAAAGGTAGTTTTGCTATCTAAGGTGGTTGGACTTAGAAGGGAGGCTATTTTGACTCCTCCGACCCTCCTAGGATCTTGCTTGGTTATAGCCAAAGGACTCATTGGTGACGTTTCTTACTCTTGTAACCTTAGATGAACCCTGTATTCAATGGTTAACATATTATCTGATGTTCCCGATTTTTGGGGCGTCACATAAGAAATCCTAAAATTTACTATGTAAAGCATCACAGTATAGACAATACCATTCATTTTGGAACAATTTGATTTCATGTATTTTGAAAGAGTTTTGAATATGTACAACCCAAATAAATTGAGTTTACAAAAATGAAAAATCAATATCATTCCAAATTAAGCGACACAACCTCCATTCACTGGCATTCATACAGTTATATCAAGTAAGAAAGTAGCCACATGGTAGGATGCTTAAACATAATAAGAAAAAACACATACAAAGCGGGATGCTAAAGCATAAAACTTACATATTTACCGGCGTCCATGAACAACTACAAAACAAAGTTAGTAAAACATGCATGATCTTATATACAAAAAAAATCCTAATGCAATCCACTCATGAGATGCAACTAAAGATTGGCGTCTAAGATATGACATGTGAATCATCTGAAAAACATGAGGTAAGCGCATATAATCACATAGGAATTGATTAAATCCACAAATGCAAACTTAGCCAAATCAAGATGCATGAAACACGGATGCAAGGCATGGATATAATGAAAAACAAAATATGATCGTATTCACCAATAAAGAAAAGCAAGTAAAAGAGCGAGATAGAGAAAGCGGGCGGAAAATTATTACAACATTTTAAATATTACAAATCAGAAATGAATAAATATTACAATACAATATAAAAATCCTTATAAACACTCAAAATAAAATAAACATAAGAAAATGGCGACTTCAAACGCCTCAGAGACCATTGGAGGTTGATTTTCTTAACGTCGGAAGGCTGCCCGGTTTTTCCTAGAGGTTGTAGGCATGGTCATGAAGGTTGCGAGCGCATGGTTTACTTTTAGGTGGCTACCCAGCCAACTAAAGGGCTGGATAGCTTGATAAGCTCGGCCAAACTCTGTTTTCTTAGATTTCAACAATAAAAATAGAACTAAAAACAATATCTATGGGAGTCTCAACTCACTACTTTCAGTCAGATTACAACAATATATAATATAACAAGAAATCAAAGCAAAAGAGCAAAATAAGTAAGAAACACAATGGGTTCAATATGACGTCTGATTGAACCCAACTCAATTTTATATCTTGTGCCTCTTTTAGTCCAATTTTATTAGCCCTTTTTATTATCTTTTGACTCTTTAATCATTTTGTCCAAAAGTGATAATTACATCCACTAATGATGAGAAACACAATGCTGGAAAAATGACTTTTAGCGGCGTTTTAAAAATGCCGCTATATGTCTGAAAAACGCCGTTAATTCCTTTAGTGACACGTACTACCAAGCCGAGGGGCAGCCGTCGTATAAGTTTATGGCGCTTTAAAAGCGTTGTAAAATTAGTATAAGCGGCGTTTATTAAAAATGCTAAATGTGGCGATCCGGTAACATAACGTCACATAGGCATTTAGCGACGTTTCAAAAAGCGTCGTAATAGCTTTTGTTATTTTAAAAATATAACTATAGTGGCGTTTTGTAAAAGCGCTTAATAGAAAATTTTTTTTTTTTGAACTACTAATTTTGTGAGATTTAACTTAAAAAATATACGTAAAATAGCAATAATGAATAAAACTTTGTATAGACACATATTTATGTGAGATTACTATTCCTCACATCTATAATAGTACCCCATACAACATCCTTCAAGAAAAATATCCAACAAGTTCAATCCCAAAAATAAAATGAGAATAATTTAAAGATAAAAGTGAAATTAATAGTTGAATAATAAAAAGTAATAGTGCCTAAGGCAATAGGGTTGGTAAGAAGTTATCTTGATTTTCCACTACTCAAATCAATACCATAAATTAGGACGGATAACATTTGTCATTGGGTGGATTATGCCTTCATATTCATTGGTCGACACAAAGCATCAAGCATTCATGTCGATTTTCTAATCAATGTCTCCAAATTTCGAGTTGAGCAGTATTAATAATACACATCAAATATTACCCTTCCTACATAAAGCAAGAACCACCATCTTGCTAGAAATTTATTTTTTCACCCCAAGTCACGCACCTATACCACCGCTTACGAAGCATTTGGAATCTCTGCCATAATCATGTGCGCATTTGAAAGACCGACATCATCACCTTTAAATGCACCAACTTTTTCGGAGAGAGGATGAACTTATACTAATGATAAAACTAGGAGATTCAATCATTGTTACTGTAGCAAAGATTCAAGCAATTCTCTGAGTTTCCAACTCCAATTTTACGCACTTCAACCTTGAGAGACTTGAGGTACTGACGGCTTCATCAAAAGTATTTAAGAACCAAAAAGAAACGTGGAAACTCAAACATGGCAAAGCAAAGACAAAAATATCAGCGAAATACTTGGTCACACAATATACATGCGAGGGCCAAATCTTGATTCTTTGAAACCATGGCCCCTGCATGCATCATCAATGTGTAGAAAAATATAAGCTCACAAATGTTGATTCTGAAAGAAAAAATAAATAAAAGAGAAAGAGACAAAAGCTGAATTGCAAAATTTAGCAAAAAGACACCACCTATGAGTTTTTGCATGCATTTGGTCCATGGGAGGCAACAATTTCTATAACCAAATTGAAAAATGTTTCTGTTTAGTAGAACCATTTTCAAGAGCCTTCTATTGGTGAAGGCTTATGTAAACTATTAAGAGACAGCTTAAGCTTCTAAAGAGAAATTATGGTGAATTGACCATCTGAAGAGACAACAAGGTGCTTCACTGGGAAAGCGTTGCTTCCACAAAAATAAAAAAATACGTTAATTGTTAAATACATTTGATCTTTATAAAAAGCAACATAAACATGTCCTTAAACCAAAAAAATAAAATGAATGTGTTTATCTTTACAACCTGCCCACCAACAAAATAAGACCAACATCTGCAACCCCCGATCTCTTCAGAAAAAGACAAAAGTCAAGTATTTAGTCACCTAAATCAGCCAACTTAATCAATCAAACTAGAAATGATGACGAAGATACATCCACCCACGACACAACTTAACAACTTCAAGAACATATTCAATGAAATCGCAAAATGATGTTTATTTTTCCATTGACCTCAAATACTCTGCATATTAAAACATACGAAGTAAGAAATTACCAAATGTTCTAAAGTATGAACACAAATAGAGCACATATACAGATTCTTTTTGGCCCATCAAGTAACTTCATCATTTAGTTGTCTAGCCTTTCTGAAAGTCAACAATAAAATTCTGCTCTCAAAGAGTTTATCTTGCAAAGCATATTAAGCAAAAAATAATAATTTAATTTTTTCCTCAATTCTGAAACTAGTTTACTCAAATTGCATTCAATATGCCAGTATCATTTGTGTTCAACTTAAAATCTCAACAACCTGTAGCAGTACTACATTTCATTATACTAGAAGGTGAGGCACACACTGTGTGCCAAATTAACAAAATATAATATATATATATATATAAAGTAGTTGTAACTCTTTGTAAGTGGAAAGTCAGGTTTTACTTTTGGAAAATAAAAGTCCACAAAACTTCATGAACACCAAATTGGGTGCTCCCTCTATATATATAAGTATATAGCTAACATTTGTTTCTATTTCAACAAGGTACTGCTAAGGACAAAAAAGATATGATGGGACTTAAGGCTTAGTTTGGTTTGGTTTGGTTTATATAAATACTTTACATGGAAGAATTTCTTACTTCACATGGCGACTGCATTGTCACTTCTATTAAGTCTTTGCTCATATAAGGAATGATACTTTCTTGGGATATAATGCTTGAATCTGTCAACAATGACAACAAAAGGATTGAGATCCAGGAATGCTAAGGCAAGCAGATAAAAGACTTTCCACAAATATAGTTATTGAGTGCAAAAGGAAATTCCTTGATAGGAAGTTGATGGGATTATAGGAAAAACTGAAAAACTGCAATTAAATTCACCAAAATAAACACAAATTGAAGAATTGGTACCCAATACTTATAAATAGTACTTAAAACTTGTTACCAAAAAGAATTTTATCTTCTTTAGATCTCAAATAATCATAAATTGTTGGCATATATGCTTCTTGAAGTCTTAGATTGGTAATATTCCTACATATTGAATTGATGGTGGAATTCTACATTCTTTTGGTGTAGTGAATAGAGTGGAAATTGGAACCTCTCATATTTGGTTCAAGTAAGTTTAAAAGAAGATTGCCAATTGATGCAGAAAATTTTTAGTTTTCATGTCATCAAAAGAGTTAATAAAGCACTCCATCCTTTATAGAGATGCTAATATCTCATGTTTGTGGTTTATGGAATTATGTTTCCTTTCAGGTGGGATTCTTCAATTTCAAAGTTTAGAACGACTAATGGTGAAAGAGAAGAGTCCAAGATGAACAATGAAAGGAAGGGTATACCAAAAACCCTATATTTAGCAGAAGCATTAATTTTAAGATAGCAAATTCAAATATATTTAGCAGAAGCATGAATGAGAATTTAGAATCACGAATGATTTACATTCCAAAAGAAACAAGGACATTTAAGGTAAAATAAGAAGCAAGCAAGAATATCACAAAGATTGACATAATAAGAGATTATGACAACCTGCAGCCCTAAATATTTAAGCTATTGAAATCTAGATTATCACAAAGGTTCCATTGAAATCTATTTCAGGTAATCAACTCAACCTATATTATAAAAAAAAAAATCCCCAATTATCTCCACAAAAATAAAAAGAAGAGAATTAAAAATAAAAAAAGAATAAATTACCAAATAAAACTAACAATATGTTGATTTCATCTGGTTTCAACCATGTTGATCTGCTTTGATCCAAGAAAAAAAATATATATGAAAGAGGCACGCAGAGGAGCCCAGGTTGATGGGAATACCTGTTTTTCTTTCCTTTCTAACATCTCCATCTCTGGCACGGCTCTTGTCAAAAACGAAATGATCATGGAAACCATTTCAAAAATCTGTTTTAGATTCAGAAAATATAAAATTATTTCAGAAACCCATTCCAGAAAATAGAAACTATTTCAGAAACTCATTTCAATCAAAGAACAGATGTTACTAAAATCAAAACATTTTAGAACCAAAATAAATCATTTCAAAACCATTTCACACATAGAAACTATTTTAGAAAATAGAGAAAGAAATAAATCAATACATAGAAACTATTTCAGAAAATAGAGAAAGAAATAAATCAACGACAAACATGTTCCAGCTGAACCCAGCTTTGGCTGGTGACCTTCAATACAATATTATGAAAAAATATAACAAAAGATCTTATTAAACAAGCTAAACAACAATAAAACATATCTGCTAAATTACAAACCTTTAAAGTTGGGTTTGTCACCATCATCATTAGTTGCAATATAATCACAGAGCTCCGTTATTTTATCTTCATTATTAACTCTAATCCAAAGCATCATCTCATAGTAAGCTAATCTTAATAAAGAATTCAGATTCCCCTCATAGATAGCTTCACAGAAATATACAAATTCTTGTACCATCTCCATGTCGATTAAAAACATCTCAGAAATGGACCATAAGTTTCCTCCTCCAGTCACCAACTCACCATCAAGAATATACCTAGAGCACATTCATTTCATTTCACAAATCCTGATTAAACTTGTAGTTTCTTGCTTAAAATTTCAATTACCAAATCGAGAGATGGGAAGGAAGAGCTTAGAGAAAGAAAGCAATACCTCGCTGGTGCAAATGGTGGTGGCGGTGCAGATGGTGGTTGCGGTGGAGCTTTGAAATCGAGAGAGACAACTTCAAAATCGAAATCACTCTGACATATCTAAGACCGATCTGCATCTTTGAATCTCAAAGATGAATCTCTGAGAAATCAAGCATAGGCAAAGATGAAATCAGATCTAGAGAGAGAGAGACGGTGGAGCTTTGAAAACGAGAGAGAGATCTTCAAAATGGAAATCGCTCTGAGATGAAATCGAAATCACTCTGAATCTCAAAGATGAACCTGTATGAATCTGAATCTCAAAGAAAATCGCTCTGAATCAAAATCGCTCTCAAGGGTTTAGAAGCAATTGAGGGTGAGCAAGAGAGAGGCACAATTTGAATACGTGAGGATTTGGATATCTCTCAGCTTCAAAAGGCTTTTAACAATCATTCTCAGCTTCAAAATGGGCTCTAAGAGAGAGAGGATATGTGTGTATAACATCTCAGATTCAAAATAAGGGTTTCAAAAGCAGAGGAGGCGAGGCGCGTGAGGCTAGCAGTTTGGAGGCGTTTTAAGCGCCTCCTATAATAAAATGGTGTCATTTTGATTAAAGGAATAGCGACCTTTAAAAAATGCCGTTAATTGTTAATAAAAGTGGCGTTTAAAAACGTCATGAAAAAAACCATCAAATCCCTTTTTCTGTAGTGACATCAAATAAGAAGTTTGTTCTTGGCATGAGAGAAAGATGTAATGCCCTGGTAATAAACCTCTGAAGAGATTAAACCATTTAGCATGGAAGGTCTCTTTCTCATGCTTAAAACAAAACTAAAAACAACATATATGGGACTCTTAATTCACCATTTTCAATTAGATTACAACAATATACAATATAACAAGAAATCAAAGCAAAAGAGCAAAAATAAGTAAGAAATACAAGAAAATGAAATAAATTGAAAATTCACCTCTTCATGAAAGGATGAATTTCATGATTTCCAAACTTCTTTTTGATCACCCTCAAGCGCATGAATTATGTTCTCAATCCTCAATTTGAAAGCTTGGAATTCTTGCTAGAATGATGGATTGGAGGTGTATGTGGTGAAAAGTGATTATCTCTCTTATTTTTTGCACTTTTACCAACACCCACTCTTCTTCTTGATCAAAGCTACTGAAATTCAAGTATTTTAGAATTTTTGGAGGAGTTTTGGGTGTAGAAAAGATGGAATTTCAGTTTTATGGAAGAGATAGAGTGTATGTGGAAGATAGGAGTGTGATTAGCACAAAAAGGCATCTTTTGACTCTTTTCTTTCTCTTTTCTCTAGCTCAAATGTTCTCTACTTAGTCAATCGTGTTGCATGTCTCAACAATCTGATGTATATATAGGCTAAGCAAGTATAAAAATGGTGGAAGACAAGGTGGAAGACAAAAGGAAGATAATGAAGCTAATGTAGTACTAATGGAGCTAATGGGAGACAAAAGTGGAGCGTTATCTCTAATGGATCAAGCACTAGATAACGGAGGCTGTGTGTATATATATTTGGTAATGAATATATCAAAAAATTGGTTAATGAGGTGTCCCAACCGAACCAAAACCAAAAAAAAAAAAAAATGGGTTTGATGCTATTTCGGGCCAGTTCAACAAAATCTGCTCTTACGTCCAACTTCAAACGGGCATATCTCCCTTATCTGGACTCGGTTTTAGGTGATTCGTGTATCTAAATTGAAGCCCCAGAACTCTACTTTCCAATGGTGGTAGTTTCACATTTAAATTCCAAGTGTACAAAGAGATATGTCTAATTTAGGGAAGGTTGTTCATTTCCCTTGGGCCAAGTCAACAAAATCTGCTCTTAAGCCCAACTTCAAACGAGCAAATCTCCCTTATCTGGACTCAATTTTAGGTGATTCTTAGGTCTAAATTGAATCCCCAAAAATCTAATTTCCAATGGTGGTTGTCTCACATTTAAATTCCAAGTGTACAAAGAGATATGCCTAATTTATTAAAGGTTGTTCATTTCCTTCTTAATAATTTGATACTCATTCTTTTTCTATACCAGTTTTCTTTTGTCCCCTCATATTTCCTTCAAATCAAAACCTATAAAGACGATGTTTTGTAAATATTTTTTCAAAGAGTTCACCTCCCTTCTATTTATTTCCACTTTGTCCTTACTCAATTTACTAAAAAGTGTAATATTTTAAACGAAACAAGAGTGTTACAACATCATAGAAACATTTGAAAAAAAATATATATTTTCAAAAGAGGGTTTTAAGGTCTAAAATAGTTTGGCCAAAAAAATGTGTAAAGGTTGGAAATAAAGTTCAAATTCCATCTCTCTTACTGAGGATTCTGTGAGGAATACATTCTGATTGTCATCATTAGGTAATCAAAAGAAGGCGCCCAAGTCTTAGGGATGGTTAAAATGGGGTGTCTCTGGTTGCCCTCTTTGTGAGCTTGAAATCATTTTATGATGTGAGTGAATGTCACGGCCGAAGATGACCTTTTGACAAGGCCGTTAGACTTGGGAAAACAAAAAGATGCAATACATGTGGTTGAACACAAGTTTGCCTCGTATCCCATTGCAAGGAATCAAACCGGCATAGTTCGAGGATAAGAGGCTAATGATATACAAGAAGATTTTGGTAATTGGACTTATACGCTACACGAAGCCCCTTTTTTTTTCAAAAACTTATGATCATGCAATGATCAAGCAAAATAACATAATAAGTAATGTGCAATGTGCAATGTGAGAACATGAATGAAAAGCTTAAATCAAAACAAAAAGCAAGCCATGCCTCACACAGACAAAAGTAAGTGAATAACGAGACGGTGCAACTAATCAGAAATATCTCCTTGCGTTGCATATGGAAAGAGAAAGAAGACCTCAACCAAGAGAAATCAACAACCTAACGCATCTCACGCCAAAGTAGGAAAGGTGGTGTGAACAACAGGCACACCTGATGTCTTTAACCGAGTAAATCAACAACATAACGCGTCTCACACGAAAGGAGGATAGATGGTATGAACACCAAGCGCACCTGATGTTTTTAACCGCGTGACTAAACAACCTAACGCGTCTCACACGAAAAGAGGAAAGATGGTGTGAACACCAGGCTCACCTGATGTTTTTAACCGAGTAAATAAATAACCTAACACATCTCACACAAAAGGATGAGAGATGGTGAACAAATCCAAACGCGTCTCATGCAAGAGAAGAAATAGTGAACAAATCCCAATGCGTCTCATGCAAGAGGAAAAATAGTGAACTTGAGATCTAACGCATCTCACATGAGAGGAGAAAAGTGAACTTGAGATCCAAAGCGTCTCATGCGAAGAGAAAAGCGAACCCGGATCCAAGCGCGTCTCCGCGAGAGGAAAATGTGAACTTGAGATCCAAAGCGTCTCACACAAGAGGAGAAATAGTGAACAAATCCAAATGTGTCTCACGCAAGAGGAGAAAGGTGAAATTGAGATCCAAGCGCGTCTCACGCAAGAGAAGAAATAGTGAACAAATCCACGCGTCTCACGCAAGAGGAGAAATAGTGAACAAATCCACATCGTCTCATGCGAGAAAAGAAAGGTGAACTTGAGATCCACATGCATCTCACGCAGAGAAAGGTGAACTTGAAATCAAAAGCGCGTCTCATGCGAGAGGAGAAAAGTGAACTTGAGATCCAAACGCGTCTCTGAGAGGAGAAATAGTAAAAAGAAATCCAAGCGCGTCTCCGCGAGGAGAAATAGTGAACAAATCCACACCGTCTCCGTGAGAGGAGAAAGGTGAACTTGAGATCTAACGCATCTCACGAGAGGAGAAATAGTGAACAAATCGAGGCGAGAGAAGAAAAGTGAACTCGAGATCCAAGCGCGTCTCATGCGAGAGGAGAAAAGTGAACTTGAGATCTAAGCGCATCTCCGCGAGAGGAAAAATAGTGAAGAAATCCAAATGCATCTCACACGAGAGGAGAAAAGTTAACTTAAGATCAAGCGTGTCTCACGAGAGGAGAAAAGTGAACTTGAGATCAAAAGCAGCGTCTCCGTGAGAGGAGAAAGTGAACTTGAGATCCAAACCGTCTCACGCGAGAGGAGAAATAGTGAACTTGAGATCCAAAAGCGTCAAAGCGAGAGGAGAAATAGTGAACAAATCAAAGCGCATCTCATGCGAGAGGAGAAAAGTGAACTTGAGATCCAAACGCGTCCCACGTGAGAAGAGAAAAGTGAACTTGATATCCAAACACGTCTCATGTGAAAGGAGAAATAGTGAATACTAACGTGTCTCACGCGAGAAGAGAAAAGTGGACTTGAAATCCAAGCGCATCTCACGCGAGAGGAGAAAGGTGAACTTGAGATCAACGCGTCTCACGCGAGAGGAGAAATAGTGAACAAACCCAAATGTGTCTCACGCGAGAGAAGAAAGGTGAACTAAACAACTGCCTAGCCGTAGCTCATACGGAGAGGGGAAAGGTTTTAATCGGGTAAACATCAAATCCTAACATGTTTTCACATGAAATGAGCGAAGGTAAATTTGAAGCCCAAATGCGTCTCACACAAGTGGAAGAAAGTATAGTAGAATGATTTCTTTTCTTTTCTTTTCTTTTTTTAAAAAAATCAAAAAGAATTTTTTTATAAATACCAAATATCATGTACATATACACACCATGTATATAATACAAATATGTATACAGGCACACACAAGCAAGTTATATACATATACAAAGACACATACATAAATATATATATACACACACAGATATGTACATACGGTATACACATTCTATGAATATTCTATTAGTGGTAAGGAATATTACGTTACATTTGACGTTCATGAGGCATATTCCGTTCTTGATAAGGAATATGCCATTTCTTTGAAATCGTCATCTACACTCAAAAATAGAAAAAACAAATGAAATGTATTATCTGAGGGTTCGAACCTCCAATCTCAAGCTCAGCCTCCCAGTCCTTAACTGTCGAACCAGACCACCTAACCAAGCCACTATTGTGACAAAATATGCAAACAAATATATATATATATATAATAGTTATACCACATACACATAAAACCAAAATACAAAAAAGAAACACTCGTTGCTATGGGGGTTTGAACCTCTGACCTCAGGCTCTGCCTCTCAATCCTTAATCGCCGAACCAGACCACTTAACCAAGCCACTCTTGTTACAAAAATATTCAAATAAATATATATAATACATAGATATGCAATACATATACACATATGTATACAAATCTTCCTCCACTCCTATTTTTGTCTCTCTCTTCCTTCGAATACCGCGTTTGACATGCAATTTTGCCTTTTGCGTGAGCCGGCCAACAAATTGCCTTGGTTCTCTCTCCCTCTTTGTCTTTCTCTTCCATCTTCTTCTTCTTCTTCTCCTCTTCTGTCTCCTTCTTCATCACTCTCTTCTATCTCCTTCTCTTCCGTCTTCTTCTTCATCATTGCTTGAGAGAGATAGAACAGAGAGACTAAATAGAGGAGAAAGACTACCAAAACTCAATCTACTCTCTGCTATTTCTCTGCCCCTCTTTTCTTTTATATCTCTCTCATCTACCACATGGCCTTGTCCCATCCATTCACTCTCTTTCTAGACCTTAATGATCCCATACCTCCCCTGGACAAAGTGCCTTGGCTCCTACTCTTCCTAACTTTCCTACATTGTTAATCGAACAAATAATGGCAGCTCAATCTAACGTCGAAGCCAACCATTACCTTTGAAGTCTGTATGGAGCAGTGGTGCGATCTCTAATTTGTCTCCTTGTTGCGAGCAGGACAAGTGAGGTACACCGATTCGCCTAACTTTCTCTACTCCAACGCATGTATAAGGATGCATGGCGAGATTAGCACATTGAAGGCAAAAATAAAAATTTGAAATGGTCGGCCACTATCATGGCCCGATTCGGAGTTCTGTCATACTCTACTTTTGACGGTCAATGGGGAGTCAACTCTCTCGATGGCTTTGTAAGCACTGAGGCAGGGCCTTCAAGGGTCTCCCAAGACGAAATTAAGATGAAAAGATCGGCAGAAGAGTCGAGCAAGTGAGGTCGGCGTATGGCCATCATCGGAAAAGAAAACAGATCCCTCTCTTTTCTTTTTCTTTTTTCTTTTTTTCTCTTTTGTTTGTTGTTTTTTCTTTCTTTTTTGTATATATGCTTGTACAAATTTAATCGGGGTTAATCCCTGGCATTAATAAAATGAGTGTGTTCTACAAATCCGGATGGCATGAATGGCACAACACTGAGCATAAAAATCATTTTGTTTTGAATTTTGAACTTGAAAATGGCTGCATTTTAATGAATTACAGGGAATATTGAGCCTATCACTGACCAAAATACAAAATACAACTCAATGAAAGGAAAATAAAGCAAAAACCATCCCAAATGCACCCCTATAGGCTTGCCGGAATAAAATGGACACAAAACAAAGCAACACTACTCAACTGCTCGATGGAAATTGCCAATGACAATGAGCAAAAACCATCCTAAATGCACCATTTTATGCTTGCCGGAATAAAATGAACACAACACAAAACATCACCGGTCATTGCTGACGGAAAAGCATCACAGGAAATAACTACTGTGCATTTTCCAGCAATTGCTTGATTAAGGTGATGAGAATTCGAAGTGCGGGTAAAGAACAAAAACTTGACTCGACTGTGCTCCTAGTTCATCGCTTTGACCTTTTCTTTTGGTTTTTTCTTGACTAAAAAGATTTTTGATCAATATAAGAGTTTGATTAGCATGCTTACTCCACTTTTTCGTTTTGAAATCATGTAAGTTGGGCTGTGAGCACTGAAAATTTTCCCTTTTTGGTCTAAAGAATGGTCTGAGTTTTGCAAAAATGGAATAATTTTTGAGAAATTAAGTCAACTTCATTAAAAGTCCTCAAAATCTATTTTCGCAAATGACCACTACCCGATCAACATGAAATCAACATTTGAGAAGTGTAATTGAATTCGTCTTGCAACTGAACCCGTCATGAAGGAGAAATAAGGCAACTAAATCAATTCGGGATGAGCCAATCAAATATGGATAGCTGAGTCGAATTAAGATACACCAATCAAACATGGACAAGATAAGTGAGTTGAAAAATGATTAGGACCGAACTTCAAGATGAAGCTGCCTACGTATCCTAAAGATAGGAATCAGGCCATACGTAGTTCTGGCTAAGGTTCACTCGAGTATTGACACTCTACTTTTGTGCTCTAACTTTTGCCAAAGCCGCCCTTTTGGATTTTCAACCTTGCAAGCTTTTCATTTTTTTTAATATTTTTTTTTCATTTTCTATTTTCTATTTTTTGTTTTGTTTTTCTGCTCTAACTTTTGCCTAGGTCGCCCTTCCTAGTTTTCAGCCCAGCGAGTGTCTCAAGGGTGGTACTTTCGTTTTAGCTTGTCCATTTTGATTGGTTGTGAGATCTCTAGGCCATCTAAATCTATAAGAATGACTACTACACTTGACCAGATAGACATGATGATGCAAGGACAAGGCTAATTGGTGCGAATTTGCCCCTAGTGTAGTGGATAGGAATTCGATTATCTTTCAATAATAAAACTCATTCTCTCATATTCCGGGATTTGACTTCTTTTCCAGTCTTCATTAGCTTGAAAAATGATCAAGTTTGAATCATTGTCACATTCGACCTTATTGCCCCTAATTCAAAGGCTACTTCCATTTTCAACCACATCCGACCTTATTGCCCCTAGTTCAAGGGATGCCTCCATTCTGGCAATGAAATCTTTATACTTTCATTGATTACTGAACATTCTGAATCAAGGTTTGAAAGCTAAGGAGGTCGGACCTTAAGTCGAGAGGGATCCTATGCTGTACAATCCCAAGATCAATTCCAAGCATGTCTTCATAGGACCAAGCAAAAATATATATTTTTTTTAAATCTTTTAACAAAGTGACTAATCGCTCATGCTCTCCCAAAAACAATATAGAACCAATTTGGACCAAGTTAAGATCCTTCTCAATACCCACATTAACAGAAATGATCTCATTCATCAAGGCCTTAGCACACCTCTCTTCCTCTCAGTCAATCAAATTTTGCAAATCTAGAGGAATTCCTTCCTCGGTGTTTTCATCATAGTTTTGGAAAAAGTTTTGAAAAACTTTGGTCAATGCGATGATTTGAAGGCACAGAGAAGTAGGTGAACATTACTGTCGTTTCATTCAGATCTTCTAACTTAATGACTAAAACAGACTTAAAAGAAAGAAAGAAAAGACAAGACAAACATAAACAGAACAGTGATGCCCGGGTTAACACCCCTGAGATCACTACACGCTGACATAACAAGACTGACTCAACATCCAGTTTAGAAACTAAAACAAAAAGCATTTCCAATTTGCTAAAATCAGTGCGTGCCATCCACCATGTTTATAGTAAAATGCGTGCCATCAGTAGATGGCTTACCTCTAATCACAGGAATAGCTATCCCCCAAGTTCATTGACCCAGTGTTGATAGACTTTGTAGAACCTGGTGGAGTGATGATCTTGTTGTCAATCAAGTCTTGAACTTCATGGCGCAAGCGAAAACAACAATCAGTGTCATGACCGAGTTGCTGATGGAAGGCGCAATACTTGGCAGCATCATGTCTAGTTGGAAAACAATCAGGGAGAAATTGAAAGTCAAAGGATTTGAGGTGGCCTTGTCCCATGAGGATTTGGAGAACTTTAGACAAGGTCATGTAAAGGGGATTGAAGATGTGGTTACCAGTCATGGAAATATTGACAGAAGGGTCGACAGGTGTTGACTGGGTTTGATGATCTCTTATAAGTGTAAGACTGGAGCTGGAAGGGGTGTTTCTGGTACAACATCCTTTTCATGGATTACCCTCTGGTTCAAAATGCTCCCCAGCGTGGCGACAAAAGTGTCATCTCAGTTTTGTGACAAGCTGCAAGTACTTCTGTTTGTTCAACCCTTGACTTTTAAAGTCTCAATAGCCCATCAGAGATGTGCATAAGGATCAGAACTTGCCTCGACTTGATTTTTGGCACTTGCTTCAGCTTTGCTAAGGGATTAGGTGGCTATATCGGAGCGAGGTCCACTTGTTGTTGACATGTCATCACAGGACTTAAGATACCTTTGGGTTGGCCCTTTCAATTGTAGCTCGCCCCAATATTGGGGAGTTTTTGACATGAAATTTCGGCATGTGATGTGGTCGATGATGGAGCCAAGATCCCAAAGGCTAAATCTACGAGTGCTCACGAAGATCTTCTAGCATCTTTGTAGACACCCCATTTTTGACCGACCTTAAGACTCATCGTCACCGATTGGCGCTTGGTGATGTTGCATATCATGCTCGTCGAGAGGTTTGAGTCTCGGTAGTGAGCCTGCCTCCGGACTTCGGGCTTTCGTGCCTTGCCTCGGTTTGCGAACCGGGCTCGGTTTTCTCTGTTCTCTCCCGAAGAAGGAGAGGTCTCATAGACCATCTCTCGGTGGCCGTGGGCTACGTTTACGTGGCCGTAGGCCATTTGCCATTCGGAACCGGTTCCCAATTTTTCGTCGGGCGAGTGCCTCGGTTGGGACCGCCTAACCACCTCCGTTTGCTCGATTTTTGGCATGCATCTTATTTACTCCTTTTAAGGACACGAGGTCCGAGAGACCCGGGTCGTGGTCGAACACCACTCCGGTGCCCTATGATCGATTTGAGGGCCTCGGCTGGCGTTTGACCCCGAACCTTCATTTTGCATCGGTTTTCGTTCATTTTTGGCGGGGACCTCTGTTTCATCACCAGGAAGGTCATAGAAGGGTGGGAGGCCAGTAATTGTTTCAGCAACCAATTATATTCCTTTATCGCCCTCCGTCGACCGTTTTCTCTCACTCGGAAGCCAATGTTGACCACCCTTGGGTCATTTTCTTGCACCCTAAACCCCATATTTGTGATGTACACATCTGGGAGGCCACCAATATTTGGTGGCCGGCCAGTAATTCCATTTGAACCTTTTGAACCCCTTTGAAAAGTGGGTTGTTCTCTCTCCTGGTTCACAGTTGCCAATTTTTGACCACAGGGTTGTGTTGAGAACACATGGGAGGCCACCAATCTGTGGTGGCCGGCCACTAATTTGACTTGGCCCTTTTGACCCTTGGCCGGCCGGCCATGGGGAGGGCCGGCCGGCCACCTGCAACCTCAATACCTAGCCGGCCAGCATCCTTACACCTGGCACATCACAGAAATGCACTTTGTTTCCCCCCAGATTCTGTATCCGGGGGGACAACTTTTTGAGGGAAACTTGGAGTGATTTCCCTTCCTTTTTTCCCCCTCTTTCTCCCCCTCTTTGGCCTATATAACCAGCACCCCATGTCTGGTTTTGGGGTTGGAAAAATTTGCTTTAAGCTTGCATTACACCCCTCCCTCTTCCTCTTTTCCAAACACTCAAATTCCTCAAGTCTTACACCCCTTTTTCATACCATCACTTAGCACCAGACCACCATCTCCATTCCAGCAACTAAGAGGGTCTTCTCAGAGGCTAGGAGGCAGCTTTTCTTGGTCCAAGAGGCAGCAAGGGATTGGTAGCACCATTTCCCTTTTTTTTGAGCTTATTTTGTACCATTTCTTAGCCCTTCTTTCTTATACATTTGAGCTCTGGACATAACTGAAAGTAGTTTTTTTTTTAGCTCTATTTCATGTTTCATGAAGGGCCTCTCACTGTTTGAGGCCCCCATTTTGCACTTGCTTCATTGTCCCTCTTGTATGCCTATTTTTTGTGTAGCATTTTAGGCTTATGTGTAATCTGTTTTGAAGCATATTGTAAACTGTAAATAGGCTTATTTTGAGCCCTTATTCAATATTGTAGAAGGGATCATCACTTTTTGAGTCCTCCATGTGCTACTTTCTTTGATATCCATATTTTAGCCCCATTTTTGCATGATTTATTAGCCTATTGAGCTTCTGTTTTTGGACCTTGGTCCAAACTGAAAATGGCCTTATTTTGAACCCCTCTCCATGTTTTATTAAAGGTCTATTGCTGTTTGGAGCATTATTTGTATACTTTGTGTTGTAGCCTCTCTTTTAGGCCATATCTTGCATTGCATTTTGAGCATAGTTTTACACTGTTTTGGGTTCGGCCATCAACTTTAAAAAGTCATATTTTTGGTCCCTCTTCAATATTGTTGAAGGACTCTTACCTGTTTGGGACCAGCATGTATCAGTTGCCTCTTTATCTCCATTTTGGCCCTTATTTTGCATAGCATTTTGAGCATACTTGTATCTGTTTTTGGGGTTTGTCATAAACTGTAAAACATCATATTTTTGGCCCCTATTCAATATTGGAGAAGGCCCCTTCTCTGTTCGGGGCCAACATCTGTGAGTTGCTTCAATATCTTGCTTTCGGGGCCATTTTTGTATGCTAGCTTAGCCCCATTTGTGCTCATTGTTTGGCCTTGCTTTCAACTGTAAACATCCTTTTTTTGGGGCTGCCTTTCTTTTTTATTTTCACTCCATGTTTAAATTATGGATGCATTGCATAGCTATAGGCCATTTCATGCACCAAATTTCATGTTTCGGGACTCGTTCCATGCATTGGGTACCATTTCACCATGTTTCGGGGCTGTTTTGCATCTCATTTTGCCTCTGAAATTTGCATGCTAGTATGCCATTTTCCATGTTTTTCCATGTCTTGTTAGAGTGGCATTCTGTGCCATAGGTTCGGTCCTCGGTTTGTGTGCACGCGTGCACGCATCTCGAGTTGTCTCATTTTCATCTAATGGCCTCTTATGTGAGTGTGGCTGAGGTCCACTCATGTTGGTGTAAGTCCATATCGCATTGTGTATGCCATTTCATTCCATAGCGTTGTGTATGCTAGGCGGTATGTTAGCGCATTGTGTATGCCATGTTATCTCGTGCATCGTGTATGCCATTTCATAGCATTGTGCATGTTAGGACGTATCTTAGTTGCATTTCATACATATCATGCATATTGCATTGTGTTCGGGATAGGAGTTAGCGAAACGGAAGCGAATGCGTTTCATTACTCCGAGTGGCGGAACGTGTCTCAATTCCTCAGTCACCGACACTCCGGATTACCCATGATGGAGTTAGGTTTTGTTAAGTTTTCATGTGCATTCATTCCATATCAAGTTGTGCAATTCGACTCCTCGGCCATCATGCATCGAGATGCGTGATTGGTGGCACGAGGATCGAGGCATGCATACATTTGTGAAAATACATTGCTATGCCCCTTTCCTGCTCTCTGTTGCGGCAAAATCAAGAATCGGATCTTAGGGCTTGGCGCTTTCCAAGAACAATTGCAAAGCGAGGCTAATTGGGGCATCGGTGGATTTCAGCGTAAAGCGGACCTAAACATACATCATTCATCAAAATCAAAGGAAGTCCACGGCTTGCATGCCGATTATTATTTTCTTAGTTAATTTGTAAATTAATTAGGAATTTGTACACATTTTTGACTGTATTATTTGTACTATAATATTCTTTTATTGAATTTGTATATTTATTAGGACCCTCTGTGAGGCATAATTGTAATAAGTGTGGGTGAGTGTTATGTATGTCTTCCAACCCCACGTCTTTCTTCCCTTTTATTTACCTGCTTATGATGGTTAGATTAGGGCATGTTTCAATTAGCATACAGTATGATAGTATGTTTGCATTCATTCATCTGTTTTGCATGCACCTGGCTCGGCGCATCATACTAACTGTATTTGTATTTCAATTCCAAATTGAATACTTGTTAGTTGTAGCATTTCATATGCTATGTTTAGAATAGCCGAGCCTGCTATAGTTGCATTTTGCATGTGTTGCATTAGGCATTTCTGTATAATTAGGATCATGCATGGATTTCTAATCAGTTTCTGTTTTGGCTTGGAGTACTCGGTGAGTTTTATGCTTTAGCATCCTTGCATGCGTGTGGTATTTGTCATGAATAGCATGCTTACCATGAGGCTAACTGCTTATGTGATATACTGCTTGGATGCTGTGGGTGGAGGTTGGGTTATTTGGATTGGAACAATTCATCAAATGTTTGTTTAAGCCCACTAGGCGGGCAAAATCATGTTTTTCTAAGCCCACCCGAGGGTGGCAAAATCCGCATTTTAAGCCTACTTGCGAGTAGCAAACCATTTTCACAAACAAACATGAAGTGTTTTGTTCCAATTTAGATATTTCGATCTATACTTGTATCTTTGTCTTGGCGTCACATAGTAACCTAGGCTAATACAGAATAAGAACACACAATGTTTTCAAAAATAGATATCATGGTTAGTAGAGGCCGATCTTTGATCGGGCGAGAATGCTCAGTGACCTTCTAATCGTACCCAAGTTCCCGAGCCGAGGCAACTTTGGTGATGACGAACACGTGGCCTTAGGCAAACGAGTCAGGGTTTTCTAAATTTCCCAAAAACAAAATATTTAGGTGGCAACTCTGTATCTGGCAAAGCAGTCCATGTTTGGCACTTCTTTCAAAAATTTGTTTTCTCAAAACGATTTGCTGGATTTGAACTCTTTGGTTCAAGATTAAGAACCGTGACAAAAAATCGAGTCCGAACTGTAGCGAGGTCCCCCGCGGGCTTGTCTACAGTTTCTGGCGACTCTGCTGGGGATTTAGAGAGTTTGACTCGAACTCATGATATCTAGTTTTGACTACACTTGTGTGTTTCTTTGCATTGCATTTGCATTGGTGCACCTAGGACACCGTGTTTTCCATCTACTATTCCTGAGCGGTTTGCCAGAGGCTGCGTGCCATAAGGCTGACGATTCTGAGCTCTGCGATATAGAACACAAACCCCGGTTTTACCAGGGCACCCTTTTTGACCATTCGACCTAGTGCATATCGAAATCCGTAGTGACCATCCCAAACTAGGACAGGTTGCTTACTCGATATAGGTTGTTTGAAGCCGCTGCGTGCGTAGTAAAACCCTAGCTCCTGACAAGATAGGACAGGGAAACCCTACCCCACATAGGGGCGTTTTGGCTCTCACTTATCTGGTATGTGCTTTAGAGTGCGTCTCTACAGGAATGCATGTATCAGTTTGCAAGTTTGGGCATCAAGCCTAAGGGCATCAGTCAGTATTTGAGAATCAGTTATCTGCGGGTATCCGATTGATCTTTGAAACGATGATTGAGGGCGATGATCGATTTGGAAGCAGTGTGTTTTCAGCTTATCAACCGTGTGTTGTATGCCCGACTGTGTGTTGTGTATTTATTTTAAAGCTATCATGTTGTTCATTTATCTGGTTATTTATTTCCTTTTCGCTTTATTTATCTTTTCCTAGGGCAGTTTTAGCACCATTGCTTCCAACCCAGTAGATATTCCCCAAGCACTTTGGACACGAGGTCGCCGACTCAATTGATCTGAGGATCTGGTTGACGGACATCCAGTGTTCTATTCTTTACCCCCCGTTGTCAGGAGAAAGCCAAGGAAGCGTAGTGTGTCAGAACAGAGGTTGCTAGAATAGTGGGTTACTCCATCAGAGGATAGTAGGATTGAGGTCCCAATTATTGCTATCGAGATAGATCTACCGATCAGTCAGATGGATCAGCAAAATACGTCAGGAGTGGAAGCCCTAATGCGCCAAATGCAGGAGAGCATGAGACAGATACAAGAGGACGTTGCCCACCAAGCAGAGTTCTCCAAGCAACAAGCTACAATCATAGCCCAGTAGGCCGAGCTAATCACTAGACTACAACAGCAGAATACGGCATCTGCTTCACATCAGGTTCCTCCTCCACCAGGGCCCCCATTACAAAGCGAGGCTCCTCTTGTTGAATGCTTTGCCAAACACCGAACACCGTGCCAAATGTCCGAATATCCAAGAGGACACAAACCTTCCATGGGGCAGCTCGCTCCTTCGCCTCAAGCGTCCAAGACTCATACACCCAACCACCCGAACTCTCCCTTTGAGTTCGAAATGGACCATACAGCTCTAAAACTGAGCAAGCTTGAGAAGCTTTTCAAGAAATCACAAGGGGTGAAGGCCATTCCGGACATCGAGGACGGATACACCGACGTGGCCGTGACATTGCCCGATAGCTTCAAGATGCCACAAATTGACCGTTTCGACGGGTCCGGAGACCCCATGGTCCATCTTCGGCTATTCTCAGACATTCTGCGGCCAATGGGCCTAACCAGACCACAAAAGCTTTCATTGTTCAGAAAAACCCTGTCGGGTGTGGCCGTCATTTGGTACGCGAAGTTGGAAGACGAGGTCAAAAGAAGTTGGGATGAGATGGCTGAGGCCTTTGTTGCACAATACTCGTACAATACCCAGATCGAGATTACAACTCGTGATCTCGAAACGACAAGGCAGGAACCCAAGGAGACTTTCTCGGACTTCGTAACTCGATGGAGAGTGAAGGCATCAATGATGACCTTGAGGCCTACAGACAAAGATCAAATCAGGATGATTGTGCGCAATCTCCAACCAAAATTGATGCAGAAGATGATCGTGCTCCCCTTTCCCACTTTCTCAGATTTACACGAGATGGGGGTACAGATCGAGGATGCCATGAAACAAGGTCTGATCGACCAGGATAGGGAGCAACCCAGAAGGACTTTCAACCGTAACAACAACGCAGGCCCGAGTGGCGCTGCAACTACACGAGCTTCAGAGGTGAGCATGGTCACCACCATTCCCCCTCCCCCAAGACCCACAACAGCCACGCCTTTCTCTGGCGCATCTGGAAGCAATACCCAAAACACCAAATATCAACCCAGAGGCCAAAGAACCTTCACACCCCTACATATGCCCCTGTCCAAAGCTCTGGGGGTATTAATCCGGAAGAAGCATCTGACGCCTCTAGAGCCGAGGCCACTACCAAATCCACTCCCTCCCTCTCACGACCCGGCAAAATAGTGCGCGTATCACCAACAGCACGGTCATGACACCGACCGTTGTTATAGATTGCGTCATGAGATCCAGGATCTTATTGACAAGCAGGTGATCGCGCCTCCCGAAAAACCCAACGTCACGACAAATCCTCTCCCACCACATAACCAAGCCCCTCCTCCCAACAACAGAATCAACTTCATCCAAACTGGGGTCGTGTCTTACGATCCTAGTATCTATATCACCCCATCCTACCTACCTAAGCCGGAGGTGATCCTTCCTGTCTGCGCTGACTTGTGCATGATGGACATCTCCACAACCCAATCTGAGCCAATGGTGGTGACCACCGAAGAGGGGACAGGGCAGGTTTCAGAGGAAAGTGGGGTTGCTGAGTCTGAGATTGAACAGTCTGGGAATCTTGCTGAAGAAGCCTATGATCCAAGTGGGTACATCCAGTTAGTGGGCCGGTCTGAGCTGAGTGTGGGGCTGCCAGAAAGAGCAGAATTATGTGTGATTCAGGGGGACAGATTTGAACAGGGAACAGATGACCTAACAGCTGTAGGAGAGAACCTTGCCAACCTCCAGTTCTTCAGTGACCAAGAATCAGGGGATGCGGCAATCAACTGGTTCGAATATGAGGAGTCAGTAGAAGTTACCGGATGGTTAGATGATCAACCAAACGTCATAGAATATCAACGAGCAGAGGCCCAGCGAGCAAAGTATCGATGGTGGCGGAAGAGAGTCAGAATACACCGCCAGAGAGCGCCGGCACTAAGAATTTCGCTCAAAACTTAGGATTGTAAATGCAGGGAGTATTGAACCACCAGCTGTACTGACGCAGTTGGAACAACAAAGTTTTGAGGATTCCGAGAGAATCAGAAAAGCTAAGGCCCATGTGGGGGTCGAAAGTGCTGTGTGCACGGGAACGGAAAATCTTTGCGGGCATATGGATTTGAAGATCTTTGCGAATGCGACCATACGAGGCCGGACGGTGTGCGTAAATTTGAAATGTGGTGGGAAGACGATGATTTATGTCTTGCCCACACGGATGAGGATTGGGGAAGTAATCAACCAGATGATACCTGGTATATTGACGAGGTCGCTCATATGACAAGAAGTGGGAGGTATTTCAAGCCTCCGCACTTAGACCTTCCTGAGGCATCCGGGAAGACAAGGAAGCCAAGAAACAGAGAGAGAAACAGATTGAAGAAGAAGCTGTGCTTAAGCAATTAAAGAAGATACAAGCAGACATCTCCATCTGGGGACTGCTTATGGCATCGCGGGTACACAGACAGGCCGTCCTATCTGCCATGGACAAGGCCAAACTCTCTATAGATACTACACCAGAGCAGCTGGTTGGGCTGGTCTTTCCGGGAGGAGGTTCCCCGGCATTAACCTTTTCAGACAAAGAACTACCGCCTGAGGGCACAAATCATAACAAACCCCTCTACGTTTCTGTGGAATGTAGAGACAAGTGGATACCGGTGGTACTTGTTGATACGGGGCCGCCATCAATGTCTGCCCAGCCAGAACAGCGTATGCAATCGGGTTGAAGCCCGCAGACTTCGCGCCGACTACTCAGGTGATCAGGGCATATGATAATACCAGCAGGGAAGTGATGGGGACTGTCAAAATTCAGACTCAGGTTGGTCCGGGACAACATAACATTGAGTTTCATGTCTTGGACGTTCCCGTAACCTTCAATCTACTCTTGGGGCGGCCGTGGTTGCACCAAGTAAAGGCAGTCTCTTCCACTCTACATCAGATGTTGAAGTACCCTCACGGGAAGGGGGTGGCTATTGTCTTCGGGAATTGATCAATCCATCCGCCGCCAGAAGTGTCCACACCTGTCTTGGAAATCGAGCATGGCACAGAGGATGTTTTCTTATCAGGGTTCACTTTGGCTGAGGCCCGGGCGGTGCAGAATATCATGGCTGTGAATGAGGGAGTGTATGTCAGTGCTCAATCTGTCTACCTCATGAACAAGCTACAACACATCCTCGGGATGGGATTAGGAAGGAGTGGCCAGAAGGTGTTGCGGCATTGGCTGAAGTGCCACACAACCCTCATACCTTTGGCTTGGGTTATCTGCCCACCAAAGAGGACTGGGTGAGGAAGGGAAAAGAAATGGCCGGAAGAGCAGGCGAAGCGGTGGGAAGCCTTTTGAATTAATGCATAGGCCCATTCAGTACCTGAGCAGACGCTTCGTCCGGAAGGAGGACTTTCCATTTACGGCTTCGAGCCATGGCTAAATCGAGAAGAAGCGGCGTGCGGTTTTGAGATCTTTTCGACTGCATCTATCTGGGGATAGCGTTGCCACAGGCGCAGACCCATCGGTGAGGTTGAAGCGATGTAAGCCGTGGATCTGAGGGCCTGAAATTTGAAATGGGGGTAGCACTGGCATGTCTACTTTTTGATCCTTCGATCGACCATAAGTGCTTGGGGGATAACTTCTCGGTTTCCATGATTGGGGATGAAACGGCTGCGGGCCTACCGGCGACTATCTTAGATGTATCTATCGCACCCTCTCTCACTTGGCAATACGAGGAGGGATTTTTGTCCAGCAGCACCGGGTCAGGTAGTGAGCCGGAATCTGATTCCACTGAGTCTTGTGAGTCGGAATCAGGTTCCAGCTCGACTGAGTTTGAATCTGGTAATCCTAGGGATGATAACCCGGATACCACAGTCCTGTCTAGGTCGTCTTTTTCCTTTTCATTTGAGTCTGTTGTAAATGAATCGGACGATTTGGATGTGCTTAATGAGAATCAAATAACTGTGGTTTCTGAGTACTTTTCTGTGCCCTTGATTTATTGCATTAATTCAGAATTTCAAAACTTTGATGAAAACGACGAGGACGAAGTTCCTCCGGTTTTGCAACATTTAATTGAGCAAGAGCAAGAGAGATTTGTCAAACCTTTAATGGATAAAATCACTACCATGAACATTGGTACTGAGGAGGACCCAATTGGTCGGATCGGGTCCACTCTTCGAAGGAATGCTTAGTCGCTTTATTAAAAGATTTCAAAGGCGTTTTGCGTGGTCCCTCGAAGACATGCTGGAATCGATCTGAGATTGTACAACGCCGGATCCCCCTTGACCTGAGCACATCAAACAGAAACTCAGAAGGATCCGCCCGGACTGGGCTCTCAAGATTAAGGAAGAGGTCACCAAACAAATCGACACAGGCTTCCTGCTGGTATCCGAATACTCGACTTGGTTGGCCAACATTGTTCCAGTGCCGAAGAAAGATGGCAGGATCTGGGTATGTGTAGATTTCAGGGATTTGAACAGAGCTAGTCCGAAGGACGACTTTCCCCTACCGCATATCGATGAGTTGGTGGATTTCACAGCAGGGCATGCTTTGCTCTCATTCATGGATGGCTTCTTAGGCTACAACCAGATAGTGATGGCGCTAGAAGACGGGGAAAAGACTACATTCACCACCCCATGGGGGACATACTGCTATAGATTCATGCCATTTGGGTTGAAGAATGTTGGAGCTACTTATCAACGGGCCGCAACCACAATATTACACGACATGATCCACAAGGAGGTTGAGGTGTACGTGGACGACATGATTGTCAAATCCAGAGAAAGAGAGGGCCACTACACCGCCTTGCACAAGTTTTTCAAGGATCGAGAATTAGGTTCTGGCTAAACCCTCAGAAGTGTACATTTGGTGTTACAGTGGGAAAAATACTAGGGTTTCTGATTACACAAAGGGGCATCGAGGTCGACCCTTCCAAAATCAAGGCCATCTTAGAAATGCCACCACCAAGGATTTGAAAAGGAGGTGCGAGGCTTTACGGGTAAAGTGCAATTCATAAGGCGGTTTATCTCAAAATTAACCTTGACTTGTGAACCACTTTTTGGCCTCCTTAAGAAAGGAAAGAAGTTCAATGGAGCGGCGATGTCAAGCTGCATTTGAGCAGTTAAAGAATATTTGCGAGAACACGCCGTGTTGTCACCGCGGAACCGAAACCGTTGATTTTGTATCTGTCGATGCTTGAAACTACAATGGGCTGCATGCTTGCACAAGAATCAGAAGACAAGGTGGAGAGAGCCATCTACTATCTAAGCAAGAAGATGCTAGAGTACGAAACCCATTACACTCCGCTGGAAAAGGCTTGCTTAGCCTTGGTATGGGCTACCAGGAAACTGCGGCACTACCTGTTAGCTCACTCTGTAATGTTGGTTTCACGACTTGATCCCATCAAATATCTTTTCGAGAAACCAACACTTACGGGTAGGCTAGCTCGTTGGTTGCTGCTGCTCTCCGAATTTGATCTAAAGTATGTAACATGCAAGTCGGTCAAAGGAAGAGCAGTGGCAGAGTTCTTAGCCGACCATCCAGTGGAAGGGGGTGAAGCAGTCGAGTACTTATTCCCAGATGAGGCCATTTTGCACATAGACAACGAAACTTGGACGATGTACTTTGACGTAGCATCAAATCAATACGGGTATGGGATAGGGGTGTTCTTTGATAGCAGACAATTCCGTATCCTCTAGCCTTCAAACTCGATTCAAAGTCTCGAACAACGAAGCGAGAATATGAGGCGTGCATTCTTTGGTCTAGAAGCGACCACGGAACTAAGGGCAAGACGGTTAGACGTCATTGGGGACTCGAACCTTGTTGTATCTCAAGCTAAAGGAGACTGGAAAGTAAAAGAGGAAAAGATGATGATGTATCACCAGACCTTGGACTTGCTGATTCCTCGGTTTGAGAAGCTAAGTTTTACTCATCTACTAAGAGAGAACAACAGGTTCGCAGATTCTTTAGCAACTCTATCTTTTATGATAGACATCCCGTGTGGAGTCCGGATGCGTCCAGTCATCATCGACCAGAAATTTGCACCTGCCTACGAGTCGATTGCCACTATAGATGAAGTTCAGGACGAAAACCCCTGGTATTACGACATCTGGAACTTCTTGGAGAAAGAAGCATACCCGCCAGGGGTAAATGCCAAAGACAAAAGGGCAATCAGGAGAATGGCCGTTCAATTCATCATCTGCGGGGGTAAACTGTATAAAAGGGGTCATCTGGGAATGCATAAATTGTGCGTTGATGCCAAAGAGTCAAAGTGTCTGATGGAAGCCATCCACGGGGGAGAATGTGGAACGCACATGAATGGGGTAATGTTGGCACGGAAGATCCTCAGACAGGGTTATTACCGGTCCACCATGGAGGAGGATTGTATCGGTTTTGTCCGGCGATGCCACAAATGTCAGATTCATGCGAATCGCATGAACATTCCGCCGTCTAAGCTGTACAACATGACTTCACCATGGCCGTTTTCAGTCTGGGGGATCGATGTGATCGGAGCTGTCTCTCCAAAGGGGTCGAATGGGCATGAGTTTATCTTAGTAGCGATAGATTATTTCACAAAGTGGGTTGAGGCCCAATCTTATGCGGTGTTGAAGGCTTCGCACATCGCAAAATTTATCAGAAACAACAGCATCTGTCGCTACGGGGTCCCAAACGAAATAATTTCAGACAATGGTTCCCACTTCAAAAAGGAGGTGATTGACTTGTTGGAGAAATACAATGTGGCTTTTCATAAGTCGTCTACCTATCGGCCGCAGACCAATGGAGCGGTTGAGGCCGCCAATAAGAATATCAAGCACATCTTTGCGAAGATGGTGGAAACCTCAGGAATTGGCGGATAAGTGCCGTTTGCTCTGGGGCTACCGGACTTCAATCGAACTTCTACTTGGGCGACTCGTACTCATTGGTTTATGGGATGGAGGCCGTTACGCCTATTGAGATTGAGGTCCGTCATTACAGTATTGGCTAAGTGCGGATAAGCGAAGCGGATTAGCGAGCGATTTGAGAACTCATGCTCTTCGATGAAAGAAGGTTGAAAATGTACCATGTCCAAGGTTACCTTGAAATTGTTTGGGCTTTCAAGAAGAAGGTTAAGTCCAGAATTTAAAGAAGGAGATTTGGTGCTCAAAGACAACCGAGCTCCCATCCACGACCAAGGGGCAAGTTCGGACCCAATTGAATTTGGTCCCTACATCATCAAGTCAATCTGGTCGGTGGGCTGTGGTTACGATGGATCTAGATGGCTTGGAATTCTCACAACCGATCAATATGGACAAGTTGAAGAAATATTACCTGAGAGGCTCGCTAGGCGAAAACCCGAAAAGGCGACCTAGGCAAAACTTCGAGCCGTAAAATTTGAAATCATAAAAGCGATCTATAAGGTTGAAAACCCGCAAATGGCGGCCTTGGCAAAAGTTAGAGCGTAAAAGGAGAGTGAAAATACCCGAGCGAACCTGAGCCTGAACTACGTAAGGCTTGATTCCCATCTTTGGGATACGTATGCAACTTCACCCTGATGTTCAGCCATAAACTTTTCCCCGATCAACTTTGCCCATTTTGATCATCTTAGTCATCTTTATCCATCAGCATTCATTGCAATCTTCGGTACAGTGCTATTCAGACTAGGGGCAACTTTCCGTTGCCACACGCGATCTTGATACTATTCAGACTAGGGCAACTTTCCGGTTGCTAGGATCCGGATTGTGCATCTCGATGTGAGATCTCGGCGTGTCGATTGATCCATAACGAAAATAGTTTTGACAAGTTTTAATAAAAGTTGTCTTTGTTCAAATTAATCTTTTCACAACTAAGACCATTTTTGGACCAAAGCGGAAAATTTTCAGTACCACAACCTTCAATTTCATTGATTTCAAAACAGAGTTCTCTTGCACTTGCATACAATTGGAGTTGCTTTTTATTACACTCATGAAGAAAACTTGAAAGTACTGATAAAGCAATAAGTCCGGGGCATAGTCAAGTCGGTGTCCTGCGCCTCTCCGAGCTAGTCGAAGCCTCGGCCAAACTAGGCTCAATCATGCCTCTTCATTAAGCCAATCCGGCCTCGTCGGACAAAGTGCAAGCTGAAAGTGGGGCGAGGCGAGCTCTCTAGTCCTCCATCTTTGTGGCATATCAGACAAGTTATTGCACCTTGGACGGAAAAAAGCCGGGTACTCAATCCCTCTGGCGAGCAAGTCTGATCATGGCCAAACCATTTGGGCAGGAATGGAAAATAGAACACACAGTGAGTCGGACCAATCAATTTGGACCCGGTCTGTAGAGACATGTTGTAGCTCATTCTTGGGAAGATTGAGCCAAGGCGGCGCCAAGCAATGCGGTCGGCGGACAAATTGCACATCGGTTGAACCACTATCCTCATCAAGTGCATCAACCAGGCGTTGCCGAAAGAAGTAGCCACGAAATTTGAGTAAGCGGCAAGAGTCCACAACCTGCAGTTTGTCCATCAACCATACCAGGGAAGGGACGAAAAATGAGAGAATAAAGAATAGAGAGATGTGCGATGAGAAAACAGTGAGACAAGGGTTTTGTGAGAAAAAAACCGAGGCTGAGAGCCGAGTGATGTGAGCAAATACATATGTGAGATTGGGTGGGAAGCATTACCTGCAGCAGTAGTAGACTCCCCGCAAATCTGGTCGTCTCCTGACGGTGGAAAGCGTCCAAACCCATCAGTGTTTCGGCCAATGCCATAGCAATACAACTCTTCCCTTCCTTCAAACCCTAAGCAACTTCAATCAAACGGATGTTGGGTCCACCCAGGCCCGGGGCAAGCAGGAAGTGAGATAGCATGCACAAGCAGAGCGCATGTTGCCGGAAACCTTGCCAATGATGGTCACCGCGGTCACCAGCACTAGAAAAACGATGGATCAAACCAAGGATATCTAGTTCCCCACTACAAATCAGAGATCGGGCATCATGCGCGGTAAGTCCACATATCCGCCCTAAAGCTTGGGCATGGCTAAAGCGGAACTGAGGCAAGATCTCTTCCGAACGTTCAGACTCCATCAAAACTTGAAAATCTTCAAAAGTTGGACATACCTCCTGCCCGCCAAAGCTAAAAACATGCGTCACTGGGTTCCAGAACCTCGCCGCGGCATGGAGGAAAGGAAGGTGCAGTGGAGTACGACTCAGCATGAATAGTGCATTCAAGCCGAAACCCCGGAAGTTTAACTTTTCCGAGCCATCCAAAGAAGGGATCCAAGATGTGAGATTTTCTACGAGAAATGCCTCCATTTTTTTGTGCAAAAGAGTGATGAAATGAATGAGTCCCGAAGTTGGAGCTTTTAAAGAGGAGAAAACACTATTCAGGGGGACATGTGTCGAAAAGTTGATGGTTGCCAGGATAAGTGGCCGGCCGGCCACCTTTTCTAGCTGGCCGGCCACATTTCTCTCCTCACCTACAAAAAAGTGGCCGGCCATGCTCTGCTGTGTTCCTTTAGTCCTGTTTTCCCCCCCGGGAGGAAGTTTCAAGCATTTCCATGGTTACAAATCCCATGTTCGAAGCCATACCTGGCACTAGGGGGTATAATAATCCCTTATTCAAATTTATACCCAGGGGGTTGGAAGGTTGGCCTACAAATGGAAGGGACACAACACTTGTTCCAGCACCTTTCGCAGGTCCTTTTGCAGGATAGGCTCAAAGGGGTTACCTACACCTCCAACAGCAACCTGCACCACAGGGACAACCAGTCCCAAATGTACCACCTTATGGACCAAGAGGACCGCAAGCACAAGTTTGTCCACCAAATCCTGTGTTTGTCCCTCCAGTAGTGGTTCAGCAGGCACAAAATATGGTCCCTAGGGACCAAATTGCTGATATTGTTAGGGAGATGTGTGGACCGATGGCTCGGGGGGTCCAGACTCCTGTATACAGAAAACCATATCCAAAATGGGTAGATAGGGTACATGAATACCCAAGGGGGTTCAGGATACCAGATTTTACCCTTTTCTATGGGACTGGAAATCAATGAACAATAGAGCATATTGCTAGGTTTGCTGCTCAATGCGGTGAATTTACTAATCATGACTATATGAAACTGAGATTATTCCCAAATTCTCTAACTGGGAGAGCATTTGTATGGTTCATCAACCTTACACCTGGCTCTATTCAAAATTGGCAACAAATAGAAGAGGCATTTCATGTCCAATTCTTCCAATCGGAGCTAGAGGTTTCTATGGCAGACTTGGCTAGATTGAGTCAAAGGCTTGAAGAAAAGGCTACTCAGTTTATTGCTAGATTTAAAAGGGCTCAAAATAAATATAGAGTCATCCTGCCACAGCCAGAATTCATAAGATTGGCTCAAAATGGCCTAGAGTTCAGGCTTCGAAAGAAGTTTGACTCAATTGAATTCAGAGATTTGGTGGAACTAACCTATAAGGTGTCTAGGTACGAAGCATTACTAGAGGAGGAACAAGATCGAAATAATGTATCGTGCAAGACATATTATAGAGATCCTAATTATGAGATCGATGTAGCAGAGATTGTGGGCAAAGAAGCTGTGATTTGTGAGGCATTAATTCATAAGGATACAACAATTGACCAGCAGTTTAAAAAGAAAGACTTTCACAGAAAGTATTCTTTCGATTTAACAAAGGCAGATGACATTTTTGATCACAACTTCCTTAAGTTACCTAAAGGAGTAAAATTGCCATCTCCAGATGAACTTAAGGGAAAAGTATATTGTAAATGGCATAACTCTTGGTCTCACTCGACTAAAAGCTGCATTGTTTTTCGAGACAGGATCCAAGAACAAATTCGGAAAGGAAGTTTGAAGTTCGCAGCCAAAACATAAAAGGCCATGGGGATTGACCGTAATCCATTTCCAGAGGTTGGAGAGGCGGCAGCGAATGTCATTACGTCAGACTTCCTGAACTTGTCCTTGACAGAATTGGAGGAAGTCAATGTGTAGATGCATGTTGCTAACCAGGCAACCATAAAAAAGGACACCAGAAACCTACCAGCTATTGGACAAGGTTTCTCACACCAGAGGGAACACTCTGATGAAGAATCACTGGATGATGATTCCTTAGAGGCAGCAGTAATGCAAAGGATGTGTCCCAGGTGCAGACTGAGTTATAAGTGGTTGAAAGGGCTTCCAGTTGATGGGAAGCAATATTACAAGGATGTATAGAGACATCCTAAATCAACCAATGCTTACAACAAAAGGCCGTATCTGGCTAGTGATAGGCAGCGACCACTAGTGGTTGAGCCTGCAATGGACAGAATTCATGCTAAAGGCAAGAGGCCCTTATATGAATCTAGACCACCTAACTATTACAGAATGGAGAGCAGTCATTCTGAAAGAAGACTGGAGAAAGGCTCAGTTCGTGGGATCAAAGCCAGAGATTGGCCCCCTAGACTAGCCTCGCGCAGGACAGAAAGTGGCTACCTTCATCGAAGGTCTGAATCAGGCTCAAAACATGAGGTCAGAGCCAAGCACTTACCTTCACAACCAGCTTCGAAGATAGCTTCGAAGGTAGAAAAAATCAGTTCAACATCTAAGTTAGTAAGTTCGTAGGTACCTGGAGTTCCAGACTGGTTTGTAATGCAAAACAAACCTAGGGAAGTGCCTGTCTAGAGAGATGTTGGAAACCAAGGTAGGATGGTCAAGCCTCCTTTGGTGGCTTCGAACAATTGGGTATTGCTTAAACACCCAAAAACAAAGGAACCAGATATGGTCCCAGTCATTTCGAGATCACAAAGGAGAAAGATTCAGCACAGGTACACTCAGTACCAGAAAGATATGAAAGAAAATGGAGAGAGCTCTTCATTGGTCCAGACAGAAGGAAAGAAGACTCCAAAGTCAGACCATACTCCAAAGCCAACTCTATAGAGCAAAGTGGGTTGCAGCAGAGAACAGTTGGCCAAGGTTCATTCTGAACTAAAAGCCAGAGAGAAGTCTAGCTTAGCAGGATTGGAGAAGGCTCTAATGGAGAGTGATAGCGAGACAGAAGAAGAAATTGGCATAAGCCAAAAGAAAGAAATGGTAGAGGAAGAGATGTTTGAAGCCTTCTTGGCTGAGCAAACATTTCTGGTTGAAAAACCAGTCGAGAAAAACCTTTCGAAAGAACCTGTTAGCAATGAAGTACCAGAATGCAGCATGGAGGATGCTTTTGAGATAATTGATCAATGTAGCCAAGAGGGGAAACAGGCACAGCCAACCATCCAATTTGGTTCATTTCCTCCAGTATCAGTCAATATGGTACACATACTGCCTTATGAGTTCCAGGCTGGAGATGAGGACCAAGATGACCAAGATATGGATCCTATTCCTATCTCTAGTGAAGACTCACAAGTAAGTATGGTACAAGATGATTCTGGAATGGCTACCCCAATAGAAACTGAATATGAGAGTGAAGAAGAGGTGAGCATTAACCTCTCTTATCCTTTTGAGTATCCCTCAAATTCTATGACACAACATGTCAAGCCTTTGTACATCAAGGCTTTCTTCGATGGGATACAACTGAACCGAGTCCTGATAGACAATGGGGCAGTAGTGAACTTACTACCGAAATCTTTTTTGAAGAAACTAGGGAAAAAGAATCTCAGGTTGATTCTAACCAGCACAACCATCGCTGGCTTTGCTGGAGACAAACAGATGGCTCAGGGGATTCTACCCATTAACTTGAGTGTGGGAACCAGGGACTGCATGATAGCATTCTTCGTAATCGACAGTAATGCTAAATACAATGCTTTACTTGGAAGAGATTAGATTCACACTAACAAATGTGTGCCTTCCTTTTTGCATCAGAAAATTATGATGGCCTTAGGCAATGGAGAGACAGAGGAAATTGATGTAGATCCTCAACCCTTCATAGTCTGCAGACTTTCGTGACCAAGTTGTATATTGAGGAGTGACACCACTCGATTATACTAAGGAAAGTGATGGCTCAACCAAGTGACGGTGATGAGGAAGTGACACACGAAGCACTTAGTCCAAGAAAGTCTTGATGAAGAGATTGTCATTAGGATGACAATGATGCCCTGTTGTAGGCAAAGAGATGAAGAACAAGAAGCCAAGTCTTTGGCTCTAATTAAGTTTTCAACATTGGATGTAAAATCAATAGTCCGGCAAGTCTGAGAGCAAGAGAGAAAAGCCATGATAATTGGTACAAACAGAGCGACAACAGTCGAATTTTGACCCTTGGTAAATACTGTGCATTGGACATTGAAACAAAAGTCCAGGAGATACAGGAAGAGGATGCCTTATGGACAGATTTTGTCTATGATGAGGAGGGCAAAGATATTGAACTAAAGAACCTGGGAACAAAATAAAGCAAGAAGGTTGCTTTGAAGGTAGAAGAAACCAATGAAGAAGCTTCAATAAGTTCTCAGAGACAAGACCCCTTAGAAGAAGTAAATTTAGGGGAAGGTTCTATGTAACAGCCCACCTATATAAGTGCTTGTTTGAATGATCTGGACAGGGACCAGTTATTGGTTATTCTAAAGAAATATAAAGATTGCTTTGCATGGTCTTATAATGAACTACCAGGATTGGATAGGTCATTAGTGGAACATAGGCTCCCTATGAAGCCTAATTTCAAGCCATACAAGCAGAAATCAAGAAGAATGAGTCCAGAAGTAATTCAGAAAGTCAAGGAAGAGATTCTTAGACTACTCAAGACAGGCTTTATTAGGACAGCCAGGTATGTTGAATGGCTATCTAATATTGTGCCTGTAGTCAAGAAGAATGGTAAAATAAGGGTATGCATTGATTTCAGAAACTTAAATCTAGCAACTTCAAAAGATGAGTACCCTATGCCTATAGTGGATCTGTTGGTAGACAATTCAGCAGGGCATCAAGTCTTATCAATGATGGATGGACATTCTGGTTATAACCAAATCTGCATTACAGAGGAGGATGTCTACAAGACAGCATTCAGATGTCCTGGAAATATTGGCACTTTCGAATGGGTTGAAATGCCATTTGACTTGAAGAATACTGGGGCTAAATATCAGAGGGCTATGAACACTATCTTTCATGACCTCATTGGAGGGTATTTAGAGTGTTATATTGATGATATTGTAGTGAAACCCCAGTCCATGGAGGAGCATCTGTTTCATTTAGAAGCAGCTTTTGAAATAATGAGGAAGTTCAAGTTGAAACTCAATCCTCTTAAGTGTGCTTTTGGTGTATCATGTGGAAACTTCTTGGGTTATATAGTGCACAAGAAAGGAATACAGATTGATCGGAATAAAGCCAAAGCCATCATTGAAGCCAGGCCTCCATCAAGTAAAAAAGAATTACAAAGGTTCCTTGGACAGGTTAACTTTCTTTGAAGGTTCATTTCTCACACTGCAGGGAAAACTAAAGTATTTTCTTCCTTGTTAAGGCTGAAAGATGAAGAGGAATTTGTGTGGACAGCAGAGCATCAAATTGCTTTCGAAGGTATCAAAGCTTACTTGGCCAACCCTCCAATGCTGATGCCACCAAAGGGTGATAAGCCCTTGAAGTTGTATATAGCTGCAGCAGAAGATTCATTGGGAGCTTTCTTGGCTCAAGATAATGAAGAAGGAAATGAGCAAGCTGTTTATTACCTTAGTACGTTTTTAAATTCTTATGAATGTAAATATTCAGTTGTTGAAAACCTGTGTCTTGTTTTGTATTTTGCTACAATGAAATTAAGATACTATCTTTTACCTACAACTGTCTTGGTAATTGCAACCATAGATTTGGTTAAGTACATGTTATCTAGACCTATGTTGAGGGGGAAAATTGGCAAGTGGATACTAGCCTTATCAGAATTTCATCTAGAATATGTCCCTCAAAGGGCAGTAAAAGGGCAAGTTTTAGCCAATTTTCTGGCGAACCACCCATCTCAAACAGAGAGCCAAGAGATAATGGAACTTTGTATGGCTAGTATTGAGCCATGGCAGATGTGGTTTGATGAGTCGAAAGCCAACAGCTTAATTGGAATTGGTATTGTGATTACATCACCACAAGGGGTAGAAACCACACATGGTTTCAGAGTGGATGGAGCTACTTGTTCCAATAACCAGGCTGAATATGAAGCCTTAATAGTGGGACAAGAAATTCTTATTGGATTACAAGTTCATGCAGTTGACATTTTCAGAGATTCTCAATTGGTGGTTAACTAAGTGAAAGGGATTTTCAAGTGTCAAAGCATAAGCATTTTACCATACTATGTTGTTGCATTACATCTGCTTTCTCAATTTCAAATAGCAAATGTAACTCATGTTCCAAGATTCTTGAATAATAGAGCTAATGATGTGGCTCAGAAAGCTTCGAACTTCAAGAGAAGGGATAATGCCCAAAGGGACATAAGCCAAACAACATATCAGAAATTGATACCACCTTTGAATAAAAGGAATGTGGTCTTGGAAGTCAATCATAATGACTTACAAGAACAAGATTGGAGGCATCCAATAATGCAGTACTTGGCTGGTCCATCTTCGAAAGCCAGCAAGAAAATTAAATTACAGTCTATGCAATATATGATATATGGTAATGCTCTCTACAAAAGGGGGGGAGATAGCTTATTGCTGGAATGTTTAGGCCCAAAAAAAGCATTAACAGCTATGGCTGAGGTTCATGAAGGCATCTGTGGTGCTCATCAGCCTGGTGTGAAGATGAGATGGTTGCGTCAAAGGCATTCCTACTATGGGCCAACTATCCTTAAAGACTGCATAGAGTCTGCAAAGGGTTGCCAGGCATGCCAAAAGCATGGCACAATAAGGCATGTGCCCATAACTGACCTACATGCAGTAGTGAAGCCTTGGCCATTCAGAGGGTGGGCTATGGATATGATGGGGAAAATACACCTACCTTCTTCGAAGCATCATTGTTTCATTCTAGTGGCCACTGATTACTTTACTAAGTGGGTTGAAGCCAAGCCATACAAGGCTGTAAACCAGACAGAGGTCATTGGGTTCATTAAAGATTTGATCCATAGATTTGGCATCCCACAAACTATAACTGTAGATAATGGGATTGTGTTCGATGGGAAGATGGTGAAGTCCTTTGTGGCAGAATTTGGAATTAGCCTTGTTAATTTCACACCCTATTATGCACAAGCCAATGGTCAAGCTGAATAATCCAATAAGTTCTTGAAAAAGGGAATATAAAAGGTTGTGGAAGATAATCCTAGGGATTGGCATAACCTATTGTTGGATGTTTTGTGGGCTTACAGAACTTCTCCAAGGTCAAGCACAGGAGTCACTCCTTATGCCTTAGTATATGGGCATGATGCAGTCTTACCTGTGGAGATTAATGTTAAATCTTTGAGGGTAAGATGCCAAGATCAGTTAGATCCTGAGCAGTACCATCAAAGTATGTGTTTGGAGTTAGAAAGCATAGATGAAGCCATAATTTTGGCATTAAATAACATTCTTTTCCAAAAGAGGAAAGCAACCAAGAATTATAATAAGAAGTCAAACACATTGGCTTTTGTGGGGAAGTAGTTCGGAAATACTCTTCAGATCCTAGAAGACGTCAATGATCCTCAGCTAGTCACCTGCAAAGACACAAAGGCTCTGGTCGGGGGTGCCGGAATTAGCACTCCGACAGACAAGTCAGTTCCAGTAATTAAGAAAGTTTGTGGACTAAGTCTTAGAAATGATTCTTACATACCTCTACAACATCTGAAGCTCTTGTATTTATATGCATTCTCTGGACCTCGGGGCCAGAGCCTACTTTTTATTCATTATTCTATTATCCATCCTGATATGCCGTCTGAAGTCTATTCGGCCTTAAGAACATATTTATCATCCGTCGAGCAAAATGGAGCCGTTTAGTTCCCGGCACGTCGGGCACACCAGATCTTGCTCCCGCAATTATTCGGCTCCCACAATTGCCCCCCAAGCATTTTGTCAATGACAGTTGGGTGAAATGCTTGGTCCCATTCTGATCCGAAGTCAGGGGTCTAGATTTATCACGTGGGGGTTTAATTACTCTCCCCTTTGATCGACGTCTCAACTTCCCGACCCCTCATGCTCGCCCATTTATTATGATTTTAAAATTTGATGTCCTTTCGAATCCGTGCTTCATGAAACTGGTTGCCGGGTTGCTCCTCGAATCGTTCTTGCAACCCTTCCGTCTATGATATTCTCTTCACTTTTGTAAGTTTTTCTCCCCCCTGCTCTGAGGCTTTTCCTAGCTTATTTATTTCGTCGCATGCTCTTATAGACAGTAGATTATGGCGAAACATTTGAGAGATCTCCTTTCGTCGGGTCGGATTATTGGCTTTAGATGCCATTTCTTTATTCCTGACGATGTACACCTGTCACTTGTGTCGGACGGCACTCTTGACATGGAGAGGGAGGACGAGGCCACGATTGTCTTCCCTCTTTTGTCAATCGCAGAGGGTGGAGTCCGCTTTCCCCTTCACCCGTTTCTGAGGACTGTTCTTCGCCATTGGGATTTGATCCCTTCCCAACCTAATGTGAATTTCTTTAGAATCATAATGGGGGTCGTGGCCGATTTGAACGTGCCTCGGAGTTAATCTTGGCATTTCGCCATTCGCCTTTATTATGCTTTGGCCAAGTCCTCTGGTAAACGCAGGCGTTATTTCCTCAGAGCTAAGGACCCAGACCATCAGTTAATCACTATGCTTTCCAGCTCTGGGAAATGCGTTGATGATGTTATGGTCGTTGTCCGCGGCAACTGGGAATTCGGAGAAGGGGAAGATCGTGTCGATCCTATCCCTAGGCGTAAGGCGACCAGTCGCCGAAAGTGCTCTTTTGCTTGTATTGTGTGCTTATCTTTGCCATGGCGTCTTACGGCTTTGTCTTGTGTAGGGAACGATTTGAAAAAAGCCCGAGCTTCAACTGACGACGCCGTTCTTTCGGACATTAGGATTGCTCTTAACTATTTCGGCCGTCGCAGTCTTTATAAGCAGGGAAGAGCAGCTCACGTTCTGCTTTGCTACGAGCCTACATATACAACCTTTTCAGCTGCGGAAAACATACCGATTCCGAAGGGCGGAGATTTTCTCGTTGCTCGTATTTTTTCCGATTTCAAGAACTTGAGACAGGTAGGTTTTGAAGGGTTCCATTCGGAGAATATTGAGGTATCCGATACCGCCGAATCTGAGGAGGCCGAATCCGACGCCGCCGATCCTCCCTCTACTTCGGGACGGGGGAACTTCTCTATTGACGACGTTCCTCAACGTACAGACGGTCTTCCCGTCTCGGGGTCCGCTATCATGGCCGGGTCGAGCCTGACAAAGCTTGCTAAGAAGGCGAATGCGGAGAGGTTAGCTGCACGGCGGAGAGCGGAGAGCCTGTCGACCGAACCGCCCGCCAGTGTGTCTCAACATTCCCTCCCAGCTACCGAATTAAAATTCTTGGGAGTTGTTGAGGAGGCGGCAGCAAATAAGAGTGCCGAATCCGCGTTGGTTGGGAAAGCCGTTCAGATCTTTGAGGAAAGGCGGAGAAACACCACAGGGATCGTGAGGTCGGTTCAAGATCACGGCGCAAAGCGTCCTCGGGTGGAGGATCGAGTGAAGCCGTGCCCTTTGTGATTCGCCCATCGTAGAAATATGCGGTTCCTCGGATGCCTCGGCACTTAAGGACCCGAAGATCGCGTTCGCGTGTAACGTCTCTGTCATTTGCCGCGTGATATGGAGGCTTTTCAGCTGGAATCGGATTTGAATGCGACAATGTTAGCCGCGCGGTCGGCCCTTCTGGTGCGTATTTTGACAATGTTAGCCGCGTATTTTGACTTTTCCTTCACTTCACCCAATCACTGGACGTTTTTTGAATTCTTCTTTTGCAGACCATTGGTAGGATAGCCGACATAGGCCGCCGTCATCAGGACGCCATCAAGCAGATTAGTCATTTGCGAAAGCAAGCTGAGCGCCAGAGGAAAAGGGCCGAGGATGAATTTTTAAGAGCGAATCAGGAAGCTTCTCGGGCAGAGGACGAGGTAAAGAGAGCTCGTCATGCGGATAAGTTGAGAGCGGAGGCCGAGAAGAGGGCCGACGATATGGAAGCTGCACTTGGCTTGTCCCAAAAGGCAGTTGCCAACCTAGAGGCTGAGTTGGCCGAAATGAAGGCGAAGGAGGTTGCTGATTCAAAAGGTTTCAAGCCGGAATGAAATTTGGGCTCATGAGTATGTTGACCAGGTCTCTCGGTTTGAGAATCGGGGCTTCAAACATGGTTGGCACAAGGCCCTTGCTGCAGCTGGAGTTTCGCTGAATACAGCAATACCGTATGAGCAAGTTGACATCGATCCGTTGGAGACTGATTCCGAGGGTTGATCTTTACCGCACACAATTGTTATGATTTCGACAGTGTTTTGTTTTTTGTTTTTTCGTTTGTTTTGTATATGTTTATGGGACTTGTTTCATGCGGGTTGATATTATAAAAGTTATGATACAGAAATGGACATCTTTGTAGTTATAAAACGGACATGACGTAATTTTATGGTGATATTTCTTAATAAATCTAGATTAATAAATCTGCCCTTGCCTTGGTCAGGGCGCGAGCGTGGAGAGCCGAAAGGTTCATACTCGTGGGCTGGCCGAGGCACTGAGAAATGTTGGCCGAGTAAATTGGGGCCGGCTAGATTAATATGATTAATAAATCTGCCCTTGCCTTGGTCAGGGCGCGAGCGTGGAGAGCCGAAAGGTTCATACTCGTGGGCTGGCCGAGGCACTGAGAAATGTTGGCCGAGTAAATTGGGGCCGGCTAGATTAATATGATTAATAAATCTGCCCTTGCCTTGGCCAGGGCGCGAGCGTGGAGAGCCGAAAGGTTCATACTCGTGGGCTGGCCGAGGCACTGAGAGATGTTGGCCGAGTAAATTGGGGCCGACTAGATCGTCGTCTGACATTTGGCGTTTGGTAATAGTGTTGCCGCTTTGGGGGAGCTGCGCGTGTTGCGGAATAAGTGGGGTAAGTTTGTGCCAAGGGTCCTGTTTATTTGGGTACAGGGTTGAGCCAATACTAGGGAAGGACCAAGATTGGCAAAATTCAAACGGGAGAAACGTCGGAAAATTCAAACGTCGAAACGTATCGCAGCAGTGAGCCCACTGGTAGGGGAAGGAGAGCTTCCAAGGATCGGGAAAAACAGCAGCGCCTTAGTCGTCGAAGCTGGTCCCCTCAGAGGGACGGTCAGCGGGGAGGTCCTCCATCTCTGCGACCGGGAATCGAGGGGGATATGACGCCGCGGCCATTGAATTTTGCGGTTTTCGTGAAGAATAAACCGATGTCAGAGGCGGATTCCATCATTGAAGATCCAGATGTGGCAGTTGAGTTTGCTCGACAGATTTTTCCACCGGAAGTCCAACAATCGATGGTTGGTCGTCGTGATTTCGATTAGAATGTTTTGCACTGCACGGCGTAAACGTTCCGAAATGCATTAGTTGGCCCTAAGGCGTCAGACGCCAAAAGGGGGCTCCGAATCCGGAGATTTATTCGGCCCAAAAGTGAGCGCCGAAAGGGCCACTCCGAATTCGGGTACTTATTCGGCCTTAAGGCGTCGTACCCCAAAGGGGGCTCCGAATCCGGAGACTTGTTTTGGCCAATCGTGATATCCACGAAGGGCGCTCCGAATCCGGAGACTTATTCGGCCCTAAGGTGTCGTGCACCAAAGGGAGCTCCGAATCCGGAGACTTGTTTTGGCCAATCGTGATATCCACGAAGGGCGCTCCGAATCCGGAGGCTTATTCGGCCCTAAGGTGTCGTGCACCAAAGGGCGCTCCGAATCCGGAGACTTGTTTTGGCCAATCGTGATATCCACGAAGGGCGCTCCGAATCCGGAGGCTTATTCGGCCCTAAGGTGTCGTGCACCAAAGGGGGCTCCGAATCCGGAGACTTGTTTTGGCCAATCGTGATATCCACGAAGGGCGCTCCGAATCCGGAGGCTTATTCGGCCCTAAGGTGTCGTGCACCAAAGCGCGCTCCGAATCCGGAGACTTGTTTTGGCCAATCGTGATATCCACGAAGGGCTCTCCGAATCCGGAGCCCTAAGGTGTCGTGCACCAAAGGGGGCTCCGAATCCGGAGACTTGTTTGGGCCAATCGTGATATCCACGAAGGGCGCTCCGAATTCGGAGGCTTATTCGGCCCTAAGGTGTCGTGCACCAAAGGGCGCTCCGAATCCGGAGACTTGTTTTGGCCAATCGTGAGATCCACGAAGGGCGCTCCGAATCCGGAGGCTTATTCAGCCCTAAGGTGTCGTGCACCAAAGGGCGCTCCGAATCCGGAGACTTGTTTTGGCCAATCGTGATATCCACGAAGGGTGCTCTGAATCCGGAGGCTTATTCGGCCCTAAGGTGTCGTGCACCAAAGGGCGCTCCGAATCCGGAGATTTGTTTTGGCCAATCGTGACATCCACGAAGGGCGCTCCGAATCCGGAGGCTTATTCGGCCCTAACGTGTCGTGCACCAAAGGGGGCTCCGAATCCGGAGACTTGTTTTGGCCAATCGTGATATCCACGAAGGGCGCTCCGAATCCGGAGGCTTATTCGGCCCTAAGTTGTCGTGCACCAAAGGGCGCTCCGAATCCGGAGACTTGTTTTGGCCAATCGTGACATCCACGAAGGGCGCTCCGAATCCGGAGGCTTATTCGGCCCTAAGGTGTCATGCACCAAAGGGCGCTCCGAATCCGGAGACTTGTTTTGGCCAATCGTGAGATCCACCAAGGGCACTCCGAATCCAGAGGCTTATTCGCCCCTAAGGTGTCGTGCACCAAAGGGCGCTCCGAATCCGAAGACTTGTTTTGGCCAATCGTGATATCCACGAAGGGCGCTCCGAATCCGGAGGCTTATTCGGCCCTAAGGTGTCGTGCACCAAAGGGCGCTCCGAATCCGGAGACTTGTTTTGGCCAATCGTGATATCCACGAAGGCGCTCGAATCCGGAGGCTTATTGACCCTAAGGTGTCGTGCACCAAAGGGGCTCGAATCAGAAAGGGGTTTTGGCCAATCGTGAGATCCACGAAGGGCGCTCCGAATCCGGAGGCTTATTCGGCCCTAAGGTGTCGTGCACCAAAGGGCGCTCCGAATCCGGAGACTTGTTTTGGCCAATCGTGATATCCACGAAGGGCGCTCCGAATCCGGAGGCTTATTCGGCCCTAAGGTGTCGTGCACCAAAGGGGGCTCCGAATCCGAAGACTTGTTTCGGCCAATCGTGATATCCACGAAGGGCGCTCCGAATCCGGAGGCTTATTCGGCCCTAAGGTGTCGTGCACCAAAGGGGGCTAAGAAGATATTGGGCTCAGACATATGAAAACACGAAATCTTGCATTTACAATGACATGTATACAACTACCAAGCCCACAAGTCGGGTCATTGATAAAATTTACGTAGATGTGTTGAATTCCACGGCCGTGGCAGGCTTCTTCCCGACATGTCCGAGAGCCTATATGCCCCTACGCCTGCAACAGAATCTATCTGATAGGGGCCGTCCCAGTTCGGACCAAGCTTCCCATCGGCCGGCCTCCGGTCGGCTGGTAATACCTTCTTTAGGACCAGTTCTCCTGGATTGTACCGGCGCAGCTGAACTCGCCGATTGTATGACTTAGCGAGCTGCTGCTGATAGCGTGCCATGGATGCCAAGGCGCGGTCTCTTCGTTCCTCAATCAGAACGGATCCGAGGCGAGCATCATGTCATTAAACTGTGTCAAAGGCTTGCGATCTCAAAGTTGGCGAGCCGATCCCTAGGGTAGGATTGCCTGAGTCGAAGCATAAAATGACGGCGTTTCCCGATAGATCGTCTTGGCGTTGTCGCGATGGGCCTGATGCGCTTGGCGTTCTTGACCCATCGCCTTTAGCCCTTTCGACCTCTTCTTGATGCCGTCCAAGATGGATTTGTTCGAAGCCTCTGCCTGACCGTTACTTTGGGGGTAGGCTGGCGTAGAGAAGTGAGGCTCAATACCATATTTGCTGCATAATTCTCGGTATACGCCACAATCGAACTGGGTACCGTTATCCGAGATCAATGCTCTTGGAATGCCGAAACGTGTAATGATGTTCCTCCATACAAAGCGTTTAATGTCGGAATCCCGTATATGGGTTAGAGCCTCCGCTTCGACCCACTTTGTGAAGTAGTCAGTTGCTACGATTAAAAATCGCTTATTCCCTGGGGCTCTCGGCAATGGCCCTACGATGTCAAGTCCCCATTGAGCAAACGGCCAGGGGCTTGTGATTGAATTCAGAGCTTCTGCCGGCTGATGGGTTAACGGGGAGAACTTTTGGCATTGTTCGCATTTCTTCACATAATTTTGAGCGTCGGCTCTCATCGTTGGCCAATAGTATCCCTGCGTTATCGCCCGATGGGCCAGGGAGCGTCCCCCCGAATGGGCACCACAGCTGCCCTCGTGTATCTCAGTGAGCAACTCCTCTACTCTGTCCGGATGCACGCATTCCAAGTATGGACCAGAGAGGGACTTTTTGTAAAGCCCTCCTTGTGGATCTAAGTAGTACCGTAGGGCCTTGTTTCGCAGTTTGTGTGCTTCTTTTTTGTCCTCTGGGAGTTGCTCAGAAGAAAGGAATGCAGCAATGGGATCCTTCCAACTTGGGGCGGATTCTATAATGTTGATGTGGGTTTCCTCCGGAGTGCCGATACTTGGTTCCGGGACGAAACCTACTTCGATGGTACGCTTGAGCTCGGAGTTGATGGCGGAGGCTAAGCACGCCAGGGCATCCGCGTGTGTATTTTGATCGCGTGTTATTTGGTTTAGTTCGTGATGGTCGAATTTCGTCAGCAGGGAGTTAGCCGTTTTCATATAGGCTGCCATACGCTCGTCTCTTGCCGTGTACTCCCCCTTCAGCTGGTTGATTACCAATTTTGAGTCACAAAACACCAGCAGCCGCCGTGCGCCGAGCAGATGTGCGTTCATGATCCGGCCAAAGGGCTTCATATTCGCCGTTATTCGATGCTTGGCCGAGCTTGACGGCTGCTCAATTCTTCGCTCCGTCTGGAGACATAATTACGACGCCGCAAGCCCGCTGGTTAGACGACCCATCACGAGATAATTGCCAAATGCCCCCAACATAAACTCTCCAATCTGGCTTTGACCGAACTTCGGTCTTTGGTAGGACATCATCAGGCTTGAGGTCGGCAAGCCCTCCTATGAATTCGGCAACGAAGTCGGCAAGCACCTGCCCCTTGATTGCAGTTTTGGGTAAAAACTGAATGTCGTATTGGCCGAGTTCGAGAGCCCACTTCGAAACACGCCCTGATGCCTCTGCATTCCGCAGTACTGATCGAAGGGGATAGTCTGTTAGCACCCTGATGCTGTGTCCTTGGAAGTAATGCATCAGTTTTCTTGCTGCCATGACCAAGGCTAGGACGAGTTTTTCGAGCGGTAGATAGCGAGTTTCGGCGTCTACCATTGCCTTGCTTACATAATACACTGGCTGTTGTTGCCCTTCTTCCTCTTTTAGTAATACGGCGCTAACGGCCCTGTCGGAGACTGCTAGATACAGAATGAGGGGGTCACCGGCGGCGGGTGTTGTTAGAAGGGGTACTGTCCGGAGGTAGGTCTTGAGTCCGTTAAAAGCTGCCTCGCACTCGGCGGACCATTCGAAAGCTCTGCCCTGACGTAGCGTCTGAAAGAATTGTCTGCGGAATGGTCAGAGATCGGTGATGAACTGTTGAGTCTGACCATTCCCATCAACTTTTGGACTTCTTTCACGAGCAGGGAACTCGGCCCAAAATTGCTGTGACTTGCCTCGGGTTGGCTTCGATTCCTCGGTGGTTGACAATGTAACCCAGGAATTTGCCGGAGCCAATCCCGAATGTGCATTTGGAAGCGTTCAGCTTCATTCTGTATTCACGTAGGGTGTTGAATGTCCTTTGTAGATCGACTATATGGTTTTGTTCTTCTTTAGATTTGACCACCATGTCATCGATGTATACTTCCATAGTGTGTCCGAGCTGTTCTTTGAACATCGTGGTGACCAGTCTTTGATAAGTTGCCCCCGCATTCTTCAGTCCAAAAGGCATAACCCTGTAGCAGTAGGTTCCTCTTGGAGTGAGGAATGCAGTTTTATCCTGATCATCCGGATTCATGGCGATCTGATGGTAGCCTCTGTAGGCATCGAGGAAGCTCATGCGTTGGTGGCGTGCTGTCGCATCGGCAGTTGATCAATTCTTGGTAAGGAAGCAATCTTTGGGGAAAGCTTTGTTCGGATCCGTGAAATCGGCCTTTTCGCCAAGTTCCATTTTTCTTTTTCACCACTACTGTGTTGGAGAGCCACGTGGGGTAGGTGACCTCTCTAATTGCCCCGGCGTCGAGCAATTTGTCAACTTCTTCTACAACGGCGGCGGTGTGTTCTGCGGAGGATCGCCGGCCTCTCTGAATGATTGGCTTGCACCAGGGGTCAACATTTAGATGGTGCTGAGAGACTGACGGTTCTATTCCCGACATCTCGTACGGAGTCCAAGCAAAGACGTCAAGGTTGCCGAGTAAGAAAGTGATTAGCTGCTGTCTGTCGACCTGGCTTAGAGAGGCACCGATCATAAAAAACTTCTCCGGGCTTCCATCAATGTCAACCCGGTCCAAACCTTCCGTGGCCTTTTCGTTTGGTTGACGCCCGACGTCGTCCAAGATCTCTCGACCGGGCGTTTCGATGGAGTTGACTTGCAGTTCCTTCGGCGGCCTGGCGGCGAGGAGGTAACATGCTTGCACTGACTGTTGAGAGCCACAGATCTGCTCAACGCCGTGTTCTGTCGGGAAACGTAACAGCTGGTGGTAGGTGCTTGGGACGGCTTGCAGGGTATGCAACCATGATCTTCCCATAATGAGATTGTACGGTGACGGAAGCCTGACGACCAAGAATTCCACATCTACCGTTCTGGAGCCAGCTCGAACGGGCAGACTGATCTTTCCCAATGGATACTCCGGGTTGGCGTTGAAGCCGAATAGTGGATAAGGAGCTGGAGTCAGATCCGAATCGTTGAACCCGAGTTTGATGAAGGTTTTATAGTACATAACCTCGGAGGTGCTACCCTGGTCGATGAGGACGCGTTCGACGGTGAACCTGTTTACGCGTAGCGCAACAACCAGAGGATCTACGTGAGGGAGTGTTACGCCGCTCAAATCAGAGTCGTCGAAGGTAATGCTTGGCACTTCTCGAAGCCGGGGTCGCTTTGTTGGTGTGAGCTGATGCTGGGGGCTTGGAGGTGATTGGATTGCATGTACGGTCGGGGCTAACGGCAGGCTGTATATCATATGTACAGTGCCAAGCGGGACGCCTCCTGGGCGACGTGCGTCCTGTGTCACCTCCTCAAGAGAATCGGTTAAGGCGTGGCGACCGTGGGCATTGTGCTGTTGGCCTCGAGGTCGTTCAGGACCTTCCCTTGGGAGTCGCTTAGGAACCTTGCGCCCTGCCCGTCTGGACTTTGCTTTTTCTAAGGCCAGATCGCGGCGAAGGCGTTCGTTCTCGGCGATGATATGGTCCAAACTCTGTTGGTGCATGCGCTTGCTCTATGGTCGCTTGCATCGACTTAATTTCACGAGGTCGTTGGTGAGTTGGAGTTCGAGGCGCGTCGCTGCGTGACAGTTTCCTTTCCGAGAGCATTTACCGGAGTGGAGTCGTTTCTCTGCGCAATCTCATTGGTGGCTATCGGAGGATCTTCGGTGACACCTTCCATGGATGTATTTGAGTATTCCCACAGACGGCGCCAATTGTGGGGAAGTAGTTCGGAAATACTCTTCAGGTCCTAGAAGACGTCAATGGTCCTCCGCTAGTCACCTGCAAAGACACAAAGGCTCGTTAAAAGTGCGGAATTAGCACTCCGACGGACAAGTCAGTTCCAGTAATTAAGAAAGTTTGTGGACTAAGTCTTAGAAATGATTCTTACATACCTCTACAACATCTGAAGCTCTTGTATTTATATGCATTCTCTGGACCTCGGGGCCAGAGCCTACTTTTTATTCATTATTCTATTATCCATCCTGATATGCCGTCTGAAGTCTATTCGGCCTTAAGAACATATTTATCATCCGTCGAGCAAAATGGAGCCGTTTAGTTCCCGGCACGTCGGGCACACCAGATCTTGCTCCCGCAATTATTCGGCTCCCACAGCTTTGATGAAGGTGATTTGGTATGGAAAACAATACTCCCAATAGGAATTAAAAGCCATAAGTTTGGCAAATGGTCACCTAACTGGGAAGGACCATATCAAATTCATAGAGTTTTGCCTTTTGGAGTATACCATTTGAGAAATCTGAATAGATATATACATCCCAAAAAGATTAATGGTAGATATTTAAAGCCTTATTTTCCAACTATTTGGGAAACACAAGGAGTAGAATAAATGTCAAGCAAAAGAACACAAGATTACTCAGATGATAAACAAAAATTTGTTCTTTCATAAAGAATTAAGTACATTTTATCCCAAATTGGCCCAAAAATTATTACAGTGTTTTAGTTGTTCTTTTATAATGGATTCCTATTGTTAAGTGATGAAACTAGTTGAATAGCTGTAGCCATCTCTTCCTTTCGATCAGCCAGTCCTTGGTTGGTGATTTGTAATTTGGTATCAGTTCGGACTAAGGCTTGATTCACTGCAGACAGCTCCTCTTCAAGCTGAGCTTTCCTTTCCAGCAGCTGGACTCGAAAGTGGGAGGCAGAGGAGTGTTGTTCTTTCAGATTTGACACTTCGGTGTGCACTTGGGAAACAAAACTTTGATCTCTAGCCAGCTTCTCATCCGTAGCCTTAGCAGCATGACAAATGCTGAGGTAGAAGTCGATAGTAGCTGCTGCCTTAGATAGATGAGTTGAAATATTCAAGCCAAACTGCTCAGCAATTTTGCAGCATTGGAGGAACCCATTTCTGATTATAGGCCTTCGCAGAGCCTCAAAAGGAATCCTCAAAAAAGAAATCAACAGTTCCAGGCATGTGTCTAGGTCTATCAAAGGTGCAGAAGGCTTGCTGCTGGAAGAAGAAGAGCTCTCGAAAATTTCCAGCAAGGAGTCAGCCAAAATTAATGGCTCAGCTTCGACATTCAATGTTGGAGAGGTAGAGGGTACGTCGAAGAGACTAGCTAGTCTGGCTTCGAAGATGTCTACCTCATCCGTAGACATGAGGAGTGCAGAGAGAGTTGTGATGGAAGGCATAAAGGACTGCATAGGGATAGGAGAAGTGGATGGTGCATCTTTGGCAGTTTCTATGGTCTTAGCCACCAATGAATCAAGTGAAGAGGGGTTGGAAGTAGGTAAAGGTAATGAACTATGAGTTGGAGAACTATTGGCACCCTCTGTAGGAGAATCAACTACCATTAGAGATGGAGTAGCAGTTAGAATTTCTCTGAAAAAATGAGGAGGATCAAGGCTCGAAGAAGATGTGAACTAAGGTAGGTCAAAGGTCAAGAAAGGGAGGTATGGCTCTAAGCCAAGAAGAAGAGATGCAGGAATGCTGGGGCTCAAAGAAGGTATATCGAATGTAGGCCTTGGAAGTGGGAGTACGATTTGAATAACCCTGACATTCTGCATTTGATCAATTTCAACTGAAATTGAGGAAGGCCTCATTGGAAAGATAAACGCAGTAGTTGTTGCTGTAAGAGAAAGAGATGTAAAGCAATGTCAAACTTCAATACCAAAAGCTGACAAGGGAAAAACAGTAGAAGCATGAAAGAAATTACTTGTTTCAGAAATAATAGGAGAGCTGCGAAGGGAATAATGTTCGGTAGTCTGTTGCCTTCTTGCCGTTTCCCTTTGTAATACATCAGCAGCAGCAGCTTCCTCTCTTAGAAATTGTTGCTGCCGTCTCTTCTCAGCTCTCTTGAAGACAATCATGGCTTTGGAATATTCCTGCTCTACTGCCTTGGCAGCTGCTTCATGAATAGGGTCTTAAACCAAGTCAGTAGTAGGAACAGTCACTTTCTTTCTCTTCCTTCTTGGCAGTGATACTACCGGCTCCTTTTCAACCCCCCTTTCTTCAACTTGGGGTTCAGATTCTTCAGAGGTAAGTTCTTTCTCTACTATTGTGGTAGTTGCCTCGTGAACAGAATTTTCGATTATATCGGATGAGGAGACAGCCACCTTTTGTCTCTTTGTTCTTTGCAAAGGTACTTCTTGTTCTTGCTCAACCTCTCTCTCTTCTGCTTGAGATTCAGATTCCTCAGGAGGGAGGATTAGCTTCCATTTCTGTTTCTGTTGTTGTCTCTCTTTAAGAGTGGCTAAAGTTTCAACTCTCATGGGGGATTCTTTTTGTGGGGGCCCTGCACCAAAGAACATGAGTGTAAAGGAAACAAACAAAAGATTCAAAAGAAAAAAAAAAGAAAGAAGAACTTGAAAATACTTACCCTTCTTCGAAGCAGCTCTGGTAACTCTAGCTGGAGGGGATGAGGCTGCAGGAGACGTTGTGGTAACTATAGAAAGGGAGGAATGTTCTCAACTATTGCTGACTTAGCCTTCGAAGGCACTCCTAACCCTATTAGCAAGTCATGAGGGTGTACAGATAGGCGCACTTCCATATTGGCTGTCCACAAGTTCTGGAATCTTTTCAAAACTAAGCCAGATGGGAGAAAAAGGACAAATTGAAATTCATTCAACTCCTTCAGCAGTTTGAATATTGCCGTCTCTAGCTTTGGTTTAGATATTCTCAAGTCTCTAGCTGTAAGGTGGACGTTCGAGAGACTGCAAAGTGGAACAGGTATCCCTTGAGTGAGCCGAAATTGTCTGGCAAACTGAGAAGGGCAGTACACCTCAGATATGCATTTATAACCTCGAGGGTTTAAATGCTAATGAACAACTCCCTCGGTAGCAAAATTGAAGCCCACATATCTTTGTGTGGTGAGGTGGAGCACTCTTTATCAGCCAGAAAAGTTTGCAGCCAAGCAGGTCCTTTATTGGCATCAAAATGACAAAAAAGGGAAGTAGGAGGAGAAATAGGGAGTTGATAAAAGAAGGCAAAGTAATAAGCAAAAGAAGCAGGGTAAAGAACAATCCTAGCATACTTTTCCCTATAGGTGCTAGGATCCTGAACAAGGAATTTTAGGCATTTTCGATGCAAATCAGTGAAATAAGCAAAGAGCTAGAGTTGGAGCACCTAGAGGGGACCTCCTTGGTTAACATCAAGAGGTTTTTTGCAAAATTGGGAGCAAGCTCTATAGACATGACCTAAAAGATAAGAGGCAAGAGCTATGTGTTTTTTCAAGACAAGTGCCTTCGCAAGTGGAGCGAACTCAGGCATAATCCTCTGAGATGAGGTACAAAAGAGAAATTTGCATAACCAATATAAAATAAAGAAAAATAGTTCTCTGTCTTTCACAGGGCCTTCCCTTTTATTTTCAGCCTTTACAAAGTCACTGTAAGAAGAGTTTAAGGCTGGAAGGGAAAATTTGACAAGGAGGTCCAGGTAGTTGGGAGTAAAAGGAGAGCCATGGGGTGAAAGCCCTAAAAGATGACAAATATCAAGAACAGTGGAGGCCATCATGCCGCACCAAAATTGGAAGAAATTAAAAGCCATATTCCAAAAACATAGAACAGCGGGAATTAAAAAGGGGTCCTCAGGAATGATGAACCTGGAAAAATGAAGAGCGTCGAGGATGCAGAGCTCCTGTAGGTCATCTTCTCTCGCAGGCACAACCCTGTCATACCATTCCTCCTATTCGGTTCTCAATGTCGGCTAGCAACGATGAGGCCGGGTCATTCTCCAATTGCTCCAGTCAAGCCCTTCTTCATAGAGAAGAAAGTGATCCTCCAAACGAGGGTATAAAGCTGGGAGTTGGTCAGGGGCCTCCTAAACGATGGGACCTAGGACATACTCTTATTGGTTGCTGTAGCGAGGAACAAAGAGACGTCCATCTATGGCGCTTGACCCACCAGTTGTTAGCTTGGCGATTTCTTCATCAATGCATTTCTTCAAAGCCATGGTAGGGCTGATACGGTCGCCAGTGAGCACTTTCAGCGATGAAGGATCCATTGATAGCAAGTAGCAAGGAAGAGAGGGTTAACAGAAGATCGGTAGGGTTTGTGTGTTAAAAGAGCAAGTGATTTCAGAGCATGAAACAAAGGGGTGTTTAAAAGCTTTTGTGTCTAAAAATTTATTGCGTAAGTCGTTAAGTACTAAAAGTACGAATATGAAGAGTTTCCTTCAAAATTGATACTTTTGGAGGGAAAAACACAGCCCAGATACTGAGGTTAGCTTCGAAGTAAAAAATTTGGCTTCGAAGCCAAATTTTGGCGCCAAAAGCCAAAAAACAACGGGTTCGAAACGGAGAATCCGGCTTCGAAGCACATTTCATACTCAAAAAACAAAAATTCTCAAGTGTTTATTTTACTCTGAAAGGTTTAAAGGCCTGTTTTAGGTTTCTTAACGAAGGTAATGTCCCTCGAGGCAAAATTTGAGACTCTTTAAGGATAGGATTTGGTGTTCGAAACATCAAAACCAATGGTTGATTCACAGAAAAGTTGTATGTGGAACTAAAGCAGCATGAACTGTTGTTCGAAACAAAAGATGGTCAATTTAAAACTAAATTGATCATACTAACCATGGTCAGATGTTGATTATGGTTGAAACAAGCTTTAAGTATAAGATTGCTAGATTCGAAACACTGATTTTGATTGAAAATCAGCCAAAAATTGTTAACTTTATTCCATAAATTGGAAAAGTTCATAATTGGTTCTTTGCAGTGTTTCATTTAAGACAATTGAGTCCAGGTTCAAAGGATGAGATTGTTCAGTTCAAAGTCTTGAATTTGCTTTTAAAGGCAAACAGAGACAATGCCGAACAGAGGAAAAGTCTTAATTATATTTAAGCAAAAGTGATTACATCGAATAACCCTATTTGGGTACAAACTCAAGCTCATAAAAATAGGGAATGGAATAAATAACAAGATCATGAAACTTAGTCCAACTATGATCAATAAATTTCTGTTCTTTCTTTATTCTATCCTCTATTTCTTCTAACATTGGCTGCATGAGTTGATGTGTTCTCACTTCATAAAAAGCTCCTTAGCCTTTATTTCGAACGTCGTTTCTCTTAGTCCTTGTTCCAACTCATCCATTTCCAAATCATCCCAGTACGCAGAATCCTTATTTTGAAAGTCGTTGTATTCTTCGACGAGGTTCTCTGCTTTATATTGAGAATGAACTCGGAGCGATGAAAGTTGATCCAAGGATTGAGTGGTGGCCCAAGAAGTGCGGTGCCAATGGAGAAGTGATGGAAGTTGGTCCAAAAATGTGTGAAGTTCTGCTTGAGCAATAGGGTTGAGAACGTGGCCCCGAATCAGAATATTACAAGCCCATCGAAAGTTCTTAAGGGAAACATCTTCCTCAAGAACATTGAAGGGTAGGTGAGAAAAGGCTGCAAGCAGAAGTTGGGCTTGCTTTTGTTGAGCTGGAGTAGGAGAAGGTGGAGGCTCGTAAGGAGGGAAAACATTCTCTGCATAAAGGATAAGCCTCAACTTCTCTATCCAGGGAAGTTTTTTCGAAGGAGGAGGTATAAAGGCCCCCATTTCGAAAGAAAGAGGAAATTGAGGAGCGTTGACACAATCAAGCCAGTCAGAAGGATGAAGCTTCGCCTTCTTGGCTAAAAATGAAGGGTTATACCCCTGTGCCTCTTCTGGACGTGGAACAGATCGTACCAATTTTGTAGGCATGGATGATGTGTACCATGCCACGAGTAGATTGTCCTCTAAACTGCATCAACAGTCAATAGGCATGTAAGGATAAACCACCGAGCTTCGCGCATAAGAAGGAAAGTCCAACGGGTCGGTGAATTCGACAAAGTGATGGTTAATTCGCTCCCTTAATTCCCAGACCTCAGGTTTTGACCAGCTTGACTAGCCTGAAGCCCCGGAGGAATTTGAAGCCACAGCCTTATCCCATGCAGAGGATTGTGGAGAGGGGCCTCCTATGTCCATATTTGCAACCTTCTGAATCAAAGGACTAAGGGCAGTTTGTTCACAATCCAAGGGTGAAATAGAAGAAGAATTTCCTATGTCCATGTTTGCAACTTTCTGAATCGAAGGATTAAGGGCAACATGTTCGTACTCCAAAGGTTGGTAATTTGCAAAGGCATCCATGACCTGAATATGGAAAGGCAGGTAAAGGTGGCTAATGAATGCATGGAAGTTCTTTCAAGAGAAAACAACATCATCAGATGACTCTTCATGTACTTGATCAATAGAGAAGAAGTTTGGTTCAGTCATGAAAGAGATATTAGTCCGTTCGATTACTAAGGTGGTGGAGATGTTCCAAAGGTCGAAAACGAAATTAATGCAAGTAATCATCAATGGATGACGGTTGTGTTTCCAGAATATAGACTCCATGCACATTCCAAAAGGCGCGGGAAAGGCTTTGATCCACTAATATCACCAAGTATTGGATATATTAGTGCGGGGGGTAATGTTGGCTACATATTTTGTAAAAGCCAGTTACAGTTCGACACGTGGTGAAGTAAGGGCAATATAGGAAGAATGCTTCATCTTCGATCATGATTGTACACGTGGCGGTTAATATTGGTTCTTGCATGGTCTGAGTAGCATTGGATCAGCGAAGAGATACAAGGTGACGTGGCTTCAACGGTTACTCACATTCAAATTCAAATATAGGAGGGAAGCCCAACTGCAAGTAATGGCGTAGTGGAACTACTTCTAAGGCAGCATGATCAAGCAATCATGGAGGAGCAGTTCGACAATTTGAAGTGCAGTTCGATGGTCATCCTTGAGGAGTATAAATAGCAGGGAAGCCCCCAGAAAAAACCCCCAGACTCAGATCCAACAAACCAGTCATTTACTTTATATTTTCTTTTTCAGTTTTACATTTCCAGTCTTTACATTTCCTACACTTTAAATACCTGTTCTTTACATTCCTGCACTTTAAATTCCTGCACTGCACTTCGTTCATAGAAATAGTTTCAAGTAGATTGTTGATGTAAACCTCTACGAGGCTAAGTTTGAATCTTTGTAAGTTTTCATCTTAATGAATTACTTCAATTGTTCGTCATTTAACTGTTATTTTGCTTAATTTCTCCTAAGTCAAGCCACTAGTAAAAGTCCTCTTCATTGAGGCTGAAAGAACTAAAATACAATCGTCTGATAATTGGTTGGCAATTATAATTTCTGTGAGGACTGATTGATCCTTGCTGGCATGCTCGCATTTACAAAAATACCCTTCGAAAGCCAAAAAGCCAACACAAATACTTTGTATATTTCATCTATACAAAAATTTAGGTTGATCTGATAACTATAACTTATTCAATTTATTGTATTTTTAACCAAAAGAATTTGTATTTTGAAAAATAAACTGTACATTTTTTTTTTTTGGTTAAGAACGTGATAAATTGAGTAAGTTACAATTATTGGATCGACCTAATTTTTTGTGTGGATGAAATACATAAATGCCTAACAAAAGGAATGGTTCGAATCACCGAAAGAAGACTCGTGGTGGGCTCCATGTGCCCAAATAGTGTCCTCCAGTCCAAAATCTGGATTGGTGGACATCCTCCCCCTTTTGCAAAATGTTAGGGATACTAACAATTTAACTAGCACACTCATACGTGTATGTGAGCCACATACCAACTCATAGTTGATCCTAGCAAACCTTTTGATTATGTTAATAAGATTGTTAGTTAATGTGTTAATATCCCTAGTATTGTTGTATTATTTTAGGCCAAGTCAAATTATTGAAAGTAATAAAACATTAAAATCCATTTATTTCCGAGAATTATTACTTACCAAATCGAGTCAGACCAAACCCTTGACTAGACGACCTCCCAAATAATCATTACAACAAATTAAAATTTTCGAGACAAAAATAAATGTAAAAAGTAACTTTTTAAGAATGAAATATTTTTGTTAGTAAAAGTGTCATTATTATATTTTTAGTGATAAAAATAAACATTTACTGATGAATTACTATCTTTTTGGAACCAATTTATTTTATACCTAAAATTGCATTTATTAACAACATTTTATGAATTTTGTCGCTAAAAGTCTCCCTTTTCACTTTTCAGGACAACTTTTTAGCGACCATCCCTATAATGACAGGAATTGATCATTAAATATTTTTTACACAAATTTTTTACTTTTGGGAAAAAAAAATTTTGATTCTTAAAACTCTTAGTTGTTGTAGTTTCGGTTTATAATGCTACCTAAACTTCTTGGCTTAAATGGGAAGAGGGGGTGATATTGTTACAAAAAAAAATAATAATAATAATAATTAAAAATAATAATAATAATGTTAAATGATCTCATTGTTAATAGATCCCGTAATGCTCAAAAAACAAAAGGAAAAAAAGAGTACGACTTTTCCTCGAGAAATAAAGGCCACTTCCACCATTAGAGGTGTAAATTTGGCCCGGCTAGACCTATCCGGCCCCAGCCCAGGCTGGCTCATGTCGGGCCTCGTGGGCTAGAAAATTAGGCCTAGGAGTATTCGGGCCTAGGGCGGGTTGGGCCAGTGGGCCTCAAGCGAGTCGATGGGTCGGGCCAGGCGGGCTAGGCTTCAAAATAACGGCCCAAGCCCTGGCCTAGGGTCTCGAGCTAAGCTCAAGCCCGGGCCCAAATGGGCCTAAACGAGCGGGGCCCACCTGTAGCTTGACTTTTTGTGCTCCCTTCGAACACGACTTGCCCTACAGTTTGGACTCCCGTGGTTCTGAATTTGATCTCACAAGTGTAATGTGAAATAGATAAATACTAAAGAGTCCAAATCCAGTAAACTTTTTGGAAAGTCAATTTTGAATAAAAAATGACAAAAATGGACTGCTTTGCCAGATATAGAGTCGCCACTTAAATATTTTTGGGAAATTTAAGAAATCCATGACTTGTGCCAAAGGCCACGTGTCCATCATCACTAAGATTGTCTGGACTTAGGAACTTAGGTACGAGAGGGAAAAGTCATGAATTGAGCACCCCCGCTCCCCCGATCAAAGATTGGCCTCTACTAATAACGATGTGATTCTTATTTACATTATATGCTCTTGTTATGATTTATTTGGCTAACTTATTATGTGATGCGCACACAAGTATAGACTATTTTGCCAAAATTGGAACTTTTGATTTCATGTTTTTCTTTGAAAAGAGTTTGTGAATATGCCACTTGAAAAAGTAGGCTCAAATGTACATTAATCAAACTATCCCAATTCAAGCAATTAGCCTTTATCCACAGGCATTCAAACAGTTTATCACTTAAGAACTTAGCCTCATGATGAACATGCTTTGACATGATAACAACCACACTCATGCGATATGCTAAAACAAATAAAAGCTCACCTATCCAAGCCAAAAAGATGACAAAATTAAAAATAATGCATGATCCTAACTATGCAATGTAACTAATGCAACACATGCAATATGCAATTTAGTAGGCTCGACTACTAATATGGCATATGAATCAATTTGATAACATGCGGTCTAAGCACATATTTAAAGAAATATTAAATAACAATGCAAGTTAGAATGATGCACAGAGCTCAATGCATGCTACACAATGGATCCAAGGCATAAGAGATGTTAAATGAAACATGATGCCCTAAACTAACCAACATAAGCAAGTAAATAAAAGGGAGAAAGACGCAGGGTTGGAAGACATACAGATTATTACAATTGTGCCCTTGAATAGGAGGATCCGAATAAACTAACTTGCTAAGCTAATTACTATGAATTAACTAACTATTACAACAACAAATTTAACCAATTATTCTAGCTAATTAAAGAATTACAACACAAAATTAATTAATTATAACAAATTAACTAGCTATTCTAATTAATTAATTACAACACAAATTAACTAGCTATTCTATCTAATTAATAATTACAACACAAAGTGAATTAATTTACAACACCAAATGAACTGGCTAGCTAGTTATTACATGTCCACAAGCGAACGAGCCTCGATAAGTAAGGGAAATGCTTATGTATGCACGGATTTCCACTTGAAAGGCCCACTGTTCTGCTGCCACAATGCCTCTGTTGCATAATTAGAACAACTTTTCACCTTAGTCTCTGCTTTGTTCTGTTCCAAAAGGTTGCTACTCAGTTTGACAAAAGTGGCCGGCAGGCCAGAAGTAGTGGTTGGCCAGCCACAAATGGTAGTATGCCGTCCAAAAGAAATGGCTTGTTCGCCAGAAAAAGTGGCCGGACGGCCACTGAAGCTTGGTTCCTCCTGCTGTAACAGAGCACAAACAGAGCATCCTCAGGGGATGTTTGTATACCTTATCCCTCCTTATCATGAAACAGTTCAAAGGGGTGGCAAGCTCAATTTTCAAGCCATCAATCGATACAATTTCATTACATGATGGCCCGTGAACCAATGTGTATAATTTCAATAAATGCACAATAAAAAACTCTCAAACCTCCTCCTTATTATGGATTAATCAAGAGAAATGGTTGACCATGGAAACTTGAACCATTTCATCATTAGCAAGTATGAAATGCCTCAAGTTTCCATGTGTTCAATTAACGTCCGACTGAACACCAAATTGCTTATTATCTTGCATCATTTTCAGTCCCAATTTTATTTCTTCATTTTAATTACCAACCATTTCTTAGTTTATTAAGTCCAAAAGTGAAGATTAAGTCCTCTAATGGAAAGAAGTACCAAACCAAGTGTTGTTTTAGGCATGAGAGAAGTGTCATGTCATTGGGAAGGAACCCCTAAAGTGATTAAACCATTAAGCACAATACCTCTATCTCAAGCTCAAACAAGCAAGTAGTTTGAAACAACTTTCAAAGAAAAGAAAAAGACAAGAAATGAGGGAGGTTGCAGAGGTGATTAGGTATGAATACAAGTGTGAAAAGAAAGAAATAAACACTATCAACTCAAATAGGTTGGTGGCTAAGGCCTAAACCACCAAACCTATGAGAACTATTACACTGCAAGCATGCTATACAAAGCTCAAATGTAATGAACAATTGAAAATAGTCCTAAAATAGTCACAAAAAAAAAAAATCCTAAAACATGCTGGAATTAAGACAAAAATAGCTAAAACAATAAGTTACAACATGGAACAAGTTAAGCTAGTAAGCAAGCACAAGGAGAGGAGGCTACCCCGTCCATTTTTGAGACTTCAAAACATGATTTTAGTATCTGAAATAACTCTGAGATTCGGTAATAAAAAGCTCAAAAAAATATAATAGAAATGTGGGAAACACAAGGGCAAATGCCTAAGAAGTTAGGTGCAAAGAAGGGTGATCCACCCCTCCACCCTTAGTGGCCTTAAACCACAAGTTTTAGCCCAAAAATATAGAGTATAAACAGTCCAAAAATAGTCCAAAAGCAGTAGGAAAAATAGCAAATAAATCAAAGAAACAAGCCAAGACTTATACCTCTTGAAGAGAAGAACCATTTCTAAGTGACAAACCAACACTTACACACCCTCAAGAGCTCAAAGTAAGCTCAAAAGTACCTCAACTCAAATACCACAAGGTTTAGTTTAGAGTGTATAAGAAAAGGCTTAAGAATTTGCAAAAGAGAGAAGGAATTATAGAGAGAGAGAAATATTTTTGCTCCAAAATTTTCAACCCTCAAAAATGGAAGGGGAGGTCTTCTATTTATAGAAAAACATGAAACTCCTTCAGAAATATCCATACATACACGTGTGGGCAGATGCATGCAGCTGTGGAAACCGTTGGCATAAATATCTATAAAAACACACAAGTGGCCAGCAGGCCACACAAATAGCCGATAGCCCACACTAGTGGACCTGCAAGTCCTAGGGTTTTTAGGCTTGAAAGCCTGTGGTTTTGGTCCAAAACAAGGCAAAAGGTGTGTAGGGTTTAAAGGCTCAAAGCTGTAGCATTCTGCTAAGGACTTCGAGCACTTGACAAGCATATGCAAATTCATCATTGGGTTCACAGGCAGTGACACCCAAGTCATAAGGGCGGTAAAAAATGGGGTGTCTACACCACCTCGGGTCACGGGCGAGCTTCAGGTCGCCCACAGGTCGTGGGCCATTTTTACATTCTATCCACCATACTTTTGATATATAGATATAGGCTACATGCTTAGCTGGCCCCAAAAAATAATCAACATGATTAAAAAATTATAATATATATATATATATTGAATAGAGGAGAGGTCAGAAGTTAAGGTCAAAATTAAGTATGGTCCAAAACACGGAGGTTTCCCCTGTTAGCCAACTAGAAATAATTAAAGGAATATGGGCTAAAGCCCATGGGAAGTGAGTCAACAGTGGGCCAAAACATGTCCTACCCGCCAAGGGTCCGAATAAGCTCCATGAGGAAAAATGTCTAAGATAAGTTGTGAAGGTAGCACTTGCAACGGTCAAGTTACTGTGGCACTTTGTCTTAGCTCCCCCATTCCTAGTATTGTCAGCGCTGCCATCTCAAGTATTGTCGATGGCAACACCTACAATGACCAAGTTGCAGAGGTACTTTGTTGGCGCTGCCATCTCTAGTATCGTCGGCGCCACAATTTGAACTTGTCACGAGAAATAGCCATCACTGCAACTACAGCCACCACAGCAACTACAACCGTCATAACTAGCTTGCGGAAGAGAACACCCCACCAAGGTGATAACAGTCTTTGAGAGAAGCTTCCTTCCACAAGTAGAGGCTAATGCTTGGTGCTGATACCAGGCCCTCCAAACTCATTATTAGCTTAGCGCTAATGGCAGGCCTTGAAGCTCACTAGCTTGGCACTGATAGAAGGCCCCAAAGCTTACTAGTTGGAGTTGACAATAGGCCCAGAGACATCAGTATACCACGATGACCCAGTGAAGATGGGAGCAGGGTAGCCCGAGCGCAAGGGACTCATTTTCCATTTACCCAGGTCATGGACTTGCCTTGGTTGCACAAGCAGGGCCAATGAAGCCCTTTTAGGCTTGGTACTAAGGCACAACATGGCTGATAGTAGGTTTGCCTATGGCCTTCGTCCTAGAAAGTTAGGAGTTTGTGGTTAGATGATTAAGGGTAGAGGCGTCGCTGAGGTGACAATGAATATAGCTGATAGCAAGCTATGAAGTCCTAGGAATGTATGTCTTAGCTAAACTGAATTAAAAAGGCTAGTGCAGCAGCAAACATTATCGCCACAAGTGCACTTGCTAAGGTTCAACCTGAGAAGGCAAGTTGTAATGAAAAACTCTCCCATCGCAAATGCATTTTCCGAGGCCTCTGTGCCAAACACATAGTACATGTAGAAGGATATGTGACACCTTCAGCTTAGTGGTCCAAGGCAAAATATTCCATGTGATTCTCAGGGACACATATCCTTACTTTATTTGGCCACTTGGTTTTCTTTGGTGCCAAGGAAAGACCTAGAATTAGGACCCATTTCCCAAGGTTTAATAAGGGGATTTTTAGGGACTTATGGAAATGTTTCCCATTTGAGCACTCCTATTCTCTTATCTTTGAACCACTTGCTCCACCCTCATCCAACTGCTCTATAAATGCCCCATTTTTGACCGCCCTTAAGACTTGGTGTAGACACTCCATTTTTTGACCGACCTTAAGACTCAGACGTCATCGATTGAGCGCTCGGTGATAGTGCATGTTGTGCTCGTTTTGAGGTTCTGGAGTTTTGGCTGAAAGCCTTGCCTCTAGGCCTCTGAACTCTTTGTGCTTTGGCTTGGTTTGTGGACCAAGCCTTGTTTCTCTTCCCTGGAGGGAGGGAGAGGTCTTGTAGACCATTTTTCGTGGTCATAGACCACTTTTCCTGCTTGGAGACTAGTTTCCGGTTTTCAGAGCCTTCAGCCGCGCGCCTTGTCTCGGGACCGCTTAACGTTCTTCGTTTGGCTTGGTTTTTGAACCACACCTTGTTGCCTCTATCTAGAGGGACACTATGGTCTGGGAGACCACTTTTGTGGTCATAAACCACTTTTGGTGCCCGTAGACTAGTTTTCGAGGCTTTCGGCTGCGCGCCTTGACCCCCGGGCTTTCGTCTTTCATCCTTTTTGGTTTGTTTTGGCACAAACCTTGTTTGCCTTGCTTGGAGAGTGGAATAAGGGTGGGAGACCAGTTTCTCTCCCCGTAAACCACTTTTCTTCCCCGCCAGCCAGTTTTCTTCCCTGTAGACCACTTTTGGTGGTCTACAAGTGGTTTGCAGTTGGAAAAAATGGTCTCCCACTATGCCATCACCTTTTCTTTCTGGTGTAGACCACTTCTCCCTCATGGGAGACCAGTTCTTTCCCTTGGAGACCACTTTTCCTGCCTGCCAGCCAATTTTCTGGTTGGCCAACTGGTTTTCTTGGTCTTTGGACCACCAATAGTGGTCTCCCACCATGCCATTAGCTTGATTTCATGTTGTAGACCACCTTTTCTTTCTAGGAGACCACTTTTTGTCCTGGCCAACCAGAAAAAGTAGTTGGCTGACCAGTAAGAGTAGCTGGGCGACCACTTCAACTGGTCGGCAACTTGCCATCACCTTTCAAGAGATATTTTCTTGCCAGCTGTAACAGATGGAGGACACAAAAACCATCCTCCATACACGTGTATGGAGGGATGGCTTGAAGGCCTAAGCTTGTTCAACAAGCTTAAACTTTGGTTCTTTATAAAGGAGAACCTCTCCCCTCCTCCTGGTTGAGTTCTTGGAGCTGGAGCTATACATATACATCTTTGTATCTATCTTGCTCTTGCTCTTCATTTTTGTGCCTTAAAGTGTAGTTTTATCATACTTTAACAAACAAACACACACTCAAACACCATACTCTTGGAGCTGAGGTCCCTTGAGGTTGTTGTTGAAGTTTTTGGACTAGTTTTGGTTCAAAAAGAGTGCTGGAGTTGCAGCTTTGAAGGTGTTCATCAAGGGTGAGCTTCTAACCTTTAAATGCCTTGATTTTGCTTAAGATTTTAGACCTATTTTCATGGTGTTTTAGACTTAACTCCTACTGAGAAAAGTTCTATTTTTCAGTCCTTAAAATGTTTGTTTAAGGTCACTTTTGTGTTGAGGGTGGTTTACCCCCTCTTAGGCCTTGTTAGGCCTTGTTTTGAGCTATCCCTTTTGGCTCTTGTTTTAACCTTTGCATGGCCTTCTCACCACTGAAATTCAGAGGATTTTCAGTGGTGGAGAGGTGGTTTTGAGGTCCCAAATATGAGAGGGTCATCCCCTCTCCTTGTGTTTTGAATACTTGCTTCATATGCCTCATGTTTGAGCATATTTATTAAGCTTGTGTTGGCTTATTCTTAGTATGTATTTGGGGTAATTTTGAGATGGCATGCCACTATTTTTGGTTTTCTTGATCACCTCATGCATGCTTAATACACTTGTAGTGTAAATTTCATAAACTAGTCTTGTATGCTTCATGAAGTAGCATGTCTTTCTAGCTTATGTTGACTCTATTTCAGTATCTGTTAAGGTTGGGTTTGATAGCCCCATGCATGCTCCATGCACTTCTAGTGCAATTCCATGAATTAGCCTAATGTGTGCCATGCTTTAGACTATTTTTCTAGCATGATTTTGGCTTAACTTTGAGAAGCTTTTGTCCATTTTTTAGCATGCTTTAGCTCTGATTTGTGATGTTTTGGTCTTGCATGCCATGCTTTGTATAGCCATAGTGCATTCTAGCTTGTTAGCTTTGTGTATCAAGTCCACTAGCATTCATTGCTTGGCCTATTTACATGATTTGACATCATTTGTTATGTGATTTCAGTGCATGTTTCATGGTCATACACTTACATCTTTCACTCATTCAATGCGTTGGAAGGTTTGCCCTTTATGCCTTAACATGAGTCATTGTGTATGCCTACATGCCTAAGCTTGTGAGCTATCATTTGAATGCGTATTTGGACTTATTTTTCCATGATATAACTTTGATTTTTGTTGGTGAAGCCATCGCATGCTTGGTCTTGGTAGGTGTAGTGCAATCCTCCCTTTTGGCCTTGCATATTCCATGCTTTATGCCCTTCATGCTAGCTTGTTTTGGTTTCCTTCCATACATGTTTTAGTATCATTTTGACATGTTCTAGGACTTTTTTAGGTTGCCTTGGCCATATGCTTCATGTTTTTCATAGTTGTAGTGTAAGTGCCTATGCTAGCTTCAAGCTCTGGGTACCATAGCATGCTTCATTTGTGTTGTGTACATGATTTGACATCATTTTATATGTTATTTCAAAGCATGTAGCGTTGCCATGTTCCCACTTCATTCACTCTTTAAGTGCCTTTGAGTGTTGTGCATTTGTTGCCTAGCTTATGGACCAATGTGTATGCCATCTTGCCTAGGCCTTTGAGCCCTCATCTTAGCATGTTTTGGTCTTTCTTTGGACCTAATTAAGCTCTGTCCATGGTTGGTTCATGCCATTGTGTCATGTATTGCATGCCTCCTTTGTAGTCCTCTTTGCTAGCTTTAATGCTTAAGGATCATAGCATGCTATACTTGTGTTGTTTGAATGATTTGGCATCATTTCATACCTTATTTATGAGCTTATAGTGTTGTTACACTTCCAAGTTTATCACTTCTTGAGCACTCTTGAGAGTTGTGCTCTTATGCCTAATTGGTGAGCCGATGCATGTGCATGCTTGTATATGCTTTCATGCCTTCATTTCTTAGCATTATGGCCACTGATTTGGGCATGGCTGAGGTCTGACCATTTTGGTTTAAGTCCATTGAACATGTTTGATTGCATGTTGTTTGCATGCTTTTATTACATCACATTGTGTATGCCATGTTGTTTCATTACATTGTGCATGCCATGTTCATCACATTGTGTATGCCATGTACTTTACATTGTGTATGCTTAGGTCACATTGCATTGAGTATGCCATGTTCTTTGCATTGCGTATGCTAGGTTGTTACATTGCATTGACTATGCCATGTAGTTGCATGTTGTTGCATGCTTGTCCCTTGTATGATTGTTTGCATGCTTAAGTTGCATTGCATGGTTGCATGCTTGCTTGCATTTGTTTGGATTAGGTGTTAGTCCAAACACGAGGAACGAGAAACATTTCATACTTGAAGTGATGAAACGTGCCTCAATTCTCAATCGTCGACGCTCTTGATCATACATGATAGAGTTCTAGACTTTATGTGTTTATGTGTGCATTCATTTCATATTAAATTGTGCAATTTGGCTTCTCGGCCATCATGCATTGAAATGTGCGATTGGTGGCCCGAGGGTCGAGAACCACACTCCCTTAAGCTCATGACATGATAGGGAGGGTGGTTGTGCACACATATCTTGCAAATACATTGCTATGCCCTTTCTTGCTCTCTGTTGTAGCAAATTGGAAGAGTGCAGCAAAAACTGGCCGGCCAGCCAGAAAAACTAGCTGGCCGACCACTTTATCTGGTTTGCAGCAAAGAAAAGTGGTCGACAGGTGGTCTCCCACATCAACAACTGGTCAGCCACCCACCCACAGGTCCCCAAGGTGAGTTAGAAGCTTTTTGGAGCTTGGTGCAAGGTTCTGAGAACAATTGCAAACAAAGGCAAGTTGGGGCATCGTGACGGATTTCCGAATGAGGCGACCAAGCATGCATATACTTCCCGCCTTAAGGCTCTTGATTTACTGCTTTACTTAGCTAATTTGCTTAGCTAGTTTATGCTTTGGTTTGTACTTAATTAGCTAATGTGCTTAGCTATTCAATTTGTATTGCAATAATTAGTTGTAGCTAGTTATTCAATTTTGTGATGTAATAATTAATTTAATTAGCTTAGATTAGCTAGTTAGCTTATTATTCGGACCCTCCGTTGAGAGGGCCAACTGTTGTAATAAGCGTGCGTGTGTGTGATGCATGTCTTCCAACCCCCATTTCTTTCTCCCTTTTACTTAACTGCTTATGATGGTTAGTTTTAGGGCATATTTCGATTAGCATACCTTATGTTTGCATGCGTGCATCTATTCATCTATTTTGCATGCACCGGGCTTGGCGCATCATACAAACTGCATTGTATTTCAATTCCAAGCTGAATACATGTATCGAATTGTTGCATTCATATGCCATTCTAGAATAGCCGAGCCTATTTTAGCTGTATTCTCGCATGTGTTGCATTAGCCATCTTAACATGAACTAGGATCATGCATGATTTCTAACTGGTTCTTTGTTTTGGCTCGGAGTACACTGTGAGTGTTTACGCTTTAGCATACTGCATGTGTGTTAATGTTGCCATGAAAGCATGCTTGCTATGAGGCTAACTACTTATTTGATATAACTGCCTGAATGCCTATAGGTAAAGGTTGGATTGCTTGAATTGGAACAATTCATTAAAATCCGCGATTTAGCCTACTTGCGAGTAGCAACTTTACACCGTTTTCAAACGAACATGCAATGTTTTGTTCCAACTTAGGCGATCTAGTCTATACTTGTATGCTGTGTGTATCACATAGTAATTCTAGGTTAATAATCGAAATAAGAACACTTCTGTTTTCAAAAACAAAAATATCATGCTTAGTAAATGCCAATCTTTTAATCGGGCAAGCGGGGGTGCTCATTGCATGACCTTTCCCTCTCGTACCCAAGTTCCCGAGCCGAGGCAACTTTGGTGATGACCGACACGTGACCTTAGGCACGAGTCAGGGTTTCCTAAATTCCCAAAATAAAATATTTAGGTGGTGACTCTGTATCTAGCAAAGCAGTCCATGTTTGGCATTTCTTTATAAAAATTAGTTTTTCAAAATGATTTGTCAGATTTGGACTCTTTGGTGATTTATCGGTCTCACATTACACTTTGTGAGATTAGATTTAGAACCGTGACACGAGTCCGAACTTGTAGTAGCCTAAAGAACAAAATGGATTTACGCCCTCGTAACGAGGAGCTCGAGAGTTCTCGGGGCACGTCTACACTTGGGCACCTCAGGTTGATCATTCGATGATGAAAGTTATGTTGTACAAACGTTTAATTTCTTCAGTAAGAAGGAGCTCTAATCCCAAACCTTACACCCCATTTTTTTACAAAAAGTATTTTAGACCTCAAAACCCTCTTTTTCAAAATATTTTTTCAAATGTTTGAACGATGTTTCAACACTCGCATTTCATTTAAAATATTGCACTTTTCGGTAAACCGAGTATGGGCAAAGTGAAATAAATGAAAGAGAGGTGAACTCTTTGAAAACTCTTTAAAAAAATATTATTTATAGGTTTGGAGTTAGATAAAATAGGAGCAGATGAAAGAAAAATAATTGGAGAAGAGGTTGGGCATCAATCCGTTAACAGAGAAATGAACAGGCTTCACTAAAGAATTTAGATGTGAGGCCACTACCATTGGAAATTAAACTTCTGGGGCTTCAATTTAGACTCAAGAATCACCTAAAACCGAGTCTGGGTGAGGGGGATATACCCGTTTGAAGTCAAGCTTGAGAGTAGAGTTTTGTGGCCGAGCGACCATTTTTTGTGGATAGCTGTACAAGTACCTAGCCGGCCGACCAGGTGTCCCGAGGGGTAGATATTTCAGCCAAGTGTCCCCATAGGCCAATTTTAGTGGCCGGTCGGCCAGTAATGCCTGCAAAACAGATATATTCTTGCCAACTGTGCCAGCTGTATCCACAGGTGTATACACTGCACCAGTTGTCTTTATACTGATATTTCCAAAAGAGGCACATGTTTTTCTATATATAGATGACCTTTTCTCTTGGTTTTAGGTTAGAAAAAATTTCTAAAGCTTCAATACTTGCATAGCACTCTCTCTCTCTCTCTCTCTCTCTCTCTCTCTCTCTCTCTCTCTTGCAACCTACACACTCTCTCTCTATATCTCATAAACCAAAAATTTAGCTCTTCTTGTTGAAGTTCTTGAGCTCAAATTACAACCCTTGAGAGTGAGCACTTGTTGGGTTGTGAACGAAGGAGTTACTTCTCTTCAGGAGGTATAATTTTGGGCATCTCTACACTAATTTTTCCTTATATTTTCTTACTACTTTTGGACTATTTTGGGCTGAAACTTGTGAATTGAAGCTATCAAAGGTAGAGGGGTTAATTACCCTTCTTTAAACCTTGTCTCCAAAGCTTTTGCCCTTGTGTTTTCCATCTCTTCCTCAACTGTTTTCCAAATTTTTACCACTAATTTTTAGAGTTTTTCAGAGGCTTAAAATATGTTTTTGAGGTCCCAAAAATGGAGGGGTTAGCCATCCCTTCTTATGCTTGTTTACTAGCTCAATTTCTCCATTGTTTTAGATAACCTTTTCAAGCATTTTTCAGCACTATTTTTAGCTGTTTTGTTTTAAGTTGTTTATTTCATTTGTGTTTTGTATAGCATGCTTGTAGTGTAGTGGTCCTCCTAGGTTTGGGGGTTTAGGCTTTAGCCACTAACTTATTTGAGTTGACAGCAATGGATTTGATTGGCCATTTATTTCCTCTATCATCAAGACAACATGTATTCATATTAATAGCCACACATTATTTCACTAAGTGGGTAGAGGCAGTCCCATTGAAGATAGTGAATCAGTCTCATGTGATTGATTTTATCAAGAAACATATAGTTCATAGGTTTGGCTTGCCACAAACAATTATTGTCGATCAAGGGACAGCGTTTAATGGTGATGAGATAATGGAGTTTTCCAAAAAATATGGCATTCAAATGCTGAACTCATCTCCATATTACGCCCAAGCAAATGGGTAGGCAAAGTCATCAAACAAAACAATCAAAGTGACATTGAGTAAGGTGATAGAGGACAATCCAAGAGATTAGCATGAGTTGTTATCTAAGGTTTTATGGGCCAACAGGAATTCAAAAAGGGATAGTATCCAAGCATCCCCTTATGAATTAGTTCATGGTCATGTTGTAGTTTTACCTTTAGAAGTGACGGTTAAGTTTAGTAGGGTGGCTAAGCACTATGATATCCTTGTCGATGGGTATGCGGAAGCCATGTTCATGGAGTTATAGAATGTAGAGGGCAAAAGGATTGATGCCTTTGATTTTATTGTGGCTCAAAAGAAAAAAAAATTGAAAGAGTCTATAACAAGCAGGTTAAATTGAAAATCTTTGGAGTAGGTGACTTGGTGTGGAAGACCATTTTGCCATTGGGAACAAAAGACCCTAAATTTGGCAAGTGGTCACCAAATTGGGAAGGCCCCTTTAGGGTTCATATAGTCGTTAAAGGAGGTACATATCAGTTGGAGTCCTTAGAAGAGCAGCCACATAGAAGAGGTATTATCCAACTATGTGGGAAGCTTTCAAGGAGGGTTGATTAATTCATAACAAAACAAAGCAATGCACAAAGAAAGAAAATTTGCACAGGATTCAAGACAAAATATTGATATTCATTAATAAAGAGGTTTGTACAGTAGTTTACAAGATAGTAAAATGCTCTGTGTAATACAATGAAAAAACTAATCTAGGTTTTGAGAAGAGAATGGCCAGAAGACCCCATTCTGATTGGGCATCTACCAGCATGGCTTGGGCTTGATCCAATTCAGCTTTCATAGTTTGAATTGAGGAAGGACCATGTGTAATTTGAGAAAGCATAGTCCTTGCTTCTTGATTAACCTGATCTTGTTGCTGTTGCAGATGGAGTTTTCTTTGTCTGATAGAGGCCAGTTCTGCCACAAGCCTGGCTTATTCAAGTTTAAGTATTGTGTATTGTTCAAAAATGGCTAAAGAGGTTTGATGATTGAGTGTGGGGGAGGTAGATATAGTGTGGGCTTTGTTCATAAAGTTTTTTTTGGTTTGGATGTCTTTGGAGCAGGTCTGAACCATTTCCAAAAGACTTGGCCATTCTGTGATGATTTTGGCCAGTTGTTTTAATTGAATTTGGTTGAAAGGATTAGATGAAAGGTTTAGGGCAGCAGTAAGGTAGGCCAAGGCTTCGCCAGATTGATGGAGGATGATTTTTTCAAGTGGGGTGTTGATGAAGGCGGTTAGTATTTGATGGGATTTAGTTTGGAAATGATGTAGCCTTTGAGGAAGTAGGGATATTTGGTCTAGATGTTGTTAGAGGATAGAAAGTTTTTCCCAAATGTCCTGGGATGGAATGATGGCTTGTCGACAGTAATAGATTAGTAAGTTTGTATTCTGCAAGTAGTAGAAAATGAAGAATATAAGGTTGGAAGTAGTACTTATCCTGGAATGAATGAAGTGTTTACATGATGCTGGCCTTGTTCTGTTGTGGTTGTGGTAGCAGAAAGAACTGGTTCAGGAATTGATGAGGTGGCAGCCTCAAGGGTAGGAAAGGCAATGGTAGCTTCTAGGATAGGTAAGAGGAGTTGATTAATGGCTAAGAGGAGTTGATTGGCTATTGGTTGAATTGTCAATGTCAATCCTTTTTGATTGCTTTTTTGAAGTTTGAGGGTTGGAGGAATTAGATGGTGAAGGTAAAGGGGTAAAGACTGAAGGGAAATTAATCGATTCAGTTGCCCCTGGGTAAAGGACCTTTATTGGGAAAGCCCCAAGGGTGACATCCTTGAGAACAATAGGAGGAGGTTCTGGATATGAAGATAATGAAAATGGTTGTGGTGAAGGCTGTGAGGATGGTTGTGGCAAAGGCTGTGGAAGTAGTTGTGATACAGGTGGTTCTTGAGATAGCTGTGAAATTGATTTTAGAATGAGTTCTCTAGGTTCATTGGTGAAAGAAAGAGAAGATGGATGAATTTGTTGTGGCTAATTAGAAGTGTCCTCATCATCAGCAGTAGTGATAAGTAGTCTTTTCCTTTTCCTTTTTCTTTTTCTTTTTTTTTCTATAAAAGAGGAGGTTGTCAGTCAAATATAAGTAGAAGTTGATGTGATGTGACAATGTGACAAGAAATGACAAGGGAATATACTTGATAAAGTTTCCTTGGGGGAGTTGGGGCTATCTGGCTAATTATTTGGCTAAGGGTGTGTCCTAATCACTGGGATCTACCTCAGGATCAAGAGTAGTTGGGTGCTCTTGCCTTTTCTTAGCTCTTATTTCTTTTTCAATAGGACAGAAGTGGTGATCCTCCTTTGGGGCCTTTGTGCTTGGGTGTGAAGGGTTGATGAGGAGTTCCTCATCAACTTGGGAACTGAGGGTATGTCATTTGTTTGGGTGGTTGGATCCATTGGAGCTTTGCTTTTATGTTGGCCCCTGACTAAGGGTTCAATAGCAGGCTCAATATTGGTTGCCAAAAATCAAAGAAGCTAGTATTCCTAAAAAGAAAGAAAGAAAGGAAAACATGAGATAGTCAGTGCTATAGGCCTGTAAAATGAAAGACAGATAGTACCTGCAGCCTTGAGTTTAGAAGGTGATGATTTGGCGCCTTGATTGTCGATAGAAGTATCTTGGAGGCAGGTTTCAAGTGGCTTGAAGAAGATGATGGCAGCCATGAGTTTCCATAAATGATCAAAAGTGGTTGGAAATAAGGATATGGAATGCTTTAAGAAAGGTTAAACAGCCTAGATCACTGGTTAGGGCAATATGTCTCAAAACTGTAGTTGGACATTTTGATGGAAGAGATAGAACAACCAACCAAGATATGTTGACAGGTTAGAATGTGTCTCCAAGTTTCAGTTGTGCTTGGACTTGGTCATTGGTCAAGTCAGAGAGGTTTGTGAAAAGGAATGCAAGTCTGTTGGATGAGAATTGGCAATTGTGGAAGGGTCTGTAAAGGGTAGGAGATCTATCAAAGGGAAGAACAACTTCTTACCTTCACTGATGCCCTAGTGTTTCCATACTTCAGAGTCATCGGCTTTGATTCTCTTGACCCAGCTTTGCCATGCAGAATCTGGTAGCCTCCAAGATCTGAGGGAGTTCTTGCTGGCGTTCCAATTAGTCCAGCTAAGTCTAGGTTGGTTGAGGGGTAGGTTCTCACCATTGGCAAGGGGATAATATGGTGCCAACTCGTCTGGAAAATGAGACAAGAATGTAGGGCCTAGAGTGGCTTTAGAGACAGAGTTGGTATTGGGCAGCAAGGTAATAGCTAGCTTTGAAAGGATGAAGAGTGTTCTGATGGAGTTTGGAAAGCGAAGGCGGTCCTCATTACTCTCTTCTATGGGAATTGGCTTTGATTTCTTAGGTGCCATGGCTTAGGGTTCAGCAAAGCTTTGTTTTCAGATGAAAGTGTGTGAGAAGAAGGAGTACAGTCTAGGGAGATTGAATCAAGGGAGATTGAATCAGAGGGAAATGAAGTTAAAGTGGTTTGAAGTTGAAAAGATGTGTCTTTTATAGTTTATGATGGCCCAGTAGTTTTAAAATATTAAAGAAGTCTTATGATTGGGCTAGGGTTGCTTTTGTTTTAGGCCTAGAGTAAGGACTTTGTTGTTTGTTTCATTTTGTGGGCTTAGGGTGATAATTTTTTCTCTGAAGTCCAATTAGGGCCCAAGTGGAAAGTTTGTTCAAATTAAAATCATTTGATATTCAATTTACTTGAACAAATGGGTGCATTGTTTGTACCTATTTTTGCCCAGTCCTGTTGACAGTTGGTCCAGTTAGTGGAGGACACATGGCCAAGTCTAGAGTGTTTGCCTAGCATTAGAGGATCTACACCAGTAGTTGAAATTGGGTTTTTGCATGAGAATTGATTAGAAGTGATAGAGCAGTTACTGGTAATAATCATAGAGTTAGTGGGCAGCCTTTCAAAAGGGAGCATGAAGCAAAGTGCAAGTTTCTCTCTGTCGAAGAAAGGTCAAAAGGACTTAGGGGCACGTGTTAACTTAAAGGAAATGAAGATCGACAGATGAAATTGAAGGCTTGATGCAGTTTGAAGTTTAGGGAGTGGGGATGCAGTTATGGCAGTTACACAACAGCAGTTGCGGATTGAGGAGATCATGGGGACATGGAAGAGAGGAACTATAAGAGGCTAGAAATTTGCAGGGGGAAGGTACATCAACAACAACATAACAACTTTTTTTTAGACCTAGGAGTAGTTGAGATCATAATTTAGGAGTAGTTTGTGCTATTATAGTCTGTAATTTGATGAACATAAGTAATTTCAGGATGAAGTTGCTTTTGTTTGTTCAATCTACCTTGTTATCATCCGTTGATACAATAATTTGAAATTGTCTTCTTGTTATTTAATCTACCTTGTTACCATCTGTTTTTACATAAAGTTTGTCTTCTTTCTTGTTTACTTTGTTGTCATCAATTGATCCAAAGAAGTGCTCATTCTTTTGAGACATTCAAACCAAAGCCAAAATTGTTTAATTGTTGCTATTTAAGTTGTGTAGTTTGAATTACTACTTAGTTGCTGTCGATTCTGCCCTAGCATAATCTTTACTAATAGAGTCCCCCGGGAGGGAGAGGGGGAGGGGGTTGTGAGTCGAGCCAAGGCTGGGTTGCGGGTCAAACTATGAGGGGCCATTGAGCGAAGAGGGCGGCCCTCGGCTAGGTAAGTCATTGATTACGATTTGTTATGGCTAGTTTTTCTAGTTCACTAGAAAATAAAAAATAAAAATAACATATTGAAAATTTCTATTTGGTGGAGTAAAAGTTAAAAGGAAAAAGTTAATTTTAAATATCAAAGTCAAGTTTCGATCTTAGGAACCTATGGATTATGGGCTTACCACACTTTCGCTGCACCATTTTGATTTGTTAGTTCAAATTGGTATGTTATATTTATATATAGCGTATACTATTGTGTATTCTTTATGCAAAAAAAGGTTGGTTTTGTATCTGTATCTATAGATTCAAGGAAAAAAACACATTGCTTTCGTGAGATTGATTAACCAATCTGCTATCAACAATCACATAGAAGGATATTTTGTGTTTGTATCATTAGAGCTTGTTGTATTGGTTCAGGCATCAATGTGGCTTTTGAATCAATTCTTGAACAAAGGCCTTGCAAAAATGGTCATTTTTTTCCTTGTCTATGTAGACTTAACTCCCACTTTCATATTCAAACCTCATTTCCATTACTTCACCGAAATTGATAGACAAGAGCTTTGTGTGTGATTTTTTAATTTTCCTTTTATCTCATCTAATTTGTGTTAGTGAAGATTTGAATCATGTCAAAAAATTTAAAACTCCAATCTATTTTCCATGCTTCGTGACCTTTGCATTACTAGATCACCACGAGGCCCTTGCTTCAATCTTCATACTTTGATGGTTTCATTCACCCAAACAGCAAGAGACGTCATGATGATGGAATATCGTGCAATGCAACGTGTCAAGTGTTTTATGGAAACACTCAACAAAAATTACCCAATTATGTAAAGGTTGAACAACACAACAAAAACACTTAACATTGTTAAAAAAATGTATTAGGGTTCTATTTATACGAAAATGGGGATTAGATACCTAAACTAAGTCAAATTAGGCTTATTACCGCTAAGATGATCGATCCCCAAGCAATCACTCTAAGCTACAATAAAAACCATGTTCTAGCATGTATTAATAATCAATCCCTCTTGTTAGAAATGAATTGCTTAGCAGTCCTTAGCTAGGGTGCAATCTCCATCAATCCCTTAGCAATCACTTGCTAGTAGGGGTGCATGATGCGGTTCAAGCAGTTTGAGAGTAGAATTGTAAATCGAATGACGGATTAGCGGATTGGTGGATTGGCAAATTGCGATTTGAGTGATTTTGGGCGGATTGCCGGATTGAAGAATGTTCCAACCAATTATCAAGTCTTTGTATAATATAACACTAATTTTCATATTATTTTTCATATATACTGGTGGTTGGACTGTGTGCCTCTTAAATTGTTATGTGATATTTATATAAAGTATGGAGACTTATATGGATAAATTGATCTGTATTTAAAATATAACTAAGTAAGAAATGAATGCATACTCGGCTAAAGAATTCAAATGATAAATGAGAAATTTTATAAATATAAACCTTAATTTATAACTAGATTGTTGAGATCATAATCTTATTTTTAACAATAACAATTAACAGGTCCTTCAGATATATAGTATTACACAAATCTTTTTTTTATCAACTTCCCACTTCAATTTTTCATAATCTGTATCTATAATACAATTGAAGGTATCAAATTAATTGCATAATTATACAATTTTGTTTAACAGTTCATCTCATAATACAAATCCATTGAACCCACTATTACCAATTATTTGCATACTATTGGTGTAAGAATGTACTAATATTAATATGTAATATATTTTTATACATCAAGAGTTGTTGAGTCTCATTTTCTGTGCCATTGCATGATGAAAAATATAACATTAGTCATTAGTATACAATTTCTATACAATTGTCGGTAAAAAAATAAATATAAAAAGTACAATTATTGTCGTGGTGTAGGTGTTTTGTAAAGTCTTGGTTTGTTATTGAAATTGTTCGTTGTGGACACTTGTTTGTGTGATATGTATGTATATATGTGTTGAACATAAATTAACAGGAGAACAATACACAATTTCACAATTTTTTCCTAACAAATATAACTATATTACATTTTAGAAAATTAAAGTATCCGATAGTAGTATAACATTATAGATTAAAAATGTATGAATATAGTAACATATATAAATTTACATTTGTATTTTTTTTATATATTTATATATATAGACATTGACATATATAAGATATCACAAAAGTAATATGTGAAATCTTTTATAACAATACAATATAGGTAACAATAAGAAGTTAATTATTTAATAATTAAATAGTTGGTCATAATGTAAATGTTCAGTATTACATTTTTGTGTGTATTCATCATTTTTTAATTAGATTATTAAATTCACATACAAATTGAAAGGAATTTGTGAATAATTTGTGTAAAATTTGAGATTAGTGAAGAAAGATTCAAAAAAAGAGAAATTTAAAATGTTTGGTTTGGTTTGGTTTGTTTTTTCAAACTTTTGTTTTGAATTTTTTAGTTTTCATTTTTTTTTTATACTATTTTTTTAATGACTCTTTTATTTTCTTTTTTACATTCACTTAATTGAATACTTTTTTATTTTTTTAATTTTACTTTTAGATTTAAATTCACTTAATCCAAATACATTTAGACAATAATTTGTTGGGTATTATTTTTGGAAAAAAAAATTACTAATATTAATTAATAATATTAATAACAAAAAATAAATATAATAATAAAAAAATACATGTTTGAATTTGTAATTTTTTTACCAATATTTTACTTTTTAATTATGTTTAGATTATTGGATATTAGATTTTTCATATAAAAGAATAATTTAAATATAAAATATGAAGAAATAATGGTCTAAGCCCAAATGCATGCTCCAACGCTAATCATGTGATTATGATGACAATAAAAACAAGTGAGGAGAAGAGAGACCCGTCCCGACACACAGTAATATAATGAATGAAAACTAAGAAAAAGATAGGACAAAAATAAAGGAAACTCCAATGAGGATAGCAAGGTTCTCTCTCTCCTACACATGAAAATGAGTACAAGCTACCCAAATCCATGAGAAATGGCGACGAGAGAGGAGATCCAACCCATCCTTGTGGAGAAAACCATACCCGAGCTTCTACATCATCAAAGCTAGTAAAATGGTTATGAAAACTCTAATGAAGGGAGGGAGATTCTCATCTTCCTACTCATTAAAAGGAGCGTAAACCGTTCAAATCCATGCAAGATAGGTTCAGGAAGAGAGAAAACTTTCTCTTCTCATAGAGGAAACCATGCCTGGGTTTCTAATCCATAAAATCAAAAGGAAGGTAATTCGAGCTTGGCCAAAGTCACTATACAGGCCTCCACTAACTACAAAAAAGGATGATAAAGAAAAATTAACTAAGCTCGCAACAATTCCAACCAACAATCCCAATAAATCTCCAAAATAGAAAAGAGTAGAGATAGACTTAGAATTATAATGGCAACATGGATTACCTCTAGAATAGCAAAGATAGGGCCCAAGCTAATTATAAACTCTAACCTAAGCTCCCTCTTATCAATAGAGGTCTTCTAACTCCAAGTCATCCAAGCAAAAGTAAGTAGAAAGTGATCCCAAGATTCTTCAGCAAACTCTATTTTTAGGGTTTTAGTATTGATTACAGAGGATTAGGAGCAGTGATTAAATGTTTGTCAAAACTTTAGAAAATTTGGAACTAATTTCCCTGAAGAGGAGAGACGATTTTATAGGCATTTTGGGCTTGGAATATGCCTCTAGATCCCATAGATCCGAATGGCATATTTCAAGATCCTTTGGAAACCTCACAAGAAAACTGCTCGACTATCACTAGAACAACATGTGATTGATATACCTTGCCTGGCCGGTATAGAGTAGGTCGGCATATCTCTTTATAAATTTTCCCGGTGGAGCTAGAAAAGACCTGGAGATGCATCCACAGATCAAAAATTTTCGACGTGTTGCCAGAGGAATGTTTGGTAGTGTAGAAAAAGATCTGAGCACGCGTCTATGGGCCAAAAAGGTTTGGTGTGTTGTGGAAAGGATGTCTGGCCAAGCCAAGCTTATCAAACTAGTTTTTTTTGTAAGGTTTCCCTATTTTCTCATTCATTCTGCCTTTCTAAGCTATCTCTTTTGGAAAATTGAATCAAAACATCTTCGAAAACACATCACTTATATATTCCAAAATGAACGAAAATGTACCAATTGCCTTAAAAACTTTTTGAAAATAGATTTGCGAGTCCAAAAAACGATTTGGTCAAAATGGGTATAGGGCGGGTTTGGCTTTCTTTCCATTCGTTACGTGTTGCCTGCAGTGACTTTTTGTATCTTCAATGGGAGCTTTGGATAGGGCATTAAATTCTTACGGTCAGTCAAAAAATGGAGAATCTACAGCCGCCCATCCCCTTATCTTTTCAATGCCCTTCTACCCAAACCCTTCTCTCCTTCTCAAACACTAACCTTAACCCTATTAGTTAATATCGCCGACGGGGAGAGAGAGAGTTGCACAAAGATGAAGGAAGGAAGAGAGGAAGGGTTGGTTAGATAAATGAATTTTACTGCTTTGTCCTTTCTGATAATTTGATTTAAAAGTAAAATGATATTTAAATATATATATATATATATATATATGCATATAAAGTGGAGTGTTTAACAGTATTTTTATGTGCATTTAGAGGCTCCCTCTCCTTATATGCATTTAAAGGTTATTAAAAAAGGTTGATTTTCTTTTTGGTCTAATAGTGCTAATGAGGTCTTATGTCTCAAGTATTTTGAATTATTTATATGAAAACCTCTTAAATTATTAAAAAATATCACTTTGACCTTTTAAACTGTAAAAGAATATAAATGGACCTTATAAATTATTAAGAACCATCACTTTGCCCCATAGATTATAAAAGCATACAAATAAACCCCTTAAATTATAAAAAGATTCAAATTGGACCCCTAACGAAAGAGGCCAAAGTGGAACATGCCAATAGTTTAGGATTTATTTGTACGTTTTTATAATTTAAAAGGTAAAGTGATACTTCTCAATAGTTTAGAGGATCCATTTATACGCTTTAGAATTTAGGGGGTCAAAATAATACTTTTCAATAATTTAGAAAATCTCCATGTAATAACCCAAATATTTTTGTTCTTACGTCTTAAAATACTTTTAATTGTTTGATTATATCTGTAGATCTTTGTAATTGTAGATTTTTAGATGAACTTAAACTTTAAACATATTGAGACAGAAAAACAAAAATAATATGAATAAAATAAAAAAAATTTAAGAATAAAGCATCCTTCATTCTACACCTAGCTAGCAGCCCTGCACAATTCCCCACTGGAATTTAAGAGTTTTGTTACATTCTCATTTTATCACCTCCGATTGCATTTCTAATGATGGAATAAGAAAGTATACTTACACATAATTGAATATTTAATAATTTAAAAATTAACATTTATTATTTTATATTATTATAAATAAAATTATGAAAATTTTATTAGAATTTTCAAACATTTTCCGAAATTTAATGAGAAGACACGAAAAACTTAACACCTAAGCTATTGGGCAATAGCACCTGGCCGCAAAGTAATAATAATAAATTTTAAAAAAAAAAAAATGGTTGCTGGAGCAACATGCTAAATATTAATTGTTAGGTCACACATTAAAAATAAAAATATCAAATTTAAGTTTTTGCTTCCTACAAAGGACCATCAAAGTTGAATTTTTCACGTAACTCCAATCATAAAATCCAAGAAAGTCAAAAAGGCCATTGTACAGAAAGTAAACAGCTTTTAATGAAATTGAAAAGGGACATCAAATAATTGAACCGTGAACTTGGGCAATGTTTCCATGCGATGAACAACTTTAAACCAAGTTCAGTATCATTTAGACCTTAAATCTTATATATTTTGGAATTCTAATTGAGCATTCTTAATTTATTTCTAATGATATAAAATAAAATTTACTTCTCACTCCTCATCCTTCCTCTCTCTATCTCTCTCTATTCTCTGTCTCTCTATGTCACTTCATTAGAAGTCAAAATTAAAGTGATTTATTATGATATGTAACACCACTCTTCAACTAAATTAAATATTTGCAATTTTATTTTATTTATTGACAAAATAAAATAAAAATATTAATGAATAAAGAAGTAAAAGTAATACAGCGAAATTATATAAATAAAACGATACACACACCAAACCAAAACCCAGGCAATGCCAAACAAAATTGGCAAGACCTCAACGCTAAAGCATAACCCTTATATTTTCCGGTGAATAGCATAACCCTTATAAGGACAGCGCAACACCATACAATGACAACACTACTACAATGGATTTTTGAATTGTTGACCGGTACGATGGAATGGATTTTTTTGTCTATAATTATTGATATGATCAATTTTTTTTTTTTGTGTGTGTGTTTGTGTGTTTATCGGCAAAAAAAATTTATTGATGTAAAATAAAAATGTAAGATGTAAAAAAATTATATCAAAAAGTACAAAAAGCCAAGACAAAAATACCATAATTTAAAGGTTATATCTCAACTAGGTTGAAATATGAAACAAAGCTAAGTAAATGCAAAGTCATTAACCAAAAGAGAATAAAAAAATAAGAACAAACTAGATGGTAGACCAAAAACTTGCTGGAAAAAAAAAAAAAAAAAAAAAAAAGAAGACTCAACAGGGCAAACCAAAAACTTGCATAACAAAGTAATTCTCAACGGGGGATCCATTCTTGGAGTGAGTTCCATTCTTTGATTGTTTGACTGCAAACAAACACTTCCTAGACAAGACCATGATTGGAGTGGTGGTGAGAAGCAACGCGTGGCACTAGTAATTTTGTTGGATATTGTGCGAACCAACCTACTATTGAAACACATACTAAGATATTGTCCGTTTTGTACCACAAGAGCATATACGGTTTTGTTTTTCCTTCACTAGAAAAGGCCTTTTAAAAGTTTGTGGGTATGACACACTTTGTAAGGTGGGTCAAGAGTCCTTAACAAACCGATGTGGGACAGATTTACAATCCCCACATTAGGACCCCAACGTGTGGATCCATGTGGTGGAGCAGTTTGTGAGCATAACACACTTTATAAGATAGGTCAAGAGTCTCTAGAGAACCAATGTGTGACATATTTTCACATCTCACTTTTGCCCTCCAGTGTGTGGGTCCATGTGATGAAGCTAGGGTTCCCACAAACGGCACCATTTGTGCAGACCACCCCACTGCCAAAGCATACACCAAGATATTATCCGCTTTGTGTTGGAAATTTGAGTTTATAAACTTATTTTTGGCTAACTTTGAGTCCAAATTGACGCAAGACCCACATGCTTTTTTATATGGGTTTGAGTGATTATGTGTTCCTTGCTGCGTGGTGAGTCGTGTCTCAAAGTCGGTTCGTCAAAAATATTTCCGAGTGAATGGAAAGTTGACGTTATTTTCAGATTTGTAAAGTTAGAGGTTGAAGAGACAAATGTGGGTCTATTCAATTAGGTTGTCCCACATACATTGAAATAAGGGGAGAGTTTATATGAGTATATAAACTCCAAGTTGGCATACTTGGGATGGGCCCCAAAAGGCATTGTGGAGGGGGAAATTATGGAGCAAGAATGCTTTAAACTCAACACCACACGCACGCCGCTGGCCGATCGAGGTGGTTGTGGGTCGGGTCCTAACTTGCCTTAATTTTTTTTCGGACAAAATTCATTTGAATGTTTTCAAAAATTCTGCAGGAAATTTAAATTTCTAGAAACAAATTAGTTTAATTTTTTTGCAGGTCCAACTTTGAACCAGTGCCACCTTTTTTTTCTCTGATCACCTCTCTTCCCTCCAGCAATTTTCAAATTTGCACTTGTTCGGAGAGATTCCAACCCATTTGAACAATCACCACAACTCTTATAAATTCAGACTCTCTCTAGCAATTCATTGATTTAATTTTCACAATTTGTTCCATGCATTCTTCTACATATTTCTTTGTTTTGTTTTCTATGAAAGAGAGTTCAACATTGTCTATTTGCCAGACCCAATATCGTAGTGCTGCGTTTTTAGGTTGCAGTCATTGCATCTTAAGCGGTCAGCGTCATTTGTTCTCGAGCACCATAGCGAGGACGTAATGATATTAAGAAAAGTGTGTCCAACATATGCCTTGACTTTTCCTTTATTTCTGGATTTGATTTATCTACATACTGTAAGTTTGTTTATTTAATTTAATTTCATTTACAGTTTGTGTTGTTGTTCTTGTTTTATACTTGAACAAGAATTTCTTTGTTTAGTTGCATTTTCGGAAATAATTTTGTGAAAATTATTTCAGATTTTTTGCTTTTATCTTTCAGTCATTATTTTATTATTTTTAAATACATAGAATTTGCTAGTTAATAAATAGTTTTCCTACAGCTTAAGATCACTACTTTATTTTACTACTTAATAGTATTAGTGTGTGTATTTATTTGTGTTTCTGAATTGTGAATTGTAGAAACATGTCAACAGATAGTGTTGAGACTACTCTGACCATGACCCCAACAGTCCCAGCAGTTTGGCTTCGAAGCTAAAAAAAAATATAGGCAAAGATAAAAACAAAGAAAAAAAATGAAAACGAATAAGGTGAAGAAAAAAAATAATTAAAACACAAAAATGTTAATCTATATATTTAAGCTTCGCCTTTTCGCATTAATTTGTATGAGAACCTAGTTGGAATTTTCTGTTAAGCATTTAAGTTTTTTTTTTTTGATTAATTTATTTTTATTATTATTTCGAGTTAATAAAATCTTTTTTGCCAATAAAAAAATATATTGAATCAATATATACAGGAGAAGACTTGCATTGCGAGGTCGACAATGGAAACAAAATTTATCGTGTTGAATAAAACATAAGAAGAAGCAAAGTGGCTTCGTAATTTCCTAGAGGATATTCCAATGTGACTAAAACCCACGCCAGCTATTTGTATACACTGTGACAGTGAAGCAACAATAGGACATGCACGAAATCATATGTATAACGGTAAGCCTTGACACATTCGTCAACAACATAATACCGTTAGGCAATTGTTCTCAAATGGTATATTTACCATTGACTATATAAGGTCTAGAGATAATATTGCGTATTCATTAAGAAAAGGGCTAGCCAGAGAGTAAGTGTTTAGTTTATCGAGGGAAATGAGATTAAACTAAGAATCACCAAAATAGCAACCTAACTTAGAAAACTAGAGATCCCAATAACTAGGTTTAATGGGACAACCGAATTATGGATATTCCCCCAATTACTAGAGAGTTTTTCTCTCCTACCAATTTCTATGATAAGAAAAGTGATCCCTGTAGTGTTGCTAGGTTAAGCTTTGCTTTTAATGATTCTTAAGTCTTGGACATCCAAATGGAGTATGGTAGGACACTCTTAATGAGAATTACCTATGTAAGCGTGAACTGGGCTTAACAAGGCCAAATTCTCTAGAGTACACACTAAACAACGTATTGTTCAAGGCCAAAATGAACACAATCCTAGAACAAAATTGTGTTTCGTGGTACTCTGTGTAATTTATTGTCTTGGCTTACACCAACAGCTGAACAGTTTAAGATATCGCATCTACTAGATAGCCAATAAGTCCGATAGATTTTCGCTAAGGGAGATTCAAAACCAAAAGTTACTTATCCTAAAGCAGAGTATCTCCTTAATGTACATTTTTTGCATATTGTTGCATGTCCTTTTCCATCAACACTATTCATGTGGGAGATTGTTGGAAATTTGAGTTTATAGGCTTATTTTTTGCTAACATTGATCCCAAATTAATTCAGGACCCATACACCTTTTGAGGTAAATCCGAGTGGTTACGTGTTCCTTGTTGGGTGGTGAGTCATGTCTCAAAGTCAGTTCGTCAAAAACATTTCCAAGTGAATGGGAAGTTGATGTCATTTCCAGCTTTCTGAAGTTGGAAATTAAAGAGACAAAGGTCGGTTTGTTCAATTTGGTTATCTCACATTGAAACAATGAGAGAGCTTATATGAGTATATAAACTCCAAATTGGCACACTTGAGATGGGCTCCAAGGGGCACTGTGGAGGGGGAGTTATGGACCAAGCATGTTTTGAACTCAATACAACACGCGCGCACACCGCCTGCCGGCTAGGTAGGTATGGATCGGGTCCTATCTTGCCTTAATTTTTTTTCGGACAAAATTCGTTTGAATGTTTTCAAATTTTTTTGTGAGAAATTTAAATTTTTAGAGAAAAATTTTGAATTTGAATTTTTCCAAATTCGAACCATTGCCACCCTTCTCTTCTTCAGTCACCTCTCTTCCTTTTGGCGGTTTTCAAATTCGCACTTGTTCGCTGAATAGCCACCACAACTCTTATAAATTTAGACCCTCAATTCATTGATTTAGTTTTTCGCAATTATTTCCTCGAATTCTTCTACATATTTCTTTGTTGTGTTTTCTATGAGAGAGAGTTCAACATTGTCTATACACTAGACCTAATATTGTAGTGTTTTTCTATGACAGAGAGTTCAACATTGTATGTTCGCCAGACCCAATATCTTAGTGTTGCATTTTTGGGGTGTAGTCGCCGGCATCCTGGATGGTTGGCGTCATTTGTTCTCGAGAACCGTATCAAGGACGGTAATGATCTACATACTTAAGTTTATTTATTTAATTTCATTTCATTTATAGTTTGTGTTTGTTTAGTTTCCTTTTTTTAAATAATTTTGTGAAAATTGTTTCATACTTTTACTTTTATCTTTCAATCGGTATTTTATTATTTTTAAATACACAGAATTTGCTAGTTAATAAATAGTTTTCCTACACTTTTTACCATGAGGACACACACGATTTTATTTTTATTTTTTTCACTAGAAAAGATCTCTTGCAAGTTTGTGTACATGAAACACTTTATAAGGTGGGTCAAAAGTCCCTAACGAACCAATCCAATCCGATATGGGACAAATTTCCACTTCCCACAGTTATGATCAGTTGGATTTGGGTTATTTATTTTGTTAGATAATAATATTTTGATGCTAGGGAAAGTTTTGTATCTCCATTAGGTTAATTAAATATTTGATGTATATATCCTAAATGTGCATATTCAAATCGGAGACCAAGCTTGTTCCTTCTTCTTCTTTTCCTTTTTTGTTTTTATGTTACATTAACAGTTAAAAAAAATAAAAAATAAAAAACCAAAGAAGAAGAATATTGGTGTAGATTGAATGAATATATGGTGGAGTCTAGGTGTAAAATCAATTTGAACCACATATTATAATAGATTTGTGGTATCACTGTATATATTGATTCAATAAATTTTTTTATTGGCAAAAAAGATTTTCTTAACTCGAAATAATAAAAATAAATTAATTAAAAAAATACTTAAATGCTTGACAGAAAATCCTGACTAGGTTTTCACGCCGATTAACACTAAAAGGTGAAGCTTAAATATATAGATTAACATTTTTGGGTTTTAATTATTTTCTTTCTTCACCTTCATTTTAAAATTTTTTTTTTTTCTCTGTTTTTATCTTTGCCTAGATTTTCTTTAGCTTTGAAGCCAAAATGAATAGCAGGTTGATTTAAGTATCACCGAATCTTTTGTTGTCAAATTTATCTATAACCCTATTTTAAAACGCTGGTTGTGTCTTGAAAATTTTACATTTAAAATTCACACATTATTCAATAATTGTGAATATTTTCAGATAAAGAGAGATATGCAAATTTAAAGATAAAGAATTTATTAACACTTTAAGCTTTCGTTTGGCATGCCAAAAAGTTTGACTTTTTGGCTATTTTAGTTATAAAAAAATAAAATAAGTTAAAAAATTAATAAGACAAAATGTCACATCTAAATCGTAATCATTTCATTTTTTTCTCTCATAAAAGTCAAAAAAGTCAAAAAAACTATTCCAAACGAGACTTTTTAGCCTCGGGCTAAAATAGACAAAAAAATTAAAAAGCCAAAAAATTAACTCACATCTCAAACAAATCCTAAATATGTTGTATGCTAGTGTTATCTTACACCAATTAATACTAAAAAGGGGGAAAATCTCTTGTTCATGTTGCGAAGAGGTGATGAAACTATAGGTTCAAATTCAGTACAAAAATGTGATATTAAAGAGTGATTTAGAATGTTCTAAATAAGTATATTTTTTAATTTTTGTATAAAAAAATATGTAAAAAAGTAGAAAGAAAATATTGATTGATGTGATCTAAGAAAGATAAAAAGTGTGGACTAAAATTAGGATGCCAAACCACCCTAATAATCAAATCAAAGAAAAATGGTTGAGACCACTAAAAGTGATACTATAATAGCACTACTAATGATGTGACAGTGAGCCACGCTCATTCCCTATGTCTTGTGTTTTTTTTTTTTTTTTTTGACATTTCTAATATATTAGTATTATTAATTATTTTTTTTAGTGGTATGAAATCAAATAACTTAATTGTTATTTTGAGGAAAAGCTACCCTACCCCAATTATGGAGCTTTACAGAAATGACACTCGAAGCACTTCAAACCAAGGGGAAATTAGGTTCAAAAGCTGACATGTGTCCCTGTCCGGAATCCTCATTCTCACGCTTCCACCTAACATGTTACCTAAACTTCTTGGCCTTATAAGGTGACATTGTTCCAAACAAACAATTTGTTTAATATATATGTATATATTGGTCTCTATATTTTAAGCTTTGTATTATTTTAATTTCTCTAGTTTTTATTGGATTAATTTTAATCTTAATTTTCGGCTTTGTCTTAATTTATAGTCTAATTGATTATAATTGTTAGCATTATGTTATGAAAAATGTATAAATGAATGGCAGGTGTCATACTTTCAGAAGTAAAATTATAAATTTGATCAGCTCAATGAGTCAACCTCAACTAAGTTAATAATCATCTTGCATAAAAAAATTCTAATGACATTGTCAATTAGACCAAATTAATACAAAATTAAAAATTAAGATTCAAAATTGAGTTAATTCAAACTGTTGGAACCAAGATGACAAAGGCAAAATGTAGAGACTACTAATATAATTTATAATATATATATCTTATGCTTTGGGCTTTCCTCTAATACAAGATCTAGAATAGAGTGTGTTGTTCTAGCCTTATTTCAATAGTTCGAATAGTTCATTTTGTAAGTCCCATCATGTATATTATACATTTAAAAAATTAGGTCGATCCGACAATCATAATCTATTTAATTTATCACGTTTGTCTTTCAAAAAAAATGAACGACAAGGGTATTTTTGAAAACAGATCATCTTTTATTTATTTATTTTTATTATAAACACAATAAATTAAAGAAGTTGCAATTATCAGATTGACCTAATTTTATGTGTGGATAATATATATCAAAAATCTTACAAAATAAACGATTCAAATTATTGAAACGAATCTAAAGTAAATTTCAAGAGTACGAACAATACTCCCCAATTCAAACCAGAAGCAATCCAGTACCATATCTTAAAAATTAAAAATAAAAATATGTAGAACTTGTCCACAAGAAATAACAATACAGCTTGCATCCACCATCTTTGATATATAAATACACATGGTACGTAGCATTGTGTCCCAATATTAATCTATGGATGAGGGATCACATGAGATGTTAATTCATTACAAGATTAAATTTAGAGACATACTTTCAAAATGTTTGGTAGACATAAGAATATCAGTTCAAATTGATGGGGATGTGAGATTTTATATATGGATCTTGGACCACTAACTATTTATCACTATATTCATTAACAAAAGATGAATTTCAATAGTATTAATATTTCAAATCTACAATTTTAAAGTGTTTATTGGTTTTCACAACAACAATTAAAACTGGAGCACGAGATTATATATACAATAATATAATTCCACAACAAGTAGACCTGACCTTGTCAATTTTGAAAATTAATTAGTGTTAGTAACTAATTGGGATAGCTCAGTAGATCACCCCTAGACGCTGTCATCAAGGGCTCGTTTGAGAAGTTGATTATTTTAGTTGACTTTTTGATTTTTTTTTTTTTAGTTATTTAAGCTGTTAAACGAAAGTTATGTTTGGGAAGTTGGCTTGTTTTGTAATTAATTTGACAGTTGTGAGAAAAAAAATAAAATGATTATATTTTAGATGTAACATTTTATCATATTGATTATTTTAACATATTTTATTTTTATAGATTATTTTAGTAAAAAAAACCATTGCCAAGCATTGATAATTTTCACTTACTATAAGGACTTTGTTGTGTTGTGCATTTCTTCTCTATTGTTCTGGGTTGTTTCCTAGGTTGGTGGGTTGTTTGTTTATCTCCCATTTTAAAGGCTATTTACTAAGCTGATTGTTGGACTTATATATTTATTGAACTATAACGCTAATAATTACCCATTTATATAAATTTTGTTAGTGCTAACATGATAAAGGTTTTTCTAGGGGCCAACCTAGAAAGAAGGAAAGTTATTTTTGCTTTGTAGAAATTGAAGAGAAAACAAAGTAAAAGAAAAGGCATATGCGAGGAAGTTGGTTTTTTGGTGTAAAAGGTGCACTTTAACGTAGTGGATTTTGGAGTGAACGACTCTCTTATAATGGCTTATTGTAGTGGAATCATGTCAGGCCATGTTAGTGGAGTTGATAGGAAGGTTATTATAGTGTTTGTATCAAAAATAAAAATTTAGGTGTCGTTTGGGATATATTTTTTAAGTAATTTTTTAATTTTTTAGTTAAAATATAATATAAAAAAAATTAGTATGTTTAGAATAATTTTTTGATTTTTTACGAAAAAATGTATAAAAAGTAGAGAGAAAAAAGAATATTTGACTTTTTGATATGAATTATTGACTTTTTAAATTTTTTTAATAACTTTTTGACTTTTAAATTTAAAAAATCACTTGTCAAACAGCCTTAGCGTCAAAAGTAAAATAATTGTCCTTTATAGGTTGAAATTTGAAGACTTGTTACATATAAATTCTTGATATTAAGGAATTAAGACTTTGTAATCATTGAGAACGTCATTCAATAGTTCTAATAAGTAAGTAGAATAAATTAGAAGAGTAACAAGTCTTCTGGGCAATACTATAGACCACTAATTTGTCATCATTAATTACACTACTAGTGAGGTGGCAATTGAAAAAAAAAAAAAAAAAAGGCACAAAACACATGTGGCAGTGGGTGAGACCCACTGCCACATCATTAGAGCCACCACTAATTAGTGGTCTAAAGCATTTTTGCAAGTCTTCTAGTACATTTGCAAGAATTCACAATATTATGGAATATAGTGCAGAAACGGACATGCTGCCTAGAATGTGCAGAAATCGACATTCAACTTGAACCATAGTGCGGGAACTCAAATGATATGATGTAAAACTTCACGAACAAATGATAGGATGACAATAAGTCCTGAAATGTTGATAAGGCCTAAGGTTACAAAGTTCTGATGACATAGCAGAAACTTCGTGAGGTAACCGAAGAAGATTAATCAAATAACCACGTGGCAAAGGATTGATGATGTGGAAGACACAAGATATGATAATGGCGCTGCAGGAATAATAGGACCAATCGATGATGAAGCAGTCATAATTCCATTTCATTACTTAATTAAATTGATAAAGAAGAGAGATATTAAATCAGTTCAACAATTCTTAAAAAATATACTGCTGAAAGTTATTCCATATTCTTAATTAGTTGTTAAATCAAAATGCGATTAAATTAAAAGTTAGTTGGCCACGTAGCAGCCACATGGAGAGCAAATTCGAGATTCAACCGTTAGTGGTCAAGGTGCCTGCTAAAATGGGGTTTCAAGGCAAAAATCAACTACAACTGGCAAAATTTTCAACAACCATGTTCTAGCAATAGAGCAAAAACAAGAGGCTAATTTGAACTATAAAAGGACTCTATAACCATTATTTGAAGGGACCAAACATTCAAGATCAATTATGGTCAATCACTTTATCAATTTATCTTTCATGGTGTAGAACTAACTTCTAGTAAATGTTATATCTTTCATTTATCAATTCCTGTGTCTGGTAGTTTTATTCTAACTATTTATTGTCTTTTACTTTAATTGTATATCATTTTGTATCAATGCAAGTTAAATTTTCATTCATTTTAACACTAATCATTTAAGTTTTCATTTATTTTCTCTTTTTAGTCAAGTTTATCATTTAATTTTCAAAAATAGTCCCTTTTTTATTATTCAATTCTTGCAATTGACAACTTAAATTCATGCAAAGTTAGTTACTCAACTAATATTTCACTATCACCTGAGAAAATATTAAAATCCTCTTCATTGTCGCAAAACTTAATGTTAGGGATCATGAAAAAAATATCATGAAAATGATCATGAAATATTCTCCACCTTTAGATTATATATATAATAAAACACCACACACTAATCAAATGATGAAAAATCTTCATGGTGCATTTCATGATTTTTTTTTCATGATCCTTAATATTATTCAATAGAGTTATCTTCCTAATCACTCACAATTTCCTAAATTAGAAGTCAGAAACATACACCTTTAACTAGGTGTACAAGTTCTTAGAGCATCTCCAACCTACTAGGCATTTAATGTCTGTTAGTCAAAATACCTAATGTGATTCACTTTTTTCAACTCCAATGCACTAAGCATATGATTAGGTATTTTGGCTCAGCTCACATTCACTAGCTACATGTAGTTAGCCTTTAAAACTAGGCAAAATGTATTTAATCATTAGGATTATTTCCCTCCATCTTTGTTGTTGACATGGCATTCTATAAAGTTAATAGTATTTGACTGAATAGCTAAAATAAATAGCATGGTTGTAATAGAAACATAAAACAGTTGACAGGCAAAATAAGATATATCCTTTATAGTAATATTTAGATAGGTAAAATACCTACTACCGTTAGAGATGCTTTTACACACCAGTGCAATTCAAAGCATCAACACTATGCTAAAAGTTGTGTTTTCCTTTTTAAGGTAAACATATGGTCATTTTGAAAAATTAAAGGGGACAATCCCGTAATTAAAGTGACGTAACCTTACATTGTTGAATGTCAATGGGAGCTTAATAAATTTCTTTTTAAAAATTGAAATAAATTCTTCAAAATGATGGACAGTAATATTTTGGTTATTATAAAATACAAAGATGGCTGTTTTTACCTGGAATGAAACTATGATAAAATGATATACCATTTCATAAAATTTTTCTTTTTAATACTATCACATTTATAAGGAAACTCTTATTTTCAAGTAAACAATTGTCCATATTTTCTCAATAATATTACATACTCAAAATTATTGCTTCAAATTTTACACAAAGATTTAAATTTATGGTTCAGATTCATTTTATACATGAATCTACAATACCTTAATTAAATATCAACCACACTTCTCAATGAAATTTTTTTTAACAAATTTATGGTAGTTTTTCAAATTTTATTTTTCTTTTGAACATACATGTTTGGGAAAGATTTGAAGATTCTTCAATAAACCGCACAAAAAGTGGAAACCCATGCCATATGCATTTTCTTTTCCCACAAATATTAGGGATTCAAAAAAATTCCAAATTATATTAAAAGCAATATGAAATTCATATTTATTTTAAATATAAATCGTACCATAAAAGATATAAATTTAAATCAAACTTATTTCTCAATAAAATTCTAAATACTATTTTTAAATATCTAAATTTATTATTATTATTATTATTTTTTTCATTTATTTGTCATGAGAAAATAACAATAACATTGTCCAAAAAAATAACATCAAGTTGATTCATGACGGTATAATGTAACGAACACAAGCAGGAGTTAAGTTTTCAACGTAAAGCCACTGTGTTTTGTTTCCTCAAATCATTATAAAACTTAGCTATGAACTCCTCAGCAGCTTCGTCTACGTGGCTATCCCTGTCAACGTCCCGTAACGGAAACGGTGAGTCCGTTATCCTCAGCTGCCTCACCATTGGGCTCGGTCCAAACCCCGGCAATGCCGGCGACGACAATTCACTGTACAACATGTCATGCACCATCATCGGACTCTGCAAGAAACCCGGCAACACTGACGAGCCTGCCTCACTGTTCATCATCTCCAACGCCTTTTTAACTGCGTCAACGGTCATTATGTCATCGTCGGTGGGTGGCGCGTGAGCGCAAGGGAAGAAATGAGAGTGCTTGTGGTGTTTGCGCTGCTTGCTGAGGTTGAAGGGAAAGGCTGCTGGACTGTTGCTGCAGCTGAACTCGTACTCGTGTGGGGCGGAGAAGGACAGGTGTCGGTCATGTGATTGGCGGTTGAAGGTGGAGGAATGGTGGTGGTGGTGGTGGTGGTGGAACATGAGGTTATGTATGGCTTTCCCTGCGATCTTGCCACGTTTCATCATCATGTTGAGATCAACCATCAATTTTCGTTTTGATATGCCCTTCCTTACCATGAAGTACAACACACGTACTATGTGCCATAACCTTCTGGCTGCTACTGGTGGATTTGTATGTTCCATCTCTTTATTGTTTTGTGTTTTGTATCAATATAGAGAAAGATTTAATGTTTGGAGAGAGAGGGAGAGAGAGAGAGAAGACGGTTTTGAATTGGGAAGAAGTAAAGGAGGGAGCTATATATAAAGGCCAAAAAGGAAGAAGACATATTGCAATGCATTGATATTTTGAGTTATTTTAATCAATATGTTATAGAGTAGTTATCATCAATTAGTCCTATTAGACTTAGTTAGGTATAAGTTCTGATTGATAAATTTATTACTGTAAATTTATTTATTAAAATAAGAGAGACTGATAAATTTATCACTTGATGAATTTATTAATAAAACTTAATAGGTAATAAGTCTCAAAAATAAAACTTATTGGTAATTTATTTGACTCAATTATTATTAATAGCAGAATAGTTCGTAAATATATATATATATATATATATCTTCTATCTATCGATTTATACTATTAATATGTGAAGGCTGCTAGTGGTGTCGACAAAAATATGAACCTACTTAGGAGCCACTTAAGGGTGTTGAACAAGGTTGTGTTTGGAAATATTGACACTCAGTTACAGAAGGCAGAGGAGGAGTTTCATGAATGGGATTTGAAGGCAGAGTCTAGATCTCTAGAGGAAGTGGAACTAATGAGAAGAAGAGAAGTTAGGTGCTAGGTGTGGCAGCTGGGTAGGAGCAAGGAGAGGTTATGGCACCAAAAGTCTAGGCAGATGTGGGCTCAGTCTGGTGATAAAAACACTAGGTATTTTCACATTATGGCTAGCAGAAGACAGATGAAGAATTTGCTTGACTCTGTTGTAGTGGAGGGTAGGAGAGTGGAGGATCCGATTCAGGTAAAACAGGAAGTGGTTAGGCATTTTAGTCAGCTATTCTCTGAGGATTGGAAGCTTAGGCCAAAACTTCTGGCCCTTTTGCTATTATTAGCCCTGCAGATGTTGGTATTTTGGAAGCAACTTTCTCAGAAGATGAGGTATGGGAAGCAGTGCAGGATTGTGATGGGAACAAAGTCCCAGGCCCTGATGGTTTTAATCTTAATTGCATTAATAGGTGTTGGTCAATCCTGAAAGGGGAGATTATTAGTATGGTGTATGAATTTTACTAGAATGGTAAGCTATTGAGGGGGGTTAATAGCTCTTTCATAGTTCTTATTCCTAAGAAGGAAAATCCCATAGGCTTGGGGGATTATAGACCTATTAGTTTGGTGAGTTCGGTCTATAAAATTTTGGCAAAAGTGTTTTCAAGGAGGCTTAGGAGAGTGTTGCCAGCAGTGATCAACGAGGTTCAGTCTGCTTTTGTGAGTGGCAGGCAAATTTTAGGTTGTGTGCTAATAGCAAATGAAGTTGTAGATGCATGGAAAAGATCGAAAAAGAAAGGTATTATCCTAAAACTGGACTTTGAAAAAGCTTATGACTCACTCAATTGGGAGTTTCTGTGGTTGATGATGAAAAATCTGGGTTTCGGAAAGAAATGGATAGTATGGATGAGGAGTTGCATCACTTCAGCTAGGGTCTCAGTGTTGGTTAATGGCTCTCCTACAGAGGAATTCCAACCTCAAAAGGGACTAAGGCAGGGCGATCCCCTATCACCTTTTTTGTTCATTATCGCAGCGGAAGCTCTCAACCTCTTACTAGCTAGGGCAGTAGAGAAGGGCATGTTTAGAGGTGCCTCTGTGGGAGGTAATGATTTGCACATTTCGCACCTCCAGTTTGCAGATGATACTATAGTGTTTTGTGAAGGTGATCACAAGGAGGTACTAAATATATATTAAAAGGGTGTTGAGGTGTTTTGAGGTGATGTCTGGTTTAAAAATAAATTATCATAAAAGTGCTATAAGTGGAGTGGGTTTCCAAGAAGATGAAATTCTGGGTCTAGCTCATAGTCTGAATTGCCAATCCAAGAACTTACCTTTCAACTTTCTAGGGTTGCCCCTAGGAGCTAACCCAAAGAGGAAGAGCACTTGGAACCCAATACTGGATAAGGTGAGCAAGAGGTTGTCCTCTTGGAAGAGTAAGCTGCTGTCTTTTGCTAGGCGTTTGACTTTAATTAAATCGGTTCTATCCAACTTGCCTAGTTACTTTCTATCTATTTTCAAGATGCCTAAAGGGGTTGCTAAGGCTTTAGCAAAAATTCAATCAAATTTTTTGTGGGGTGGAGCTAAGGATGGGAGGTGCGTACACTTGGTTAATTGGGGTGAGGTTACTAAGAATAAAAGTCAAGGGGGCTTGGGTGTGAGAGATTTGGGTGAGGTAAACGATTGTTTGTTGTTAAAATGGTGGTGGAGATTTGGTGCAGAGGATAATGCTTTGTGGAAATCAGTTGTATGCTCAAAGTATGGGCGTGACGGAGGGGATTGGGCACCAACTTTGTCCAGCACAGATGGGGCGTCTACTGTGTGGAAGGATATTGCGCAGCTCAATTTGAAAAACCAGTCTTTGGGTGAGTTTTATTTCCAGAACTTTAAGCTATCAGTGGAAAATGTGAGAAGGATTCAGTTTTGGTCGGATGCTTGGCTCAATGGCAGAAGTCTGAATGAGGAGTATCCTAGACTGTTCAGTATATCAATTGAGAAGGAATGATCATTACAGCAAATTAGTGCCAATAAGAGACATAGGGTATGGCAGCTCCAGTTCAGAAGGAGACTGTTGGCATAGGAGGAAGAGGAGCTGCAGAGGCTGACTGCATCCCTGGACTCTTCTCTTGATCTCAGAATGGAATCTGAAGACTCTTGTTCTTGGCTTGCATCAACATCTGGTAAGTTCTCAATATCCTCAGTGTGGAGCTGGTGGGGTGCAAATAAAGGTCCTGATATGAGAGTGCCAGCTGGGGTGTGGGTAAGGCTGGCACCTCCCAAGATGCAGTTTCTATGTTGGTTTGCTTGGAGAGGTCGTATTAAGACTTCATTCTTCCTTCAAAGGATAGGGGTTCTCCCTCCTAGTGTAGAGACCCAGTGTGTATTTTGTCAATCTATGGAGGAGTCCTTGGAGCATGTACTTATGTTTTGCCCTCAGGTTTGGAAGTGCTGGGCAGCCATGGCTAGCTGGTGGGATCAACATTGGGTCATCCCTGGTTCTATTGAGGGTCTGCTCTAATGGTGGTCTGGGGGTAAAGCAAAGTCTTCGGTTGATAAAGCTTGGCAGGCTATTCCAGCGCTATTGTTGTGGTCGGTTTGGAAGTTAAGAAACGAATGCAGATTTAAGAGGGTTACTCCAGATTTCGCAGGTCTAAGTGAGAGGATGAAAGTGCAGATTGCTCTGTGGGTGAAGTGGTCCTTCAAGGTTGATTACTCAGTCCATGATCTTGTCTCAAACCTACACCAGATCAGACAGTGCGTCAATAAGTAGGTAGACCATTTTCGGTGTAGTGGTTGTCTGTTGGTCTCAGTGTGCTCTGTAGTCTTCCTGATATGAAGTGTGTTGCTGTGTTCTACACTGTTTTGGTCTGCTACTGGCTCTTTAATTTGTTGAGTTTGCTCAGCTACTGGTGGCTATTCTCAGTGTAATATGTTGATCTGCAGTTTTTGGGGTAGTCTCAGCTTTGGTTGGTTTTGGTGTCTACCACCAATATTGGAGTAGTTCAGTGGTGTGGGTTATGGCTAGTATGGTAATCTGCCTTGCCTCTGTTTTGACATATTTGCAGTGCCATCAGTCTTCTATTTCAGCTTGGCATGGTGTGGGTGTCTCTATATAGTTTTGGAGGTCTGCTAGTTATGTGTACATCAGTCTATTTCTGCAGTGTCTTGGTGTAATGGAGTCAGATCTGCTATTTTCTGTCTTGTGTGATGTCTTATTTGGTTTAATTTGTTATATCTGTTGGATGCTGGTTTGTTCTGTTTTGGAGTCAGATCTGCTACCAATTATGTTTTGGGGTAAAACAAATACCTTGGCTGCTGTTCTGCTATGGTCTGGTGGTGAAGGGTGAGGGTGTTTGTTCTGCTGTGGCCTTGGCTGCCTTGGTGCCTGCATGCTGTTCTGTGCCTCTATTGTATCTGCTAGGAAGGTTGTTGGTCTATTTCTACCTTCACCAGAAGTGTATGCTATGCTGAATATGGTAGGCTGGTTTGTCAAGGCTGCAGTCTGGTTTGCGATGTTTTGCTGGGTACAGGTTGTTGGCTGCAGTGAAGGTTGTCGCTATGCATAGGAAGGTTGTTGGCCCTTCCTTGAGGTTGGGCTGTTTATGGTCTATTGGTTTCTTTTCTGTTGTTCTCCTCTTTGTTTCTCTTCTTCTTGGGTTTGGTTCCTCACCAAACTCCTAGGGTGAGCTAGCTTGCTGCTCTTCCCCTCCTTCTTTTGATGTAATCTCTGGCTTGTATGGTTTTTGCATCAATAAATGTTCTCTTTTGCTGATAAAAAAAAAAAATATGTCTCATGATTTGCTGACACACGTGTTTTGACAAGTTGATTTAGTGATATATGACCTATACCTCAAATTTTACCTCCCACAATATATATGTATGTATATGTATTCAGAAATATACTTAGAATATTGATGTATTTTTGGGATACTTAGCTCTTGAATCATTTATATATATATATATATATATCAACAAAAGAAAAGCTTTTATCGATGAAAACAAGCATTCAAAGTATGAATTATATCAATAAATACGGAGAAAGTGCAAAGAGTATCATAGTAAAATTTCAATATCCCAACTAGGTTCGCACTAATAAAAATACACAATCACTTGCTAGCACAAGCCTCAAAATTGGTGAGGAACCAACAAAAAAATAAAAATAAAAACAACAGCAACAAACTCAATGTAATAAAAACAACACCACCACCACTACACAGCCCAACCACCAAACTCAATGTTCCACAAGCTCCGTTCCTCAGACATTAACTCAAGCTCTGCTTCTCATTCTTAAACCAGAAGAATCAAATGCAACCCTTATCTGTCTCGGTTTGTGCACAATATCATTAATCGAGTAATGAAATCCTTGGATTGAAGTTTTAAGCCATAATGCTATTTTAATCTTGACAAGCTCACAAAAATCATATCCCTTAGGCCGAGCCCCATTAAAGACACACTCATTTCTAAGCTTCCAGAGAGACTCAAATACAACTAAACAACCCCTCCACAACCTATTTTCCTTCTTGAAATTTCCACCGGACCACCAATGGAACAGACCCTCAACAATTCTAGGTATTGCCCACTCAACTCCCCAACACCGCATCATTTCGGACCAAACACACCAAGAGAAAGGGCAATGGAGCAATAGATGAACAACTGATTCAGGTTCATTCTTGTAGAACATACACACATTAGCTGCATTGCTATTTAGAATACCAATTCTGTGTAGAAATACAGATGTATTGACTCTTTCTTTTCAAGCCAACCATCCAAAAAATTGTACCTTAGGAGGGATATCCTTATTCCACACAAATTTGCAAACTTTGATCTGTGAGCCAAGCAATGTGTCACAAAATTATACAAATCAGCCACCTTAAACCCTTCTACAGCTACACCATTCCAGGTAGGACAATTTGTACACCCCTGTCCTAGGGTTGGAGCAGAGTTCAAAGTGATAGCCAATCTTGAAGCCTCAATAATCATTTCCCACTCATACAAAGGTCTTTTGAGAAACTACTCCCATTCTTCCGAGTTTGGTTTCCCTTTATAGAATCTGGAAAGTGAGCCCTCCTTGTTAGTTGATAATCTAAACAGCCTTGGAAACTCAACTTAGCTCTGGAATCATAATGATATATATGGATTCGTGCTGCTCTGAGTTTATATCTTCATCTAAGTTCAAATACACAAAACGAATCATAAAATAATAGTACTACATTTATCATATATTCATACCACAATTCACATATCATTTCATATTGCAAAATCACAACCATTGGATATTAATGAAATTTATGTGAGACCCATTGCATTAATAGTTGTGATTGTATCACATGAAATGATATTTGAAATGTAATATAAGTAGATGGGTGGTAAATATAGCATTATGGATCATTGAATTGATCACAAAAATTACAATAACAACAAATTGCACCAGAGTTCCCTTTAATATATGCCTGTGTCAATTTAGTCCCACTAATAACATTATCCTTAACATTTTCATATTATGTTAGTATAATTCAATTAATAAGAATTCTTTTGCAAAATTAAACTAAAATCAATGACAAAATGATCCATTGATTCCTCAAAACAATTAAAGAATTGGCATACAATTTGAAATTGCCCTTCAAAACTGCAAAAAGCCTCTCTTTTAAAGATGAGGAGTCGTCCATTTGCTACCATTATAATTGCTTGATTTGTCAAACGGGTGATACGAAGGTCTCATGTCAAGTGGTTGAAGAGTTGGTATATACAATTTGAAATATTTCATTTAATTTATCATTTTGCTCTTGATTTTGTTTTTTTATTTTTATTTTTTTATAGTAAATATTATCAATTAGATTAAATTAATACTATATGAAAAATTAAATCACAAAATTAATACAATGAACTACATATAGAAAATTGACATAAGAGACAAATTACAGAGACTTCAAATGTAATTTTTGTTCTTTTTTTTTTTTTTTTTTACAATAAAGTAATTTGAGTGAAACTGTCTCCATAATATAGGATCTCACCATCTAAAATGTATAATCAAAATTATATTTTGTGATTGATTTTGTACCCATTTACTCATTGTTACTCACATGAAGAGAAACTCTCACTTTGATTTTTATATTTCTTATAAAACTCAAACACCGTAATTTATTAAAATATATAAAGTGTGGTTTGAATTTGATTTTTGTATGAGGATACCAACATTAAAATGAATCTAGAGTATACATTGCTTCTTCTTTTTTCCCTTTTTCTTTTTCGGGGTTTTTTTTTTGGGGGGGTGGACTCTCAACACAAAGCAGTAGTCTATTTCTCAGCATAAAGTAATCCACTTTGGGAGTATCTCAAACTCAATAGACTTAATAGCATATGATCAGAACTCCACAATAACAAAGGCCTTTCACATGATACAATTGAATGTTTCATATGTTTTTTTTCTTATTCTGACCTAAACCTCTTTTGCTTTGCTTCTGCATTAAGAATTTAAAAGCATTCAAAAGTTCTTCTATACATTTTATTTCCTTTTCGCATTTTCAAATATATTCACGTGGTTAATTTCTATGATATATGTTTTGTGGGCAATTTATACTCGTAATTTTTATATTTTGGCTCTTTAATTATTTGGTTCCCTATAATTTTAATTGCTTTTGACCCCGAATTTCTTATTTTGTCTCAATTTGATCTAATTAACTCAACAATATTAGCATTTTTTTTAATGAAAAACGTGCATATGAGTGGCACGTATCATATATTTTTAGGGATAAAATTGTAAACTTCATCAACTTAGTAAGTTAATCTCAATCAACTCAGTAATCATTTTTCATCAAAAAATCTAACGGCGTTATCAATTAGATCAATTTGATACAAAATTTAAAATTAGAGTCAAAATTGAGTCAATTAAAAGTGTAAAGACAAAAATGACATAAGAAACAAAATGTAAGAACTAACAATATAATTGATCCATGTGTTTTTAATCAGTTTAATTGATTGATTGTTTGATTGGGGTACATTAGTATCAATTCATCAAAATCTCTCCAAGAAAATCAATTATATATATATATTACTTGAATAAAAAAATGACTTCTACTTACTATAAAACGTCAAGCTACAATTCTTTTCTAATTTTGAATTAAAGTTGAATGTTAGGCACACATAATGTTGATTTTTGAAAGCTTTTCTTCAGCATTAAAGGTATTTTAATGTAACATAACTGTAATTGTTTATTTATTTATTTATATTTTATTTTGTTTTATTTTTTTGCCAAAATGTTAGAACCTTTTATTGATAGAACTCAAAAAAGCTTAATGTCCAATACAGAAGTTGACTTTTGAGATCAAGTTCTACCTGGAAAGCATTATAAGTTTTCGAGCATCTCTAATGCTAAATGATAAAATAAATCATCATAAATCAAATTTTGGCGATGTTATAATGTGATAATATTAAATTTTAACAATGTTGCTTCAATGCCACACTAATCATTTCTTCTATTTTCTTCAACGAAAGGTTAATTCAAAATGCTATTTGTGAGCTTTGTTATGAAAGAGCTCTAGCCAAAATTTCACAATTTTCCAAACATTGTGAATAATATTCTTTCGATTGACAAAAATAAATAAATAAATAAATAAAATCCTAAAATTGTGATTAGTGCTCCGAAATTGGGGCACTAATGGCACTAATTTCCATATAAGGCAAAAAAAGTTGAAAAAAAAAAAAACAGTTACCTAGATTAGAAATTAGAGGCATTAGTGTTCATTTTTTTAGTGTCACAAAACATTTTTGAATATGTATATAGCTAATCTTCTAAAGTAAACTCAAAAGTGAATCCTCCAATAATGCAAAATAGAAAGAAACAAATTATATGCACGTTATTCAATCACATATTAATAATTTAGTAAGTCTGGTCTACCACAGTTGGCCAATTGCAACTTTTTGAACTTTTGAACACAAAGAAAGAAAGAAAGAAAGAAACGTAGATCAATTGTGCCGTCAAATGTTTCATGCATTTGAATGGTTGCCATAAAGGCTGGCAGTGGGTGGGTGGTTTTTTATTTTTTTATTTTTGCAATATTTCTAGTAAGTGAAAAAAAAAAACTAAATTAAATTAAAAATTAAAAATTAAAAAACAATATAATCCCTTTTTCACATCATTTTTAGGTTTGATCATAATTGGAGGCGCTCCGATTTTAATTTTTTCATGTTAAATTGGTTGTTGATTTGTCTTTGATTGAAATTATTATTTGTTGTTTAAAATTAAAACATAATCACATATCAAGATATCGTCGATTTTAGTTTTTTTAAGAATAGTAACAATTGATGATTTGATGATTAGTATGAAGCAATATCTGAAGGCATAGAATCTAATGAAAGTTTTACACATAGCAAGCAAGGTGTGAAAAATGATGTCTCTATTATTAAAAAACAAAATTAGATTTTTTTTTTTTTTTTAATTTTGGTTACACTTGTCCTCAGCATACAAGTGTAAAGAATGTTATCTAACAAAAATAATAATACCTAGTAAAATGCTAGAATTTGAATTTATGATGTAAATTCATGGGCAACCCAATCCTTTTGCCTATGGCTGGGTAAGCATCTATCTGACTCACCAAAATCGAACTCGAACCAATCCCTTATCGAATGGATGACATCAATGGTCCGAACAAACAAATACATATGCATTTTTTTCTAATCTACTCAACTTCGGACAAATGGCAAATGGCAAGCCACCCGACCCAATTTGATATGCCAACACTCCTAAGAAAAACGTTTTATGGTTTTATAGTTTGTGTTAGAAAAAATACATTTTATTTAGTAATTATATTTGGAGGTACTTATAAGCCTGTACTATTAACCATACTTATTTATTGATAAATCCTAGCTAATATTTATCATTGCAAATTTATTGGCTAGACTAATAAATTTATCACTGTAAATTTATTCAACACGATCATCTTCCACATACACAAAGAACAAGAGAGACTAATAAATTTATCACTTAAAAATAAATCTGAATCTTACAAAAGGAGGCGGTAGCGATATGGTGGTTGTGTAGATCGACAACGGTAGAGTATAGATCGACAATGGTAGAATATAGATTGGCGACAGTAGAATGTAGACCTCTGACGATAGTGGAGATAGTTGGTGAACGGTGGCAACATCCAAATAACGATGGGGTGGTGGTGAGTAGATAGCGGTAGCGATAGTGGCAGGTAGACGACAAAGACGGCAATGGTGGACTGAAGTTTCTGAAAAAATAATAGAAAGAGAGAGAGAGAGAGAGAGAGAGAGAGAGAGAGAGAGAGAGAGAAAAGAAGAGAATATGATGGGTCGATGATGACAACAACAGTGGTGGCAAGTAGGTGATGACGGCAGTAAAGGATGGTGGTGGGTGGGCGGCAATAGCAATGGTGGTGACCCATATTGCACAAGTACACACCCATGTCAAAAAATCCAAGTGCAATAAGGATCAATCCCTTAGCAATCCCTTGCTCGGGATCAATTCCTATCAAGAGCTCAAGAATCCCTTGCCTTCGAAATGTGCAAACTCAACAATTTATGCCAAAAACGAAAAAACAAAACTTCCTAAGACCATTTCAAGTCACAGAACATTTCTAATGCTAAAATAAATTATCATAAATCAAATTTTGACAGTGTTGTAGTGTGAAAATATCAAATTTTAACGATGTTGCTTTAATGCTACTTTGTGAGTTCCATTATGAAAGAGAGAGGAAAGGGTTGTAGCTAAAATTTGACACTTTTCCAGACACTCTGAACTATATCCTTTCAACTGACCAAAAAATAAATAAATAAATAAATATCATAACTAATTAGCAATACGTATAGCTAATCTTCTAAAGTAAACTCAAACGTGAATCCTCCAATAATGCAAAATGGAAAGGAACAAAAGTTATCATGCACGTTATTCAATCACAAGTCAATAATGATTAGCTATGTTCAATGCAGAGCGGAGAAAAAAGATCAGTAATAATACTATACAAACATAGAAAAAATATATATTTAGGAATTATTCAAAATTTAAAATTAATAGTTAAAAGATTTACTAAGGTTTTAGTCCCACAATACAAAGCTTAAATATACACCACAGATCAAAAAATCATGGTAAATTTTTGAACTTTTTTTAAGGGACTGGTTTCTCTCTGGTCCGATTTTGGACTGGAGAGGTGTTGTCCGGCCTATTGGGCCCATTTTGATAATCTGAACCATTCACATTTTGGGATTCATCGAGAACATTATCCATCCAAAAAATTAAATCGATCGAATAACGGCAACCACATGTTCGAATCAGTTTTATATAAAAGAAAAATTGACGATGAGAAAACAAACATTTCATACAAAATTGATCAAACTTATGGTTTTCGTTATCTAATCAACTTGATTTTTTGCAGGGAAGATGTACTCGATGAATTTTAAAATGTGAACAGATTAAATTATTGAAACGAGACCCAAAAGTAGACCTAATGTGCCAAACTGAGCAATTCAATCTAATTTGGAATTGGAAACCATCCAGACCCCATTTTTAATTCCTAGACTTCTGCAAAAAAAAGATGTTAGTAGGTTTCGTCTGCCACAGTAGGCCGAGTCACATCTTTTTGGGAAATGTTTGGGACCTCCACGACCTCCATTGATGTATTGACTATTGATGTGTTATGAATTTTTTTTTTTCTTTCCCTATCTCTAACAGTGACATGAATGATCTAGATTATTTTGAAGATTGTGAGAGTTATATTTTGTGAGGTCTTTATCATTATTGTAAATCTTTTTAACCTTTGAACACAAGATGGGACCACAAAGAAAGAAAGAAAGAAAGAAAGAAAGAAAGAAAGCATAGATCAATTGTGCTATAATATCTTTATATTCGAAGTTCAAAAGTTTCCTTGCATTTGAATGATTGCCAGAAAGGTTGGCAATGGGTGGGTGCTTTTTTTATTTACAATATCTCTGGCAATTGAAATAAAAATAATAATAATAAAACAACAATAAACACCCCTTTTCACATCTTTGTGAGGTTTCTAGCCAAAATAAATAAATAAATAAAAATAAAAAAAGAAGTAAAGCCAGATGTCCATAAATCATATTTTTCATCTTTTTGTTTTGCTTTCATTTTGTTGGCTTCTGTTCTGATTCATTTTGCCTAATTGGGTTTCGCATCATCTTTATGGTTTATTTTGTAAAATAAAATAAGATTTATTTATTTTTTTATTATAAATGTCTGATGAAATTTTTTTTTTCTTCACATAAATGACTTTTAATACAAGACTTACGAGGTAAAAGGTTCAGGTCATTGATATGGGTCCAAATTGACACCCACAAGAAAAGTTTGGAGGAATATTAGGAGATGAAGATATGGAGTTGGACAGTTTCAAAAATAAAAAACAAAAATGAAAAACAAATTTCAGGTTATCGATATGGGTCCAAATACACCCACAAGAAAAGTTTGGAGGAATATTGGGAGATGAAGATATGGAGTTGGACAGTTTCAAAAACAAAAAACAAAAATGAAAAACAGGTGGGAGAAGAAGAAAAAATAAAAAATAAAAAATTATCAAAGCCAGGTTTCGATCCTGGGACCTGTGGGTTATGGGCCCACCACGCTTCCGCTGCGCCACTTTGATTTGATGTCATAAGATTGTGTTATCTATATATATATGCTATTGTGTATTCACTTTGCAAAAGAGATTGCTTCTATATCTACAAATTCAAGAAAAAAAATACATTGTTTTTGTGAGATTGATCAATCAAAGGGAGATTTTGGTTTGTATAATTAGAGCTGATCGTCTTGGTTTAGACATCAATGTCACTTTAGTCCTCTGGTATCACATTTCTATACCCAATTCCTCTTTTCTGATTTAGATCTCATTTGCATTTACTTCACTAAATTGATAGACAAGATCTCTATGTGTCGTTGGTTAATTTTCTTTTATCTTGTGTAATTTCCATTAGTTAAGATGGGAATTATGCTGAAAAATTTAGAACTCCAATCTGTTTTCCACACTCCACAAACTCTACATGATCCGATCAACCTCTTTTGAGTTTCTAGATCACCACAAAGCCCCTTGCCTCAATCTCCATACAACGATAGATCGATTCACACAAACGGCAAAGAGATATCATGGTGATGCAATGTCATCCAATGCAAAGTGTGAAGATTTTTATAAAAGTGCTCAAGAGAAATTGAAGAACACTAAAAAACTGTTAGGGTAAAGATTGAAGAACACTAAAAAACTGTTAGGTTGCTAAAAAATTATGAGGCTTACACCCAACAAATGTATTAGGGTCGTTTGATTAGAAAACTAAAATAGGTCAAATTAGAATTATTCCCTTTAGAACGATAAATCCCCAAGCGATCACTCTAATCTGGAGTTAAAACCATGTTTTGGCATGCATCTATCCCATTTGTTGGCGAACGACTATTTAGCAATCTCTTTCTATGTCATATAAATCTATTGGCTTTTTGGCTTTCGAAGGGTATTTTTGAAAATGCGAGTGTGCCAGCAAGGATCAATCAGTCCTTACAGAAATTATAATTGCCAACCAATTATCAAACGATTGTGTTTTAGTTCTTTCAGCCTCAATGAAGAGGACTTTTACTGGTGGCTTGACTTAGGAGAAATTAAGCAAAATAACAGTGAAATGACGAGTAACTGAAGTATTTCATTAAAATGAAAACTTATAATGATCCAAACTCAGCCTCATAGAGGTTTATAGTGACGATCTACTTGAAACTACTCCTATGAACGAAGTACAGTGCAGAAATTTAAAGTGCAGGAACGTAAAGAACATGTATTTAAAGTGCAGGAAATGTAAAGACTGGAAATGTAAAAACTAGAAAAGAAAATGAAGTAAATGACTGGTTTGTTGGATCTGAGTCTAGGGCTTTTTTCTGGAGCTTTCCTGCTATTTATACTTGTCAAGGATGACCTTCGAACTGCACTTCAAACCGTCGAACTGCTCCTCCATGATCGCTGATCATGTTGCCTTATAAGTAGTTCCACTACACCATCATTTGCAGTTAGGCTTCCCTCCTATATTTGAATTTGAATATGAGTAACCGTTGAAGCCACGCCACCTTGCATCTCTTTACTGATCCAATACTACTCAGATCACGTGAGAACCAATATTAACTACCACGTGTACGATCAGAATCAAAGACTTGACTAGTCTTCCTATATTACCCTTACTCTGCCACGTGTCAAATTGTGATTGGCTTTTACAAAATATGTAGCCAGCATTACCCTCCACACTAATATACCTAATACTTGGTGATATTAGTGGATCAAAGCTCTTTTCCCGCGTTTTTTTTTTAGAACGTGCATGGGGTCTAAATTCTGGAAATGCAACCGTCATCCATTGATGATTACTTGCATTAATTCACTTTCAATCTGTTGAACACCCCAATACCTTAGCACTCAAGCAGATCGACACTTCTTCTATGGCCGAATCAACTTTCCCCTCCATTGATCGAGCATACGAAGAGTCATATGGTGATGTTGTTCCTCCTCGAAAGAATTTTCATGCATTAATTAGCCACCTTTATCCACCTTTCCATACTCAAGTCATGGATGCCTTTACAAATCATCGACCTTTGGGCTACAAACACATTGCCCTTAATCTTTCGACTCAGAAACTTGCCCATATAGATACAAGAAGTTCTTCCTCTGACTCACTCTTGTGCTTCAAACAAATTACTTCCAAATCCTTGATTCAGAAAGTTGCAACTATGGACCTGGGAAACTCTTCTTCACAAACCTCTGCATGGGACAAAGCTGCAACTTCTTCATCTTCTGGGGTTTCTGACTGGACAAGCTGGCCAATCCCTGAGACTTGTGATTTTTAACGCCCTCAAAATAATAACATTAAACTCAACAATATTGACATGCATTGATATATAAAAGATCAACATCCTTCTATTCATCAGAGTATTTCCTTACAAAAAGTATTACATGTTGATCACAAAAGTAAACGCCCCATGGGCTTACAACTTTCCAAGCCAACACTTGGTTACAAGAAATGAGTACTAACTCATATACACATTAAGCCCTAGGCTTGAATTTACAAGTAATACATCAAAAGGAAAATGACATCCAAAAAGTCTGACAGCCTCTAGCCTCCCAAGCGATGTCCTTGGAGGTGGCATACTACCTGTACCTGAAAATGATGTTCCCAAAACACACCTCTCGCTCGAGCGACAAAACCTTGGCTCGAGCGAAGGACCAAAACAAAGAGCTCGCTCGAGCGACAAACTTCTCGCTCGAGCGAAGGTCCAGAATTCTGGACAGCAACCCTTGGCTCCCAGACACAACCAACCTATAACAAACCTGCTCAACATATCCTATAACTCAAAACAAAGTGTGAAAGAATGTAAACAAGAGAATAACAACTGCTAATGTCCACGGACTCAAGTCCGGACCACTGTACAACAAGGGGTAAAACCCGGGATCGCTATAACCTCCCCCCTTTAAGGAATTTCGTCCCCGAAATCAAGTGCAAGTTTTTCAAAAACATGTTTTTCTCCATTCTAAACAATGTTACATTTCAACATTACACAACTTGACCCATTACCGGTCATTCCATCTCTTATCAAGAGGCATTTCACAACATATACATTACAATATGCATTTCCTTTCCATTTTAACAGTTTTCAACACACATGATTCGCATTTCCATATCATATTCAGTTCTTATGATATAACTCCATTTCTATAATATAGCCAACATATGCAATATTATAATCAACTTCCATTTCAAGGAAAGTTTCCACAATATATCCATAAACCAAAACATTCACAATGTTTTATAACTTAAGACATATACATAATGTTCTTAAAGTTCATTATAGTTACAAAATCTCAATACATGACTACACATCAATAAACAAGTCTGGATATTTCTCGCGGACTTCAAACTCACGTTCCCAAGTGGCTTCCTCCACTCCATGATGTTTCCACAAAACCTTCACCAAAGGAATGGTCTTGCCACGCAGGACTTGATCCCGCCTATCCAAGACCTGAACTGGTCTCTCTTCATACGAGGCATCCTCATCTACCTCTAAGTTGGTCCAATCCAGTACATGTGATGGATCCGGCTCATACTTCCGAAGCATACTCACATGAAACACGTCATGAACTCCAGACAACTGTGGCGGCAAAGCCAAACGATAGGCAACCTCACCAATCCTCTCAAGGATCTCAAAAGGGCCAATAAACCGAGGAGATAACTTCCCACTCTTCCCAAACCTCATCAATCTCCGCCTAGGTGATATCTTTAGAAAGACATGATCACCTACCTCAAACACCAAAGGTCTCCTCCTACGGTCGGCATAAGATTTTTGACGACTCTGGGCTGTAACAAGCCTCCTACGGATAAGCTCAACCTTCTCCGTCATTTCCCTCACCAATTCTGGACCCAACAAAAGTGCATCACCCACTTCGGCCCAACAAACTGGAGACCTACACGGTCGGCCATACAAGGCCTCAAACGGTGTCATACCGATGCTAGACTGAAAACTGTTGTTGTAGGCAAACTCCACCAAGGGCAAGTGCCTCTCCCACGTCCCACTAAAGTTCAGGACACAACCTCGAAGCATATCCTCAAGGATCTAAATAGTACGCTCGGACTGCCCGTCAGTCTGAGGATGATAAACTGTACTAAAGGTCAACTTAGTGCCCAAGGCACTCTGCAAACTCTGCCACAACCTAGCAGTAAAACGAGGGTCTCTATCTGAGACGATCGTCACTGGGACCCCGTGCAACCTCACTATGTCCCGAATATACAAGTCGGCAAGATAATCTACAGAATCTCTCATGCGCATAGGAATGAAGTGCGCAGACTTAGTCACCAGTCTACAACCACCCAAATGGCATCACTACCCTGCTGAGTCCTCGGAAGACCTACAACGAAGTCCATAGTGACATGCTCCCACTTCCATTCGGCAATAGGCATGGGTTGTAACAAACCTGCTGACCTTTGATGCTCGGCCTTCACTTGCTGACAAGTAAGGCACTTAGACATGAAAACTGCCACATCTCTCTTCATACCCCGCCACCAAAACTGGCGACCCAAATCCCGATATATCTTAGTACCTCCCAGATCTATCGCAAGGCGCGGATGATGAAACTCTCGGTGTACCTCCTCTCGGCAAGACTCCGGCACAAACAAACGGTCTCGGTATCTCACAGTCAGGTCAGGATACACCGTCAAGCCCTTCTCAACTTTCCCACTGGAGATCTTCTCTTGGAGGGATTCTACCTCAAGGCCACCTCTTTGTGCCTCTAGCATTTGAGTCACAAGTGTAGGCTGTGCGACAACAGAAAACAAGGCCGCAGCCTCAACAGATTCGCCTAGATGCAAATCAAACTCGCCAAGTGCCCCCAACATCTCCCACTCCCGGATGGCTACACAAGCTACATCAGTAATAGATTTTCTGCTAAGGGCATCGGCCACAACATTGGCCTTTCTCGGATGATAATGCAACTCGAAGTCGTAATCCTCAATAAACTCCATCCACCTCCTCTGCCTCAAATTGAAGTTTCTCTGTGTAAACAGGTACTTCAAACTCTTATGATCCGAGAACACCTCGAATCTCTCGCCATAAAGGTAGTGCCTTCAGATTTTCAAGGCAAAGATCACTGCTGCTAACTCTAGGTCATGTGTAGGGTAATTCTTCTCGTGAATTTTCAACTGACGCGAGCCATAGGCAACTACTTTCCCCTCTTGCATCAACACACAACCCAAACCCTCTCGTGAGGCTGCACAATAAACCGCATAACCCAACCCCCTCTCCAGAATAATCAAAACTGAAGCGGTGGTCAATCTAACTTTCAGCTCTTGGAACGACTTTTCACAAGTCTCACTCCATACAAATTTGACTCCCTTCCGAGTCAGTCTAGTCAACGGTGAAGCTAACCTGGAGAAATCTTTCACAAACCGACGATAATACCCAACTAATCCCAGAAAACTGCGGATCTCAAATACACTTGTAGGCTGTGCGCAATCTTGCACTGCCTCAGTCTTGGATGTATCAACAGACACCCTTTCCCCTGATACAACATGGCCTAAGAACTTGACTTCCCTTAGCCAGAACTCACACTTCCCAAACTTGGCATACAGCCTATGGGATCTAAACAGCTCGAGCACCACTCTCAAGTGTGCCTCATGCTCCTCCTCTGAAGGTGAATAGATTAGAATGTCGTCCACGAAGACGACTACAAAATGATCTAAGAATTCTCGGAAGATCCGGTTCATCAAGTCCATAAAGACTGCTGGTGCATTGGTAAGCCCAAATGGCATCACCAAAAACTCATAATGGCCATACCGCTGCATTTAATGCCGTCTTCGAATATCCTCCTCCTCGACCCTCAACCGTGGTAACCCGATCTCAAGTCTATCTTAGAGAAACAACGAACCCTTCAATTGGTCAAATAGATCATCTATACGGGGCATAGGGTACTTATTCTAATCAGAGCCAGTTCAACTTCCGGAGTCGATACAAAGTCTCAAGGCACCATCTTTCTTTTTAGCAAAGAGGGTTGGTGCTCCCCGTGGCTAAACACTAGGGCGAATGAAGCCCTTATCTAGCAATTCTCGAGTGAACTTTCAACTCAACCAACTCGGCAAAACGATAAGGTGCCATAGAAATCGGCCGTCTTGCACTAAATCAATAGAGAACTCTATCTCTCGGTGAGGTGGCAAATCAACAAGATCCTCGAAAACATCCGAATACTCACAAACCACCCTCGAACACAACTGGGTCTCACACACTCACCACTCATAAAGCTAGCAAGTAGACCACTAAGCTCACTCCGCCCTCGCGGATCATACCCTGGTGGCAAAACATTACCAACCCGGTCCCCCGAGAAATGGAAACACTCCCTACTCACGGTACAACAAGTGACCCTCTGGCGGTAGCAATCAATAACTGCCTGGTATGATAATAACCAGTCCATACCCAAAATAACATCAAAGCCCTTCATGGGCATAACTACAAAAGGAAATGGAAGCCTATGATCGGCGACCTCTATATCACAACCTCTACATCCGTGTCTCAAAATCAACTCACCCCCAACGGGTGACACAACACAAATAGAAGATGCTAACAAAGGCTAACTCCAACTCCAACATGATGCAAATGCAAAGAGATACAAAAGAATGAGACGCACCCAGATCAATCAATACACTAGCAACCGAAGTTGCAAAACTGAAAGGTACCTCTCACTCGATGGAGCCAAGATTAGGTCTGTAGCATGTGACAAGATACACACGCCTCAGAGGTCCTCGATCCACTTGCTCACCTCTAGGAGCGAACGATCGATGCACAGATCGAAGACGGTTCTTGATTGGCCCTCGAGGCTTGCATGCATCGAGTGGCCGATAACTCAAGTCTGCTTAGAACCAGACGCCTCAAGTAGCACTCAATCAGGCAAAACCTCTTCAGGTGCCTAGGCTGTCCACACTGATAACAAGACAAAGGCTGGCCCCTCGCCTCTAACTCCGCCCCGAGGTCTAGGCAATTAGAAGCAGCCGACCCCCTCCCTTCATGGGCAAATCAAGACTTGTGACCCGGTGCCACATGTAAAACAAGTCAAGCTTCCCTAATTACCTCTCCCAGAGCCTCAGACTCGACCGAAAGGTCGATCTAGCCAAACCACTGAGACTCCGAGGGTTGAAACCCCCCTGTCTCATGCCCTCACTCTGGCCCTCTTGGCTCCTCTTGGAGCCGCCATGCTTCTCCTCATCCTCCTCTTGCATCATAAGCTCCATATGAGCTGCAGCATCCACCAAATGTCTATACTCTCCTGAACGACCTCCTCGACCCTCAACTTGAGTCCACGCCTCAACTTTGGCTCAAACTCAAAGCAACGGCGTTCCTCGGACGCCACAAGTTCCGGTGCAAACCTGGACAGACTAGTAAAAGTAGCCTCAAACTCGGCCACTGACAAACCCTGCTGCTTAAACCGGCAAAACTGATCCCTCAGTTTCTCTCTAGCAGTTGATGACAAAAACTTCTCCTGGAAGGCAGTCACAAAAGCCCCCCATGCACCACCCACATTTCCTTTCTCGTACTTCCACCATTGACCCGCATCTCCCTTCAGCTGGAAGGATGCCAAGGTCACTTTCAGTGCTCCGTCCTCAATGCCAAGCATCTCGAACGTCTTCTCCATCTGTTCCAGCCATTCGTCAGCCTTAAGTGGCTCTTTGGGATCTCCAACAAATTCGTTCGGGTTAGACCGGAAAAATTCCCTCTTCAAGAAAGAAGGCCCTGCCTCTGCAACCTGATGCTCAGCTCTGAGAATACCCAAAGCTCCCGCTATCTCTCGGGCCAAGGCACCCATGGCCTGCTGACCCACTAGCTCGGCCACACTGGCCTGACCAACTCCCTTTTGCATTTCCGGAACGTCATCCGGTAAAGGCGCCTCCTACCTCCTAGGCCTACCACGCCTACCACCTCGTCCTGACATCCTATTAAAGTTAACAAAGACGTTAGCACATTCATAAATGTGCTGAAACTAAACACCCACGTCCTAATGCATGGACAACTGTAATTCACTCCACGTAAGCACATAAACACATAAGCACTTACGAATTTCATTTCCGGATAATGATAGTCCCGAGGCGCTACTAGAGTTCCGGTTAGAAACATCATTGATCAAGTGCTTTTCTAACAAGACTCATAGAAACCCAAGGATCCAATCAACATCCTAGAAATTAAATCCCATACATACATAGTCACATAAGCATGTTATCAATTTGAACATATAGCATATGACTCTACACCTAAGTCTCTATCAAGCGAGACAAACCCATTGTGATCCTAATCACTTCCCACGTACCCAAAGTATTCGAACCCGGTACGCTTTGATACCAAGTTATAACGCCCTCAAAATAATAACATTAAACTCAACAATATTGACATGCATTGATATATAAAAGATCAACATCCTTCTATTCATCAGAGTATTTCACAAAGTATTACATGTTGACCACAAAAGTATACGCCCCATGGGCTTACAACTTTCCATGCCAACACTTGGTTACAAGAAATGAGTACTAATTTATATACACATTAAGCCCTAGGCTTGAATTTACAAGTAATACATCAAAAGGAAAATGACATCCAAAAAGTCTGACAGCCTCTAGCCTTCCAAGCTATGTCCTTGGAGGTGGCATGCTATCTGTACTTGAAAATGATGTTCCCATTTAGGGTGAGCCACAGTCCAGTATAAATACACTAAACCAGCTATGAACAATGACTAAAAGATTAGCAGTTGATAGATGGCCAACACTGATACATCCACTTATACCACGTTAAAGTTTTTATGACATACAAGTCCACATTACTTTTCAGTTTGCATTTCTTATTCATTTCTCAATTCTTAGCCATGACTCAGAACCTGGCCAATCAACACATATGAGGTAGTAACTCATATTAGACATTTTCCCATTCCACAATAGATAAGCATATTAGCTATACCAACACATCAACAGATAAGCATAAGAGCTATATCACACTTCCAGGGATAAGAATAAGAGTTGTATCGTCATAATAGCAGATAAGCATATGAGCTGTATCTATGGAGTCCATCCCCTATCTTCTCCCAAACAACATCCGGTTTAGAGGTCCATCCCCTATCTTCCCCTAAACCGTGGAGTACATCCCCTATCTCCTCCAACACAACACAATGCATATAAACAATTATTATACACATTACCAATCAGTACATAAAGTTAATGTATCCTTTCAACCGTCATACTTAATGACACATTCCGGTAATTAGTTTTCGTTTGCCTAATCATCATGCATTATCTGCAACAATCAAGACTATCCTCCACCGATAGCCCAAAGCAGTTATTTCTAAATAGAAAATAAATGCATCAAATGGTTATAAAACCAACATTTCAGTTTGGTGAGTGATAACTAATCCAACTACACCCTTTAATCCCATACATTCCAAATCCCAACATTTCCAATTCGATTCCTCATTCTCAAATTAATTATTTGAATTAATTTATTAAACCAATTAGGGCAAATTCCCATAATTAACAAAACAACCCTAAGGTTCCATTTTCATCCATAATCCATCATCTATCTCACTTTTCTATGCCAATCTTGCATATAGGTTTATTATAAACAAAACCCCATCTTTTGTAAAATTACACAAGAGACCCAAACTTTTGTAAAATTACACAACACCCAACATATCAAAAAGATAAAATTGAAAGACAAGGTCCATAAGGAGGAGTAGGGTATCCCTACCTCAAAGTTTGAGCTCCAACGGAGATGAAGACCAAAAACCAAAATGTTCCAAATCGCCAAATTTTCAGATTAAATCAAAGCTCTCAACACCCTCTACCTTTTTAACAAAGAACTAAGGGTAGATTCACACTAGAAAGAGATGAAAATTTAGAGAGAAGGCAAGTCTAGAGAGAGAGGGTCTCAGATCTAGGGTTTTGAAATGAAAAGTGATGAAAATTTTATGGTTAAAATCGCTGCTGTCTGCTGATATAAAACAGGTTCGCTCGAGCGAAGACTTGGTCGCTCGAGCAACCAGACACAGAAAACCTCGCTCGAGCCAAGAAAATCTCGCTCGAGCCAACAATCCAGAATCTCGCTCGAGCGACAAAATGTTCGCTCAAGCCAACAACTCGAACCCACAGGTCTGCAACCAGACGCACGCTCAAGCGACAGAATGCTTGCTCGAGTGAAGAAAAACCAGATCGCTCGAGCGAAGAAAAGCTCGCTCGAGCCAAGAAATGCAGCTCGTGTCCGTAACAGACGAATCGCCATTGAGCGAAGTCACTCGGGCTCGACCCACCAGACACAAAACACACCTCTCACTTAAGCGACCAAACCCTGGCTCGAGCGAAGGACCAAAACAAAGAGCTCGCTCGAGAGACAAACTTCTCACTCGAGCGAAGGTCCAGACTCAAGCAAAGAACCTTGGCTCCTGACACAACCAACTCAGAATAAACCTGCCCAACACATCCTATAACTCAAAACAAAGTGTGAAGGAATGTAAACAAGAGAATAACAACTGCTAATGTCCACGGACTCAAGTTCGAACCACTGTACAACAAGGGGTAAAACCCGGGATCGCTATATGATTTGAGGGAACGAATCAACCATCATTTTGTTGAGTTCACTGACCCTTTAGAGCTTCATTCTTACGCTCGAAGTTCAGTGGTCTACCCCTACGTGCCCATTGACCATCGACGTAGTTTGGAGGAGAATCTGCTTGTGGCATGGTATACCTCTTCCATGCCTACAAAGATAATGCACACTGCCCAGCGTCTGGAAGAAGCACAAGGGTACAACCCTTCATTCTTAGCCCAGAAGGCGAAGATTTGTTCTTCCGATTGGCTTGATTATATTAATGCCTTTGTTCCTTCTGCTCCCGTGCCATCTTCCATAATAGAAGCATCCACACATTCTTCTCCATCTTCTGAAGCAGAAGCATCTACACCTTCTCCTCCACCAACTCTCTGCTGGACAGAGAAACTGAGGCTTGCCCTCCCCATGAATGAAGTCTTTCCACCTTACAAACCTCCACCATCCCCTACTTCAGCTGAGCGGAAACAAGCTCAACTTCTGCTTGCAGCTTTCTCTCATTTGCCCTTCAATGTTCTTGAGAATGCAGTGCCTCTCAAGAACTTTCAATGGCCTTGTGATATTCTGACTAGGGGTCATGTCCTTAATCCCCTTGCCCAAGCAGAACTTCATATGTTCCTGGACCAACTTCCATTGCTCCTCTACTGGCATCGAAATTCTATAACTACTACACAATCTTTAGACCAACTTTCGTCTCTTCGAATTCATGCCTAGTATGAAGCAGAGAACTTCATCGAAGAATTCGATGATTTCAAGAATAAAGATTCTGCGTATTGGGATAATTTGGTCATAGACGAATTGGAACAAAGATTGAGAGAGGAAGCTTTCGAAATAAAGGCTGAAGAGCTCTACTACGAAGTGAGAGCACATCAACTCATGCAGCCAACATTAGAAGAAATAGAAGATGTAATAAAGAAAAAACAAAAATTCATTGATCACTGTTGGACCAAATTTCATGATCTTGTTATTTATTCCATTCCTTATTTTTATAAGCTTGAGTTCATACCCAAATAGGGTTATTCGATGTAATTGCCTTGGCTTGAATACAAACAAAATTCTTCTGTATTTGGCATTGTCTGACCATATTTCCTTTTGTCTTCAAAAACCAATTCAGACCTTCGAACTGAACAAACTCATTCTTCAAAACTGGACACAATTGTTAAAACACTAAAATCAACATGAATTCTTCCAACTTTTGGAATAGAATTGACAATTCTGCTAATTTTTCATTTAGAATAAGTGCTTCGAATTTAACAATCTTATCCTTCGAATATAGATCCAATTAATTCCAATAAGGATGCTTAGATGAATCGCCCAATTTATGGACTATGGTTACCAACTCTTGTCAATTTTTGTTTAGAATTGGTGCTTCGAATTTTAACAATCTTTCCCCTCAAAGCCTATTTTAATCATAACCAAAATATAGTCATGGTTAATACTAACTAGTCTTGCAACAGCCCATACTTACAACCATATGGAAATTGCCCTTGGGGTACACTGTTTTAACCGAACAAACAATTCTGTGTATATACGAACCAACTATTGGTTTAGATGTTTCGAACAACAACTCACATCCTTAAGAGGCCTCGAGTTTTGCCTCAAGGGTATTACTTTTGTTAAGAAACCTATTACAGGTCTTTGATCTCTTCGAAGTAAGCCCATCCTTGAGTATCCTTACATTTTTAAGCATGTAGCATGCTTCGAAGCTGACTTTTGTATTTTGAAGCCGTTGTTGTTTGATTTTTTGGCGCCAAAACTTGGTTTCGAAGCCAAATATCTTGCTTCGAAGTTGGCATCATCATCCGGAATGTGTTTTTTCCCTCCAAAAACTATCAATATTGGAAGAGACTCCTCGTACTCGTACTTTTTGTACTTAATGACTTATGCAATATATTTTTTCATACAAAAAGCTTTTAAAACCCTTTTGTTTCGTGTTCTGAAATCACTTGCTCTTTTAACGCACAAATCCTCATCAGTCTTCCACTTCTCTCTTTACTCTCTTCTCCACTTTCTAAAAAAAAACGTACTATCAATGGCTTTTTCTTCACCAAAAATGCCAGTCATAGAGCGTGTGAGCTCATCTGTGGCCTTGAAAAGACTCATTGATGCAGAATGTGAGAAGTACAAGGCTGGGGAGAAAAACGCTATCGACGGGCGTATTTTTGTCCCTCGTCACCATGTGCAGCAAGATTATGTGCTTGGGCCCATATTCAAAGAGATCCTTACTGAGCTCCCAGCCCTATATCCTCGTCTGGAGAACCAAGGTCTCCTTTATGAAGGTGGTCTCGACTAGAGGAACTGGAGAATCAATCGCCCTCACCGATGCTGGCCCACAGTGAGACCGGAGTGGCAAGAATGGTACGACCAGGTCATCCCTGCTAAGACACTAGACCTCCAAGAGCTCTGCCTTCTCGATGCTCTCCGATTATCTAGGGTAACTATCTCAGAGGACCCTTTCCTAGTCCCTGTTGCTTTATGTTTTTGGAACCCTATCTTCAATTTCTTTCAATTTAGATGTGGGATGATGGCCCCTACTGTTCTTGATATTTGCCATCTACTAGGAGTATCCCCTATTGGTACCCCCATTACGCCAGATTTCCCTGACTTGGCAGTCTCTTTCTCCCTTCCCTCTCTTAACTCATCTTACAATGATTTTGTTAAGGCTGAGAATAAGAAAGAGGGCCTGGTGACTGATAGGGAATTCTTTTCCTTCTTGTTATATTGGCTTTGCAAATTCCTCTTCTGCACCTCCTCCCAAAGAATCATGTCTGAATTTGCCCCTCTTGCCAAAGCCTTTGTTTTGCAGAAAAGGATAGCCCTGGCCCCATATGTTCTAGGCCATGTATACAGAGTTTGCTCCATTTTTTGTGAAAAACCCTTAGATGCTAATCAAGGGGGTCCATTCTGGATCCTTCAGCTTTGGCTTTTCGCCTATTTTACTGAATTGCAATCCAAATGCCTTGAATTTTCTGGGCTACACTCTCTTACCCATGGCATAAGACTGGCCAATGCTTCACTTACTCCCTCTACTTTTGCCTTTTATTTCTCTTTCTTCCATCAACTTCCAGTTGCCCTTCCTATTCACCATTTCCGCCCTTTCGAACCCAGCATTGGTCCAACTTGGTTGAATAATTTCCTAAGTGACAGGCTCTGTGCCTCGCCTGCTCACAAGAATATATGGGCTTCCCTTTTGATTCCTAGAGAGCTATTTATCAGGACCACGAACCCCAGAGCTTATAAATGCATAGCTGAGCCGTATTGTCCTGCTCAGTTTGCTAGACAATTTGGCTTCACATAAGGGGTCCCAATACCTCTCTGCAGCAACACCAACCTGAGCCTTACTAGGAGGGATTTGAAGGTTCGAAAATCGAGGTTAGAAGAGGCAACCTTCAAGTTTATAGATGACTTGGCCAATTTTGAGTACACCCCCTTCATTCCTTAAGGTACTATATTAAAGAGATACCAAAATTGGTGGGTGAGCAATATGGAAGTCTATCTGGCCATTTTACCTCAAAACCTACTAAAGGTGTTAGATGTGCCCAAGCCCAAGGGAGCTGGGATTGTCATTTCTTTCGCTATTTCAGTTGCAATACCTGCTACAACTCAGTCCACTCCTGTTGCCTCAACTCTTCCTAAAGTTGTTCGAGCTGCTTCAAAGAAAGGTATATCCCTTTGTTTTCTTTCCTTCGACCTTCTACATAATGCTTGTTATCTTATCTTTAATTCTTCTTCTGTGAAGGTGGTCAACAACGAAAGAAGATGAGACTCCTTGAGCTAGAAAAGGAAAAATCTGAGTTTCAAGTAGAAGAAGAAGAAGAAGAAGATCAAGAGCAGGAGTCTCCCTTGAAAAGAAATAAAAGAGTGACTGATTTCGCTCAAGAGGAGACGGCTGCTAGGGAGGCAGAGAAGGAGCTTATTTTTGGGGAATCTGGATCTCAGACTGAAGAAGTTGAGAAGACAATGAAGGAGCGGAAAATACTAATTCAAAGAAAAAAGAGAAGAAAGATTACTGTCTCTCCTAATGATTTCGCTGAAGATTCTTATTCCGAGACAATTGCCCAAGCAATAGAAAAGAGAACGAAAGTAACTGCTTCAGCTATTGGTTTGGTTGAAGATCCCATCCATGAAGTAACTGCTAAGGCCGTAGAACAAGAACATTCCAAGGCCATATTTGTCTTCGAAAGGGATGAGAGGAGACGACAGCAACAATTTTTAAGAGAAGAAGCTGCTGCTGCTGATGCATTACCAAGGGAAATGGCAAGAGAGCAACAGACTGCCAAACATTACTCCCTTCGTAGCTCTCCCATCAGTCCCAGTGCTTCTGGAACAAGTAATTTCCTTCATGCCTTTATTCTTTTCTTGTCAAATCTTCAATATTGAGATTTAACATTACTTTATATTTCTCTTTTTACAGCAACAACCACTGATCCTGTCCCTCGATTCGCTTCTCTTTTGAGCCTTGCTCCTCCATCTCCTTCCAAGGAAATTCCAACTGCTACCTCTTCTTCGAAGGCAGTTAATTCCTGAATTGAGGGTGCTAGCAGTTCTCCAACTCATAACTCATCACCTTTGCCTACTTCCAACCCCTCCTTACTTGATTCGTTGGTGGCTAAGACTATAGAGACTGCAAAAGATGCTGCATCCATTTCTCTTATCTCCATGCAGTCCTCTGTGCCTTCCACCACAACTTTTTCTGCACCCCTTATATCTACGGATGAGGTAGACATCTTCGAAGCCAGACTAGCTAGTCTCTTCGACATACCCTCTACCTCTCCAATATTCAATGTTGAAGCTGAGCCATTAGTCTTGGCTGACTCCTTACTAGAAATTTTTGAGAGTTCTTCTTCCTCCAGTAGCAAGCCTTCTGCACCTTTGATAGACTTGGACACATGCCTAGAACTGTTAATTTCTTTTTCGAGGATTCCCTTCGAGGCTCTACAAAGGCCTATAATCAGAAATGGGTTCCTCCAATGTCAAAGTTGTCAACAAATTCGCATGAATGTTTCAAGCCACCTATCTCAGGCAGCAGCCACTGTCGATTTCTACCTCAACATTTGTCATGCTGCCACGGCTGCGGATGAGAAAATGGCTAGAGATCAGAGTTTTGTTTCCCAAGTGCATACCGAAGTATCAACTCTAAAAGAACAACACTCCTCTGCCTCCCACTTTCAAGTCCAGCTGCTGGAAAAGAAAGCTCAGCTTGAAGAGGAGTTGGCTGCAGTAAATCAAGCCTTAGTCCGAACTGATAGCAAATTGTAAATCACCAACCAAGGACTGGCTGATCGAAAAAAGACATGGTTGCAGCTATTCAACTATTTTCCTCCCTTAACAATAGGAAGTCGGTTGTACAAAAACAATTAAGACACTGTAACGATTTATGGGCCAATTTGTGGCAAACTGTACTTAATTCTTTATGAAAAGCAAATTTTTGTCTATCATTTAAGCAATCTTATGTTCTTGTACTTGGCGTTTTACTTTATTCCTTGTGTTTCCCAAATGGTTGGAAAATAAGACTTCAAGTATCTACCATTAATCTTTTTGGGATGTATATACTCATTCAAATTTCTCAAATGGTATGCTCCAAAAGGCAGAACTCTATGGATTTGATATGGTCCTTTCCAGTTAGGTGACCACTTGCCAAACTTATGGCTTTTAATTCCTATTGGGAGTATTGTTTTCCATACCAAATCACCTTCATCAAAACCAATGTGCTTGACTTTCTTATTATAATTCTTGGCTGCTTTCTTCTTTTGGAAAAGAATGCTATTTAATGCCAAAATCCTGGCTTCATCTATGCCTTCTAACTCCAAGCACATACTTTGATGGTACTGCTCAGGATCTAACTGATCTTGGCATCTTACCCTTAAAGATTTAACTTTAATTTCCACAGGTAAAACTGCATCATGCCCATATACTAAGGCATAAGGAGTGACTCCTGTGCTCGACCTTGGGGAAGTTCTGTAAGCCCACAAGACATCCAACAATAAGTTATGCCAATCCTCGATTGTCCTCCACAACCTTTTGTATTCATTTTTTCAAGGATTTATTGATGACTCTTTGACCATTGGCTTGCGATATTAGGTGTGAAATTAACAAGGCTAATTCCAAATTCTACCACAAAGGACTTCACCATCTTTCCATCGAACACAGTCCCATTATCTACAGTTATAGTTTGTGGGATGCCAAATCTATGGATCAAATCTTTAATGAAACTAATAACCTCTGTCTGGTCTACAGCCTTGTATGGCTTGGCTTCGACCCACTTAGTAAAGTAATCAGTGGCCACTAGAATGAAACAATGATGTTTCGAAGAAGGTGGGTGTATTTTCCCCATCATATCCATAGCCCACCCTCTGAATGGCCAGGGCTTCACTACTGCATATAGGTCAGTTATGGGCACATGCCTTATTGTGCCATGCTTTTGGCATGCCTGGAAACCCTTTGCATATTCTATGCAGTCTTTAAGGATAGTTGGCCAATAGTAGGAATGCCTTCGAAGCAACCATCTCATCTTTACACCAGGCTGATGAGCACCACAGATGCCTTCATGAACCTCAGCCATAGCTGTTAATGCTTCTTTTGGGCCTAAACATTCCAGCAACAAGCCATCTCCCCCCTTTTTGTAGAGAGCATTGCCATATATCATATATTTGTAACAACGCCCGCGGGGGACCTCGCTACAGTTCGGACTCGGTTTTGTTGCGGTTCTCAATCTTGAACCAAAGAGTCCAAATCCGGCAAATCGTTTTGAAGGAAAACAGATTTTTTTGAAAAGAAGTGCCAAACATGGATCGCTTTTGCGGATAATGTAGTCGCCACCTAAATATTTTAAAAGGAAATTTAGGAAACCCCGACTCGGTCAAGGCCACGTGTCCGTCATCACCAAAGTTGGCTCGAACTTGGGTACGATTAGGGAAGGTCACATCGTGAGCACCCTCTCGCCGGTCAAAGACCGCCTCTACTAACCATGATATCTGTTTTTGAAAACTTTGTGCGTTCTTATTCCGGTTATTAGCCTAGATTACTATGTGATGCTCGCAGCAAACAAGTATAGACTGAATCGCCTGAATTGGAACTGAACATTTCATGTTTGTTTGTTTGAAAATGGTTTGATGATGCTATCCACAGGTAGGCTAAAATGCGGATTTGCCACTCTCGAGTGGGCTTAAGAAAACAATGATTTTGCCACTATCTAGTGGGCTTAAAACAAAACAATGAATTGTCCCAATTCAAATAACACAACCTCCCCCCACAGGCATTCAAGGCAGTTATATCACATAAGCATATAGCCTCATGGTAAGCATGCTATTCATGGCAACACTCACACGCGTGCAAGGATGCTAAAGCATAAAGCTTACCGAGTACTCCAAGCCAAAAATGTGATTAGAAATCATGCATGATCCTAAGTATCAGAATGCCTAATGCAACACATGCAAAGATGCAATTATAGCAGTTCTCGCTATTCTAAACATGGCATATGAGATGCAATAACTATCAAGTACTCAACTTGGAATTGAAATACAGATCTTTGTATGATGCGCCGAGTCTGCAAGCGTAATACAGATGAATGAATGCAAACATGTCACATGTCAGATGCTAATTGAAATATGCCCTATATCTAACCATCCAAAGCGGGTAAATAAAAGGGAGAAAGAAATGGGGTTGAAGACATACATCACACTCACACACCCTTATTACAACATTGCCCTCGCAGAGGGTCCGAATAAATATACAAATCAATAAAAGAATATACAAATTCGAAATAAATATACAAATTTCTAATTAATTGACAAATTAATTAATAAAAGCAGAATCGGGCGTGCAAGCCGGACCGCTTTGCTCGATAGATGCATTGTTGGCTGGCGCTGAAATCCTTCGAATGCCCCGATTAGCCTCATTGCGATGATTTCTAAACGCTACGACTCAAAAGTTGTTGATCCTCGATTTTGCCGTGACAGAGAGCGAAAAGGGCATAGCAATGTATTTCACAAATATATGCATGCCTCGATCCTCGCCACCAATCACGATACCGATGCATGATGGCCGAGGAGCCGGCACAACTCAATATCGATGAATGCGTATGAATGCTACAACAAAAACCTAACTCCATCATGGGTAATCCGGAGTGTCGTGAATCGGGAATTGAGACACACTCCGTCACTCGGAGTACGGAATGTACCTCGTTTCTCGTGCGATATGCATGATATGCATGAAATGCAACTAATATACAACCTAGCATGCTCAATGCTATGAAAATGAGATGAAAATGAGATGCCTCGAAATGCGTGCACACGGGCACGCAAACCGAGGCAATGATATGAAGTGCAAATCGGATAAAATCGAAGTGCCTCGAAATACGTGCACACGGGCACGCAAACCGAGGCGATGACGTGAAATGCAAAATCGGATAAAATCGGAGTGCCTCGAAATACGTGCACACAGGCACGCAAGCCGAGGCGATGACAAAAATGCAAATCGGATAAAACCGAAGTGCCTCGAAATACGTGCACACGGGCACACGAACCGAGGAAATGACATACAAGCATGAAAATGCAAATTGGGCTTACGCCAACATGAGAGGGCCTCAACCACACTCACATAGGTCGCTGCCGATAAAATGAGGTCGCCAAGACACGGCACGCAAACCGAGGCGAGGCTCTAAAGCACCAAAATGACATGCGAATGAGATGTGGCGAATGGCATAAGGAAGATGCAAAATTCAGCAACTAAAATAATGCAAAAACAGCCCCCAAATTATGATAAAATTGCAACCGATGCCCAAAATGCGATGAATGCACCAAATGCCCTACAGCCCTATTAAACATACCGAATATGGACATGGAATGCAAAACAGGGGCAAGGCAGCCCCTAAACTAGCATATTATCAGCACAAAGCAAGGCCAAAAAATGCTCACAAGGATGGAAACAAAAGCTTGCAAAATAACGACAAAAGAGGGAATTACAAAGCAAGTGGTATCTACCATGCTCAAACCCAAAAAATAAGTTCTACAACATTGAAGATGGAACAAAAATATGCACAAATTCAAGAGATGACAACCTCTAAATCAGTATGTATATATGCTAAACATAGCATGCAAAATAAGGGCCAAAAGAGGGTTATAAAGAGAGGTACCAAATGGATGCACCAAACCACTTAAGACCCTTGACAAAAAGTGTAGAATAGACCAAAAAAAGACACTCTCTAAGCCTGATGGAGGCTCAAAACAGTAGCTAAACAAGTCTAACAAAGCATGCAAATTTACGGTAAAATGAAAGGATTTCAAAGGAAGTACCAAAAATATACACCAAATGTCTTAAGACCCTAAACAAAACATGACAAGGAGACAAAAATAAGGCTATTTCTAAGCCTGATGAAGGCTGAAATCCGGAGCCAAATAAGTCTAACAAAGCATGCAAAATAATGAACCAAAGAGAGGTCTTGAGACAAGTAGTATATAGAAAATTCAAACAGCAAAATTTCCTTCTACAACATTGAAGAGGAGCCTAAAATATGTATATTTACAGTAGATGGAAACCTCAAAATCAGAATACTCATGAGTCAAAGAAAGCTTGCAAAAACAATGGCATATGATGAGATATTGAAACAAGCATTAGATAGGGACCCCAAATGATGTTGAGACCTTAAACAAACATGAAGAACACCTCAAAATAGTGACATTTCCAGTTAATCTCGGAACTCAAAACCACAAGCAAATAGGTCTAAGAAATGAGCCAAAATAGGGCTAGAAAAGAGGGAAAGAGGACTTACCCTTGTAGACAACTTTGGCTGCCTTTGCTTGAAGAATGGATGTTTCCTAGCTGCTGGAATTCTTCCTTGCTGCTGGAAATGGTATGGTGATGATAGAGCTTGGAGTTGATGAAGAAATGGTGCCAAGACTTGGATGTTTGAAGCTTTTTGGAAGAGAGGAATGGAGGAGATGTATATGCAAGGCTCAAAGGATTTTTTCTCCTCCCAAAATGAGGTTCGGCAAATTGCCGGAAATAGACAAGAAAGAGGGACTAAAAGGAGGGCCAAAGGGTTGAAATATCTTCCCAAAATATCTAGATATTTTGAGGGCAAAATATCTAGATATTTTGAGGGCAAACAAAAGATTTTGTTCGCCAATGTAAGCATCTCGAGACCGCAGTTGTTCCTAATGATGGAACAGAGGTACCGCCAAAATTGAACAAAAACTAATGCAAAACGCAGCTCGGGGACCAAACCGCTGGGTCCCGAAATGGCCGAGCACCTAAGTGGTGTTCGTCATGGTGGGTCTCGAGACCCCAAGGTCCCTAAGGACGAAAACAGAGGTTCTCGCCAAAACCGGAGAAAACGGATGCAAAATGAAAGCTCGGGGCCTAAACCGCCAAGTTTGGGTCCCAAAATGGGCTATGAGCAAAGTGGCGTCGCCACGGCGGGTATCAGAGACCCCAAAGTCCCTGGCGACCAAACAGAGGTGTCTCGCCAAAAATGAACAGACATCGATGCAAAATGAATGCTCGGGCCAAAACCGCGTGGTTCGGATCCCGAAATGGGCTACCGCACCTAAGTGGTGTTCGTTGGCGGGTCTCAGAGACCCCAAAGGTCCCTGGCGACCAAACAGAGGTGTTCCGCCAAAATGAACAGACATCGATGCAAAATGAATGCTCGGCCAAAACCGCGGGTTCGATCCCGAAATGGGCCGCACGCAAGTGCCGTTCGGTCAAGTGGGTCTCGAGCCCCAAAGGTCCCTAAGGACCAAATGAGGTGTCCGCCAAAATCGGAGAAATCGGAGATGGTTGGCGGTCCCGAACCGAGGCACACGGCCCGACGGTTCAAAACCGGAACCGGCCCGAATGGCAAAATGGCCTACGGCCACAAAAGTAGCTCACGGCCACCGGAGATAGTCTACGGACCACCTTCCCTCAGAAAGAAAACAGAGAAAACCGAGTCCGTTCGCAAATCGAGACAAGGCACGTAAGAGAGTTCGAAGTCCGGAGGCAGGCGACGTGCGACTCGAGACTTCAATGAGCACAAGATGCAACATCACCGAAGCGCCAATCGGCGACGCCCGAGTCTTAAGGTCGGTCAAAAATGGGTGTCTCAATTGCCCTCTTGATGTAACTCTAAGTCAAGAATGACGGAGGAATGTCAAAGCCCAGAGACGCACCCATTTTTGACAAGGCCAAGACTTAGACAATCATACAAGGTGAACAGAGATATGTGCCCGCAGCGTGCAGCAAAAAGGCAAATGCAAATGATATGCACAGAGCCTGTAATCATGCAAGTGCAAACAAGTCAGAATGAAGCAAGTATTAACAAATAGATGCAACAGCTTTTAAGCAAGAATGCAAAGCAACAACTACATTTCATGCGTTAGGAATGCGAGAATCATTCAATTCTCGCCGCGCCTCACACGGAGAAGATACGATACCTGCGCGATTCGTCCGGCCGAATGATATAGTGCACAAAATAGTGCGATACGCTAAACAAATGATTGATTTGAAATGCACAAGATAAAGGCGATACGCAAAACAAATACGATTGATTATCTCAAGACAAAATAAAGGCGATGCAAAAAAACAGGATCGATTTGAAATGCATTAAGATAAAGGCGATGCGCAAAACAAATACGACGATTTAAAATGCACAAGATAAAGGCGATACGCAAAACAACGACGATTTGAAATGCACAAGATAAAGGCGATACGCAAAACGGCGCGATCGATTTGAAATGCACAAGATAAAGGCGATGCGCAAAAATACGATTGATAAACCGCACAAAATAAAGGCGACGCAAACAAATAGCTGACGATTTGAAATGCACAAGATAAAGGCGATTGAGGTGCGCAAAATAGCGCGATTGATAAACCGCACAAAATAAAGGCGACACGCTAAACAATAGCGATTGAAATGTAATGCACTAACAAGTGCAGTGAAGTGTGCATGACAATGCGAGTAATGAGCATGGTGTGATCGATACACAAAATGAGCAGAGTATGATAGATATACTAAAGGTGAACACAAAATGTGATAGATGCACTAAGTGAACGAGTATGATGGATATACTAAAGGTGTGTGATGGATACACAAAATGTGATATAGAAAATGAGAATGTGTGTGATAGATACACAAAAGTGAATGAAGTGTGATTGATACACTAAAATGAGAGAAGTGTGATCGATACACTAAGTGAAATGAGAAAGAAACTTGACAGATACAATGCAATACAATGCATGATGCTTACGAAAGCAATAATGGACAAAGCGGCGCTTTTAGAAAGCACCTCATGAGGTGAGTGGCGAACCGCTTCTCGATGGGGATCTCCCTCGTGCTCTTCAACACTTACCTTCAACTCACAAAGACAAAGGCTCGAATGCCGACAAGGACAACATCTCGATGTGGGAGCCACTAGCCGCTTGTTTTCCGATCATACTCACAACTTTCCCTATTCTCCAACGGGGTAACAGACTAGGTTGGTTCAGTATCCAGAACTGAGGCGCATACACATGCTATCTCAATCTTTGGGGCTGCCATTCAGATTTCAAGCCGAGGGCGCGCCTCTGGGTATTTAAACCAGACTTTAGTCTCTAAATCCCAACCTTTGCATTCTAGGCCACGCCATTCAACTCTAATTTCCACCGTCGCAGCTTGGTCTCCTAGGAACTCATCGCAAACACGGCCAAGATGCTCTCGTAGGGAATGGTACTGTGGAGAGCACTTTGATCGCCATTCGCTTGAAGTAGACTTGATTTTGAGCTTGAGGTAGAGGCACACTCATACTTGAACATTGGCAAGACTCGAGAGGTACACACCTGAGTATAGTCTCGAACTCATCAAGTTGGAACAAACTCAGATGCTCGACATTTTCCTCTTTTACTTTTGCTTTGCAGTCTGGAACCTAAATAGCTTCAGATAGGTCCTCGTTCTACTGTTCACACTTATCGGGGGTGGACCCTGCGGCTTTACGAAAGAACAAATTCTATTTTGCACAAATGTGGAGAACGGCACGGCACTCGGAGCACAAAACGATTTTTTTGAAATTGAGAGTGAGCATAAGTTCTCAACTGGGTATTGAGCCTACGACTGAATACAGCACACTACGACTCAACAAGAAAACAAAAGGCACATAACCTAGACACATCGAGTAACACTCAAAACGACCCAAAACAAAATCGAGATAAAACAAAAAGACACGACACTCAGACGCACAGGAGCCTGCTTTCACCGGTATATGTCCCACCCTTTCTTATTTGTGGTTCTCACATCACTCGCCCTCAAGCTCGGTTTTCTCAAAAGCCCTTTTCTCACTTTTGCTCTCATCGCACATCTCTATTCTTCAATCTCTCATTTTTCAATCCTCCCCGGGTGGTTGGTAGATAAACAAAGAAGTTGTGGGCTCGTGCCCCTAGCATTCTCGCTAGATCCTTCTTCTTCCGCCATGCCTAGTGAAGTCCTCCCACAGAGGGTTGTGCTACAAATGGGTATGTAGCAAATCAGCAATGACATCGGTCGATGATGCCTCACGGGAGGTTGGACGTGAGTAGATCTGTCCCAGATGAGAGAGTGTAATGTCTGCCCCATTCTAGTTCAGGCTTAGACTTGGCTTGATACCTCGCCGCTGGAGGATGTGAGAGCCTTCAAATTTTGTTGTGCCTTCTTCTCGCAATACAAGTGCCCTTCTTGGCAGTATGTTGATAAAGGGTGAAAGATAGAACTCCTGACCCAACTGTGCCCCTAGTTCATCATTTTGACCATTTTTTATTTTTTTTGCTTTCTAAAAAAAATTGACCAAAATGAGAGTTAGATTAACATGCTTGTTCGATTTTTGATTTAAAATCATGCGAGTTAGGCTATGAGCACTGAAAATTTTCCTTTTTTAGGTCCAAGAAATAGTCCAATTTTTGGAAAAGATGGAACAATTTTCGAGAAAATTAGTCAACCTTAGTAAAAATTCCCAAAAATTATTTTTGCAAACGGCCAATGCTCAACAAGCGCGGAACCTACTCTTGAGATGCACAACCTCGAATCCAAAGGAAAACTGCCCTGTACTGGAGGGAAGCTGCATGGCAACGAAAAGTTGCCCCTTGTTTGAACGGCACCGCGGCACATTGAATGGCAACGGAAAGTTGCCCCTTGTTTGGATGATGCCGCAGCGCATTGAATGGCAACGGAAAGTTGCCCCTTGTTTGAAAGGCACCGCAGCGCATTGTAGTCAGTCCTCAGAGCGATGATGGCAATCGAACTCTCGGATACAGAGGAGGCAAGGATAGTCAAAACCATTACATGGACACACTTGATTTGGAAGTGTTTATGGCTGGACTTCGTAATGAAGTTGCCTACGATCCCAAAGATGGGAATCAAGCCCTCCGTAGTTCGGGGTTAGGGTACACTCGGGTATTTAACCTCTCCTTTTATGCTCTAACTTTTGTCAAGGCGTCTGTTGTAGATTTTCGACCTTTCGAGCTTTGTTCTTCTTTCTTATTTTTTTCTTTTTTTTTTATTCTTTTCATCTTTTTTTTTTCATTTTTCTTTTCTTTTTGCATTTTTGTATCTTTGCATTTTTTCTTTTTTCTTTTTTCATTCTTTTCTTTGCTCTAACTTTTGCTCGGTCGCCTTCCGGTTTTCGCCCAAATGAGCCTCTCAAAGGGTAAAAGTGTAACAAGTCCATGCCAAATGGTTTTGAGATTGAAGCCCTCTGCATCCAGGAGAGTGGCTGTTGTATTGATTTGCAGAAGGATCTACCTTTGGCTCTCCGAGTGCATCGGGTATTTTTTTTGTTTTGCCCCTAGTTCGAGGGGTGCTTCTGTTCTAGCTTTGCAAGCTTCTTCTGATGAGGTCTGACCTTCTTGATCTGACTTTGGTGCCTCATGTTCGAGGGCTGCTTCAAATCTAGCCACACAGGCCTTACATTGTGGTCGACTGTTGAACATTCTGAATGCACGTTCAAGGTTTGAAAGCAAAGGGGGGCGAGTCTCGAGACCGAGAGCGATCCTAAGCTGCACAATCTCAAGAGCGATTCCACACATGTCTTCGCAGGATCCAAGAAAACATTTTTGAAAGTTTTTAAGAAAGCGACAAATCGTCATACTGAAGACAAGTAGGACCAACTGATCAAAGCCAGGTCCTTCTCAAGACTACACTAACAAGCATGATTTCATTCATTAAGGGCTTAGTATGCCTCTTTCTCTCATTTGATCAAAGTTTTGCAAATCCCGAGGAATTCCTCCCTCTTTGTTTTCACCGCAGTGTTCAAAAGGTTTTGAAAAACTTAGGTCAATACAATGACTTCAAGGCACAAGAGAGCAGGTGGAGTGCACTGCCATTTCATTCAAATCCCGACACAACTAGCACACGGCAGTATAAATACGAGAGCGTGGAAATCATCACCGTTTCATTCAAAATCATGGCATAACTGCTCCTCGCGTAAACAGACTCAAAACAAAACAAAAAGACAAAAGCAAAACAAAATGGTGACGCTCGAGGTAACACCCCCGGAATCACCCGACTCCTATACAACAGGACTGACTCGATACAACAAGATAGACCCAAGACAAAAGAGACTGACTCAAAACAAAAGGACAGATTCAAAACAAAGTAACAAAAACTGACCCAATACCCAAGTCAGAAAGCACAAAAACTGGTATTTGCACAATGCTCGTATAAAGGCGTGCCATTCCCACGCCCGAGTAATCGAAAGCCATCCGCAGGTGGTTCATCTCTTGATCACATAATCACATTATCCCCCAAGTTCACTGACCCAGTGCCGATAGACTTTGCAGAGCTCGGCGGGAGGATGACCCCGTTGTCAAACAGATCTTGTACTTCGTGGCGAAGACGAAAGCACATGTCAGTGTCATGGCCAGCTCGCTGATGGAAGGCACAGTAGTCGGCTGGGTTGTGTGAGAGAGGGAGGTTCTTTGGTAATGGCTGTGACTCTAGGGGCTTCAGATGCCCTTGTTCAACAAGGATTTGGAAAGCTTTTGATAAAGGCATGTGGAGGGCATGGAAGACCCTCTGACCTCGGGGTTGGTACTTCAAGGCTTGTGGATTTTTGCTGGGCGCACCCGCAAAGGGATTGGTAGGTGCCGCCGACTTGTCGATCTCTTCCAAGCACGGATTAGACCTGAAAGGAACATTCTTGGTACAACGGCCCTTTTCCCGGCTTGCCTCTTGATTCAAACTGCCCCCAACTTGAGTGGCAAAAGTGTCATCCACAGCTTTTGCAACAACTGTGAGGACTTGCTCTTTGTTCAGTCCCTCGGCTTTCAAAGCCTCAACAGCGAACAGAAGATGTTCATGGGGATCCATGCCCGCCCCTATCTTGTTCTTTCCACTCGCCTCCACTTTGCCAAGGGATTGGCATTCTCGATGTAGCCCGCCCAAGACTGGGGAGCCTTTTGACATGAAATTCCCGGTAGGTGTGGTCGATGATGGCGCCAATGTCCCGGAGGCTAGATCGGTCACAGCTTTGAAGATCTTTTATCATCCTCATCACCTAAGTAGTGGGTTCACGGGTTTGAGATGATTGGGATTCAGTGCATCCATCATACACAAGTTCGTGCTTTCGAATGAACACCGCAGCTTGGGTAGATGGGCCGGGTGATGAATATGTCAGTCATAGGTGGATGGCAGGATATGGATGAGATTGAGGTAAGCGAAATGTTTGGTCATTGGGGTCAAGGTGGAGCTATCGTCCTATTGTCGATGAGATTTTGGACCTCATGACGAAGGCGGTAGCAACGGTCGGTGCTATGATCAAGGCCGATGGTACATACAAGATTTGGCGGGGTTATGTCTGGCCGAGCGGTTGGGAAGAGGTTGAGGATCGAGGGTTTGAGATGCCCTCTTTCCATCGAGCTTTAGTGCGCTTAGTCGCTCATATAGAGAGGGTGAAAGTTCTCGCCTCGAGCTCTGGCCGGTCGTTGTTTGTAGGCTTGGTTTGGCAAAAGGGTTGGTCAGGTGATCAGACGATTTCAAGGTTCGGAATAGTGCTACTTCCAGCACTGGTACTCCTTAAAACCACCCTCCTTGTCGGTTCCCTTGTTCTGTAAATGATCCCACTGTTGAACGCATTCTCGACCTGAACCCCCAGTTCATGCAAACTATTGAAAGTGAATAGCGGAGCCACTATCAACTTCTGCAACATATCGTGCTCGAGGTTCCGCACCATCATTTGCACTTGGTCCCTCTCGGAAGGGCGGTGATCATCATCTGTCGCTTTTGCTCTCCACCTCGCAACAAATTTCACAAAAGGCTCTTTTGGGTTTTGGCGGTTGCTTCAAGCTCTTGGATGGTCATCTCAACTTGGGTATTGTAGGAATATCGACGACAAAGGCCTCACCAATTCTTCCCAGCTTTTGCTTCACTTTGTCCTCCAACTTAGCGTACTAAGTGGTCGCTACACCGACAGGTTCTTCCATACAGAGAGTTTCTGTGGCTTCGCCGCACCCATCGGCTTTAGGACATCCAAGAAAAGTCGGATATGTACCATTGATTCCTGCATCCGTCGAAACGGTCAATATGTGGCATTTTGAAGCTGTTTGGGAGCCGTACAACAGACTCGGTGTGCCCATCCTCAATATCGGGAATGGAGTTAAGGCCCTGTGCCTTTCTGAATTGCTTCTCAAGGGTCGCAATTTTCACCGCGTCAGATCAAGGTCATTAGCATCAAGGAAATAATGCCTCTCATTAGGCTGCACCAGGGGTCTGAAAACTTGGGCTTGAGCCAACCCTTCCGGAGGATCCGGACCCTGCAAATCTTCAGCTGGCGGAATTGGGTCAAAGTTCGGTTGGGGTCCCAAAGCTGGATGTAAGGCAGATGCCCCAGATGGGCTCTGCGATTCAATACTAGTCTCACCGCATGGCGCTTCCTCGATTCAACGCTGCTATCACGGCCACAAATTCTTCCGAACCCTGTGCCATCGCGGTCTGTTGGGTCCGAACAAAGGTGATGTGACTGGTGACTGACGGATCAGATGAACCGGTGAGCCCTGACTGGCCTTTCTTTGCCTTGCCTTAGCGAAAGAACACTGGTTGCCCTTGAATTGAATTTCTGACCTAACAAAGTCTATCAGCACTAGTCCAATGTACCCGGGGGATAGTGGAGCCTTCTGAAGCTGTGGTTCCAGGACTACCTAGCAAAAGAGAAAACATGCAGCATCTCAGCCTGATTTCACCAAAACGGATATGAGCAAAACTGAATGAGTGTGCTCTCTACTGAATTCTGCCCCAAAAATTCTGCCTCAAATCTGATACCCTCAGGTAAAACTGATTCCACCAAATACTGATGCCCGCAGGCCTGATACCCAAAATACTGAATTGGTGCCCGCAGGCCTAATGCTCAAACTTGTAAACCGATACATGCATTCCTCAGAGAGACGCACTTTAACAAGCACATAATGTATAAGTGAGAGCCAAAACACCCCTATGTTGGGGTAGGGTTTCCTTGTCCTATTTGGTCAGGAGCTAGGGTTTCACTACGCAGGCAGCGGCTTCAAACAACCTATAAACGGGTAAGCAACCTGTCTCAGTTTGGAATGCTCACTATGGATCCGAATATGCACTAGGTCGAATGGTCAAAAGGGTGCCCCAGAAACCGGGTTTGTGTTCTATATCGGCAGAGCTCAGAATCGTCAAATTTTACGGACATGCCTTGACAAGACAAGCCTCCGAAACCGCCAGAATAGCAGATGGCAAACACGGTGTCCTAGGCGCAATGCAAATGCAATGCAAAGAAACACACAAGTGTAATCAAAACCAGATATCATGAGTTCGAGTCAAGTTCTCTAAATCTCAAAGAAGTCGCCAGAATCAGAATAACGCCCATGAGGGACCTCGCCATACCGACTCGGTTTTGTTATGTTCTCAATCTTGAACCAAAGAGTCCAAATCCGCAAATCGCTTTTGAAGGAAAACAGATTTTTTGAAAGAAGTGCCAAACATGGATCGCTTTGCCGATAATGAGTCGCCACCTAAATATTTTAAAAAAGGAAATTTAGGAAACCCTGACTCGGTGCCGGAAGGCCACGTGTCCGTCATCACCAAAGTTGGCTCGGGAACTTGGGTACGATTAGGGAAGGTCACATCGTGAGCACCCCCTCTCGCCCGGTCAAAGACCGGCCTCTACTAACCATGATATCTGTTTTTGAAAACTTTGTGCGTTCTTATTCCGGTTATTAGCCTAGATTACTATGTGATGCTCGCAGCAAACAAGTATAGACTGAATCGCCTGAATTGGAACTGAACATTTCATGTTTGTTTGTTTGAAAATGGTTTGATGATGCTATCCACAGGTAGGCTAAAATGCGGATTTGCCACTCTCGAGTGGGCTTAAGAAAACAATGATTTTGCCACTATCTAGTGGGCTTAAAACAAACAGTCAATGAATTGTCCCAATTCAAATAACTCAACCTCCACCCACAGGCATTCAAGGCAGTTATATCACATAAGCATATAGCCTCATGGTAAGCATGCTATTCATGGCAACACTCACACGCGTGCAAGGATGCTAAAGCATAAAACTTACCGAGTACTCCAAGCCAAAACAGAAGCTGATTAGAAATCATGCATGATCCTAAGTATACTGTAATGCCTAATGCAACACATGCAAAGATGCAATTATAGCAGGCTCGGCTATTCTAAACATGGCATATGAGATGCAACAGCTATCAAGTACTCAACTTGGAATTGAAATACAGATGCAGTTTGTATGATGCGCCGAGCCCGGTGCGTGCAATACAGATGAATGAATGCAAACATGCTGTCATGCTGTATGCTAATTGAAATATGCCCTATATCTAACCATCCAAAGCGGGTAAATAAAAGGGAGAAAGAAATGGGGGTTGGAAGACATACATCACACTCACACACCCTTATTACAACATTGCCTCAAGCAGAGGGTCCGAATAAATATACAAATCAATAAAAGAATATACAATCGAAATAAATATACAAATTTCTAATTAATTGACAAATTAATTAATAAAAGCGAAATCGCGTGCAAGCCGTGGACCGCTTTGCTTCGATAGATGCCAAGGTCATTTTGCTGGCGAAATCCAATCGAATGCCCGATTAGCCTCTGCTTGCGAGATTTCTAAACGCCGGATCGAAAAGTTGTTGATCCTCGATTTTGCTGTGACAGAGAGCAGGAAAAGGGCATAGCAATGTATTTCATAAATATATGCATGCCTCGATCCTCGTGCCACCAATCGCGCATATCGATGCATGATGGCCGAGGAGCCGAATTGCACAACTCAATATCAGATGAATGCAGATGAATGCTATAACAAAACCTAACTCCATCATGGGTAATCCGGAGTGTCGGTAACTGGGGAATTGAGACACACTCCGTCACTCGGAGTACGGAATGTACCTCGTTTTCTGTGCGATATGCATGATATGCATGAAATGCAACTAATGTACAACCTAGCATGCTCAATGCTATGAAAATGAGATGAAAATGAGACGCCTCGAAAAGCGTGCACACGGGCACGCAAATCGAGGCGATGATATGAAATGCAAATTAGGTAAAATCGAAGTGCCTCGAAATGCGTGCACACGGGCATGCAAACCGAGGCGATGATATGAAGTGCAAATCGGATAAAACCGAAGTGCCTCGAAATACGTGCACACGGGCACGCAAACCGAGGCGATGACGTGAAATGCAAAATCGGATAAAACCGGAGTGCCTCGAAATGCGTGCACACAGGCACGCAAGCCGAGGCGATGACAAAAATGCAAATCGGATAAAACCGAAGTGCCTCGAAATACGTGCACACAGGCACACGAACCGAGGAAATGACATACAAGCATGAAAATGCAAATTGGGCTTACGCCAACATGAGAGGGCCTCAACCACACTCACATAGGCTGCCGTCGGATAAAACGAGGCTGCCTCGAAATGCGCGCACACGGGCACACAAACCGAGGCGAGGCTCTAAAGCACCAAAATGACATGCGAATGAGATGTGGCGAATGGCATAAGGAAGATGCAAAATTCAGCAACTAAAATAATGCAAAAACAGCTCCCAAATTATGATAAAATTGCAACCGATGCCCAAAATGCGATGAAATGCACCCGAAATGGCCTACAGCCCTATTAAACATACCGAATATGGACATGGAATGCAAAACAGTGGCAAGGCAGCCCCTAAACTAGAATTTTATCAGCACAAAGCAAGGCCAAATAATGCTCACAAGTATGGAAACAAAAGCTTGCAAAAAAAAAACGGTAAAAGAGGGGAATTACAAAGCAAGTGGTATGTACAATGCTCATACCCAAAAAATCAGTTCTACAACATTGAAGATGGAACAAAAATATGCACAAATTCAAGAGATGACAACCTCTAAATCAGTATGTATATATGCTAAACATAGCATGCAAAATAAGGGCCAAAAGAGGGTTATAAAGAGAGGTACCAAATGGATGCAGCAAACCACTTAAGACCCTTGACAAAAAGTGTAGAATAGACCAAAAAAAGACACTCTCTAAGCCTTATGGAGGCTCAAAACAGTAGCTAAACAAGTCTAACAAAGCATGCAAATTTACGGTAAAATGAAAGGATTTCAAAGGAAGTACCAAAAATATACACCAAATGTCTTAAGAACCTAAACAAAACATGACAAGGAGACAAAAATAAGGCTATTTCTAAGCCTGATGAAGGCTGAAATCCGGATCCAAATAAGTCTAACAAAGCATGCAAAATAATGAACCAAAGAGAGGTCTTGAGACAAGTAGTATATAGAAAATTCAAACAGCAAAATTTCCTTCTACAACATTGAAGAGGAGCCTAAAATATGTATATTTACAGTAGATGGAAACCTCAAAATCAGAATACTCATGAGTCAAAGAAAGCTTGCAAAAACAATGGCATATGATGAGATATTGAAACAAGCATTAGATAGGGACCCCAAATGATGTTGAGACCTTAAACAAACATGAAGAACACCTCAAAATAGTGACATTTCCAGTTAATCTCGGAACTCAAAACCACAAGCAAATAGGTCTAAGAAATGAGCCAAAATAGGGCTAGAAAAGAGGGAAAGAGGACTTACCCTTGTAGACAACTTCTTGGCTGCCTTTTGCTTGAAGAATGGATGTTTCCTAGCTGCTGGAATTCTTCCCTTGCTGCTGGAAATGGTATGGTGATGATAGAGCTTGGAGTTGATGAAGAAATGGTGCCAAGACTTGGATGTTTGAAGCTTTTTGGAAGAGAGGAATGGAGGAGATGTATATGCAAGGCTCAAAGGATTTTTTCTCCTCCCAAAAATGAGGTTCGGCAGCTGCTGGAAATAGACAAGAAAGAGGGACTAAAAGGAGGGCCAAAGGGTTGGAAATATCTTTCCCAAAATATCTAGATATTTTGAGGGCAAACAAAAAGATTTTGTTCGGCCACGAAGTGGGCATCTGAGACCGCAGTGTTCCTCGGAATGATGGAACAGAGGTACCTGCCAAAATTGAACAAAAACTAATGCAAAACGAAAGCTCGGGGACCAAAACCGCGCGGGGTCCCGAATGGGTCTGGCACCTAAGTGGTGTTCGGCTGCGAAGTGGGTCTCGGAGACCCCAGTGTCCCTCGGAAGGACCAAACAGAGGTCTCTGCCAAAAACCGGAGAAAACGGATGCAAAATGAAAGCTCGGGGCCTAAACCGCGAAGTTCGGGGTCCCGAAAAATGGGCTATGAGCACCGAAAGTGGCGTTCGGCCACGAAGTGGGTATCAGAGACCCCAGTGTCCCTTGGAGGGACCAAACAGAGGTGTCTGCCAAAAATGAACAGACATCGATGCGAAATTAATGCTCGGGGACCAAAATCATGGTTCGTATCCCAAAATGGGCTACCGGCACCGCAAAAGTGGTGTTAATTGCGAAGTGGGTCTCAGAGACCCCAGTGTCCCTCGAAGGACCAACGAGGTGTCGCCAAAAATGAACAGACATCGATGCAAAATGAATGCTCGGCCAAAACCGCGTGGTTCGATCCGAAATGGCCGCCGCACCGGAAGTGGTGTTCGGCTGCGAAGTGGGTCTCAGAGACCCCAGTGTCCCTCGGAAGGACCAAACAGAGGTGTCTGCCAAAAACCGGAGAAATCGGAGATGGTTGGGCGGTCCCGAGCCGAGGCACACGGCCTGACGGCTCCGAAAACCGGGAACCGGGCTCCGAAATGGGCAAAATGGCCTCTGACAAAAAGTAGCTCACGCCACCGGAGATAGTCTACGGGACCACTCCCTTCCCTCAGGAAAGAAAACAGAGAAAATCGAGTCTGGTTCGCAAATCGAGACAAGGCACAGAAGAGAGTTCGGAAGTCCGGAGGCAGGGCGCACGGCCGCGACTCTGAGACTTCTGAACGAGCACAGTATGCAACATCACTGAGCGCTCAATCGGCGACGTCTGAGTCTTAAGGTCGGTCAAAAATGGGGTGTCTACAATATTGCATAGACTGCAATTTGATTTTCCTGCTGGCCTTCGAAGATGGACCAGCCAAGTACTACATTATTGGATGCGTCCAATCTTGTTCTTGTAAGTCATTATGATTGACTTCCAAGACCACATTCCTTTTATTCAAAGGTGGTATCAATTTCTGATATGTTGTTTGGCTTACGTCCCTTTGGATATTATCCCTTCTCTTGAAGTTCGAAACTTTCTGAGCCACATCATTAGCTCTATTATTCAAGAATCTTGGAACATGAGTCACATTTGCTATTTGAAATTGAGAAAGCAAATGTAATGCAACAACATAGTATGGTAAAATGGTTATGCTTTGACACTTGAAAATCCCTTTCACTTGGTTAATCAATAATTGAGAATCTCCAAAAATGTCAACTGCATGAACCTGTAATCCAATAAGAATCTCTAGTCCTACTATTAAGGCTTCATATTCAGCCTGGTTATTGGAACAAGTAGCTTCATACACTCTGAAACCATGTGTGGTTTCTACCCCTTGTGGTGATTTAATCACAATACCAATTTCAGTTAAACCATTGGCTTTCGACCCATCGAACCACATCTGCCATGGCTCAACACTAGCCATACCAAGTTCCATTATCTCTTGACTCTTTGTTTGAGATGGATGGTCTGCCAGAAAATTGACTAAAACTTGCCCTTTTACTACCCTTTGAGGGACATACTCTAGATGAAATTTTGATAAGGCTAGTATCCACTTGCCAATTCTCCCCCTCAACATAGGTCTAGATAACATGTACTTAACCAAATTTGTGGTTGCAGTTACCAAGACAGTTGTAGGTAAGAGATAGTATCTTAATTTCATTGTAGCAAAATACAAAGCAAGACACAGCTTTTCAACAGCTGAATATTTACATTCACAAGAATTTAAAAACCTACTAAGGTAATAAACAGCTTGCTCCTTGCCTTCTTCATTATCTTGAGCCAAGAAAGCTCCCAATGAATCTTCTGCTACAGCTATGTACAACTTCAAGGGCTTATCACCTTTTGGTGGCATCAGCACTGGAGGGTTGGCCAAGTAGGCTTTGATACCTTCGAAAGCAATTTGATGCTCTGCTGTCCACACAAATTCCTCTTCATCTTTCAGCCTTAACAAGGAAGAAAATACTTTAGTTTTCCCTGTAGTGTTAGAAATGAACCTTCGAAGAAAGTTAACCTGTCCAAGGAACCATTGTAATTCTTTCTTACTTGATGGAGGCCTGGCTTCAATGATGGCTTTGGCTTTATTCTGGTCAATCTGTATTCCTTTCTTGTGTACCATATAACCCAAGAAGTTTCCAGATGATACGCCAAAAGCACACTTAAGAGGATTGAGCTTCAATTTGAACTTTCTCATTCTTTCAAAGGCTGCTTCTAAGTGAAACAGATGCTTCTCCATGGATTCGGATTTAACTACAATGTCATCAATATAACATTCTAAATACCTTCCAATGAGGTCATGAAAGATAGTGTTCATAGCCCTTTGGTTAGGAATGGCAACGGGGCAGGGCGGGGCCGGGGACTACTCCCCTCGTCCCCGATCCCCGAAATTTATATACGCCCCGTCCCCGTCCCCGATCCCCGACGGGGACCCATACTCCGGCCCCATCCCCGCCCCCGATCGGGGATCGGGGATCCCCAACCCCGAAAATCCCCGGTGGTATTTTTTTTTTTATTTATATATATGTAAAAATCTGTAAATAGATTGAAACATCCTGAAGCATCCATTTTTACAAAACATCCTGAAAATCATTTTCATCCTGAAACAGTGGATTAAAAATCTATAAATTGATTACAAATGTGAAGCAACATCTATGAATTGATTAAAAATCTGAAACATTACTAAAGCAACATTTTGTTGCCAACATACAAAACATCAATAATTACATCCTGTAAATGTAAAAAATCTGTAGCAACATTCAATAAACATCTGTAAAAAATCTGTAGCAATAAACATTCTGAAACAAAATCTGTAAATGTAGCAATAAACATCTGTAAACATCCTGAAAACATCTGCAACATCTGTAAAATCTGTAAACATCTGTAAACAAAATCTGTAGCAATAAACATTCTGTAGCAGTCTGTAAAAAATCTGTAAATGTAAACATCCTGAAACAAAATACAAAACATCAATAAACATTCATTTAAATCCTGTAGCAACATTCTGAAAATTCAGCATCTAATACATCTTGAACTCTAGCATCCATTACATCCTGTAGCAACATCAAGTAGCAACAAAATAACACAAACCACACAACTCCATCATCTGTCCAGCAGCCCACACATACAAGAAAATTCAACAAGTACCAAAGAGAATAATTAATCCCAAGCACAACCCGCAAGGGATAGGTTACCCAAAAATTGAAATTAAAAATAAAAAAAAAAAATATCCATTACAACATAAAAAAGCAAATCCATTGTTTCTTCAAACCCATACAAACCACACAACTTCCATAATCTCCTTCAACTTGAACTCCTGTCAAATAACAAAAGGAAAAAAATAAATAATTAATACTAATAATAAAATGTAAAAAATGTTAACAATTAAAACAAAAAAGATGACAACTAACACAAAAGTGGCACATGACTGATCCGACTCGATCTCCTCATCATATATAGTTGCATAGCCCACCGATTCCAATGTTGAATTTCCTAAAAAGTAAAGAATATAAATTCAATAGTGAAATTATTCCATGGTAATATAAATAATAAAAAGTGAAATAATAATATGTAAATTGAATGAAATAATACATTTCATCTCTTCACCCCACAACCAACTTTGTGCACACGTTAATGCTTCTAATGTGTTTGGATGAAGTCTACTACGATGTGGACTCACCAACCTTCCACTAGTACTAAATGCGGACTCAGAAGCAACAGTGGATACAGGAATAGCTAAAATGTCCCTAGCTATTGCCTGTAAGGTCGGATACTTTGGTCCACTAGCTTTCCACCAGTTCAAAACATCAAAACCTGAAGTTCTTGGCAAAACATCATCTTCTAGATAATGGTCCAACTCTGATCTTACATTCTTCATTTTTTTACTTCTCTTTCTACTAACAAACAAATCAAATTCTGAAAGGGTCGCTGTAACAATTTCTGGATGAGCAGAAGAGTCACCACCAACATCAGTCTCCATACCAACTCGGTGCTGATACTCTTGCAACAAATCATAACAAATATGACGAACCCTATCAACTTCATCTTCAGCATTGTCTCCATAAAGTTTTTCAAAATAAAACTCCAATACAGTCATCTTATATTTAGGATCAAGTACAACTGCAACCCCAATAACACCATGTATCACTAACCAATATTTATCAAATTTTTCCACCATTTTTGATGCCATTGTTCGGATCACTTCAATTTCACAAGAGAGCCATTGAGACAGTGTCATCCTAATCTCACATAAAGCTGGGAAACAAACATTGGTCAGGATACTTTGTACCAGAAAACAACTCAGTGATAGAAAAAAAAATCTTAAACCTCCCACTAATCTCTCTAGCAAACTCCCATTCTTGCTCAGTTGGCACAGTCTTATATTGGGGCTCTCTAATTTTCAACCTAGAAAAGACATCCTTATACAATAAGGCTGTCTGAAGCATTAAGTAGGTTGAATTCCACCTAGTTGCACAATCAAGTCCTAATTTCTTAGTATGTGGAATACGCAATTGGTTAACTGTTTCTTCAAATTTTTCTACTCTTTTTGGTGTTGCTGTCCAATAAGCCACACTCTCTCGAATTTTCTCCACACCAATTCGTATGACATCCAATCCATCTTTCACTATCAAATTCAAAATATGCGCACAGCAACGCATATGAAACAAAGTACCACCCAACAAAAGCGATGAACTACTTAACTTATCCATCAACATGGTAATCATGGCATCATTTGTGGAGCAATTATCAACAGTAACAGTCGAGATTTTTCTATTAATATTCCAATCCATCATACACTCAAGCAAAGTATCACAAAGAACTTCTTTTGTGTGTGGACATGGAACATAAATAAACCTAAAATATAATATTCATAAACAAGTATTAATAACATGCAAATTGAACTGAATAAGATAGAATTTTTAAATGATTTGCAAATTTACAAAAATATACCTCAAAATGTGACTTTGCAATGTCCATGAATCATCAATAAAGTGTGCGGTGACAGCCATGAATCCTTTCTTTTGATTGCTAGCAGTCCACATATCAGTTGTGATTGCCACCCTACTTTTGTTATGCTCCACCAAACTCAATGTCTTCACCCTCTCATAATCATAAATCTTTAAAATATCACTCTTTATCGTATTTCGAGAAGGCACTTTAAACAATGGTTGAAGTGCTGCTGAATATCGTTTAAAACCAACATGGTCTACGATAGAGAGGGGATATTCATGCAAGATTATGGCATGTGACAACTCTTTCCTAGCAAAATCTTGATCAAAGATATAAGAATTCATTTTTGGAATCTCTCTACTAAAGTTGTTAGTTAACACTTTTTGCCTCATGTCCATCACTTTTTTCCTAGTACAACTCTTATGGTGATCATGCAAATGCCTTGTTCCATTTTTTGAATCACCTCCAAGATGCTTATTACAATAATTACATATTGCCTTCCACACCCCATTGACTTGTTGTTTTTTAAAATGTTCCCACACAACACTTGATTTTCTTTTAGTTCCTCCACAAGTAGTATTAGACTCTTCTAAATCAATAACATGTTGATTAGAGAGGGGAGACGGTGAGTTCATAGGTGCGTTCGTAGCTGGCGATGAATGTTGTGACGCGTCACTCTCAAATGGTACTTGAGAGTTAACGGGTGCTTCAGAATTAACTGGTGCTTTAGAGTTAACATCTGACATTTTTAACCTTTATAAAAATAATATGGATTGAATTAATATAAACATAAAATTTAAGTCAAACTATATGAGTGAAAAGTGTAATTTACCCAAGCTGAAATGAAAATTACTTGTGGTGGTGTATTATTCTTCTACTAATACATAACATGAGTTTCTTTCTACCTTTATATGAACTTTATTCTTTTATGTAACCATGCTATCAACTTTGTTCTTTTGGTTGGAACTCTCAAAATGTTAATTGTCTATTATTCCAGTAACAATAGTTGCCAAGTGAATCCATTAAGAGTCAATTTTTTTTTTTGCTATCCCTAAAACTCATTATTATTTCTCTTTCCCATTCAAGAAATTAAGAGTACAATTGAATTGATAGTTAATCAGTTTGATCATGATATTTTTAAATAATCAATTACATATTACAAACGCAAAGCTAAATATAATATTCTAACTACAGAAAACAAGGCCAATTGATACAAACCATCAATTCTGCAATCAAAGAAGCCGTATATATGCGAATAAATGTCCTTGTTTTACACTATTGATTCTAAAAATTCCTATGTTTTTTTCTAGTTAAATACAACTCCTATACCTTCTTCTAAGCAAAGTCCATTGTACATTGCTAGAATAAAACATCAGGTGACACATTCCTGTAGCAGTGCCACATTCTTTTAAATAATTGAAGCTACTATTTAAATTTATTTTGGATGTGTTTGAAACAATGATTGAGAAAAAAATGAAAAGAAGAAAAAAAAGTTAGAAAACATAACTTTTATTTTTTTATTTTTTTTCTCACTCACAAATTTTTATTTAAATCATTGATCTGAACACAACCTTAAACTATTTTTGTATAGCAAAGAATAATAAAAAATTATACCAAATATTCTGATAATAATTCATAAAATTAAAAATTTTAAAAAGAAGAAGTTATAAACCATGCACCAAATGGAGAGCCATTGTCACTTAGATTTTTATTTTATTTTATTATTCATCAATAGAAAATTATTTACAATTTGAACAGAATTGTATCCAGATAATTTTGATCTAATCTAAAATGGAAAAGAAATTATCAATTGTTGCATTTAAGGAAGAATTAAACACTTAACTATTCATATAAAAGTATATAATAGTAATCAACTAAGATAGCTCAACTGATTTACTTAGACTATATTTAAATAATGATATGAACCATACCTGCACAGTTGCACTCAATAACCAGAGACCAGATTAAAACAAGTAAATAAACAAAATTATCCGAATCAAGACTTGAAGAACAAAATAAAATAAAACCATTACTTCTCATGATGTCTTTCAGATCTGAAGCTAAATATACAAAATATTGACCTAAAAATAAATGGAAACTCAGATATATACTCAGATCTAAACTCAAATATACAAAATATTTACAGATCTATACACTCAGATATATATATAATATATATACATATATGTAAACCCTAGAGAGAGAGAGAGAGAGAGAGAGAGAGATAGATACCTAAACGAGAGAGCAGCGACGGAGGAGCGGCGGTGAGGGACGATCGGAGGATCGCCGGTGAGGAGGGAGGCTCGGCGGTGACAGATGAAAGAGAGAGGAAGAGCCCAGTGGCGAGCGAGAGGGAGAGAGACTAGTGGCGAGCGAGAGGAGTGCCGTGTGTGAGTGAGAGGCTCGGTGGTGATGGAGGGTCGCCGGTGAGGAGGGAGGCGTGGCAGCGACAGATGAAAGAGAGAGGGAGAGACCAGTGGCGATGGCGAGCTGCGAGAGAGTGAGGAGCGCCGTGTGTGAGAGGCTGAAGTGTTTGTGAAAGTGAAACACTAAACAAATTTTAGCATATATGATATATATATATGCAGGGACAGAACGGTAATTTTATCTCGGAGAATAAGCGGGGCAGGGCCGGGGCCGGGTCTGAAACACATGTCCCCGTCCCCGGCCCGGATATCATCGGGGATGAAATTTTGAATACCGTCCCCGGCCCGTAGGGAATATTTTTCGGTGAATAACCATAAAATTCGGGGACTGGGGGTCGGGTCACCGTCGGGCCGGTTTCAGATTGCCATCTCTACCTTTGGTATGTAGCCCTAGCATTCTTCAAGCCAAATGGCATTTTAACCCATTCGAAGGTGCCAATATTTCCAGGACACCTGAATGCTGTCTTATGGTCATCCTCCTCTGCAATGCAGATCTGGTTATAACCAGAATGCCCATCCATCATTGATAAAACTTGATGCCCTGCTGAACTGTCCACCAACAGATCCACTATAGGCATAGGGTACTCATCTTTTGGAGTTGCTAGATTTAAGTTTCTGAAATCAATGCATACCCTCATTTTACCATTCTTCTTGACTACAAGCACAATATTAGATAGCCATTCAACATACCTGGCTGTCCTAATAAAACCTGCCTTGAGTAGTCTAAGAATCTCTTCCTTGACTTTCTGAATTACCTCTGGACTCATTCTTCTTGGTTTCTGCTTGTGTGGCTTGAAATTAGGCTTCATAGAGAGCCTATGTTCCACTAATGACCTATCCAATCCTGGTAACTCATTATAAGACCATGCAAAGCAATCTTTATATTTCTTTAGAACAACCAATAACTGGTCCCTGTCCAGATCATTCAAACAAGCAGTTATATAGGTGGGCTGTTGCATAGAACCTTCCCCTAAATTTACTTCTTCTAAGGAGTCTTGTGTTTGAGAACTTATTGAAGCTTCTTCCTTGGTTTCTTCTACCTTCGAAGCAACCTTCTTGCTTTGTTCTGCTCTTAGGTTCTTTAATTCAACATCTCTGCCCTCTTCCTCATAGACAAAATCTGTCCATAAGGCATCCTCTTCCTGTATCTCCTGGACTTTTGTTTCAATGTCCAATGCACAGTATTTACCAAGGGTCAAAATTCTGACTTGTTGCTGCTCCTGTTTGCAGCCAATTATCATGGCTTCTCTCTCTTGCTCCTGTATTTTCTGGATTATTGATTTTACATCCAATGTTGAGAATTTAATTAGAGCCAAGGACTTGGCTTCTTGTTCTTCATCTCTTTGCCTATAACCAGGCATCATTGTCATCCTTAACGATAATCTCTTCATCAGCACTCTCTTGGACTAAGTGCTTCAGGTGTGTCACTTCCTCATCGGCCGTCACTTCGGCTGAGCCATCAGCTTTCCTCAGTATACTGAGTGGTGTCACTCCCTCAATATACAACTTGGCTTCTGCAAAGTCTGCACAGGCTATGAAGGGTTGAGGATCTGCATCAATTTCCTCTGTCTCTCCATTGCCCAAAGCCATTATGATTTTTTGATGCAAAGAGGAAGGCACACATTTGTTAGTGTGGATCCAATCTCTCATAAGTAAAGCATTGTATTTAGCATTACTGTCGATCACGAAGAATGCTGTCATGCAGTCCCTGGTTCCCACACTCAAGTTAATGGGTAGAATCCCCTGAGCCATCTGTTTGTCTCCAGCAAAGCCAGCGATGGTTGTGCTGGTTGGGATCAACCTGGGATTCTTTTTCCCTAGTTTCTTCAAAGAAGATTTCGGTAGTAAATTCACTGCTACCCCATTGTCTATCAAGACACGGTTCAGTTGTATCCCATCGAAGAAAGCCTTGATGTACAACGGCTTGACATGTTGTGTCATAGAATTCGAAGGATACTCAAAAGGATACGAGAGGTTAATGATCACCTCTTCTTCACTCTCATATTCAGTTTCCATTGGGGTAGCCATCCCAGGATCATCTTGTACCATACTTACTTGTGAGTCTTCACTAGAGACAGGAATAGGATCCATGTCTTCGTCATCTTGGTCCTCATTTCCAGCTTGGAACTCATGGGGCAGTATGTGTACCATATTGACTGATACTGGAGGAAATGAACCAAATTGGATGGCTGGCTGTACCTGCTTCCTCTCTTGGCCACCTTGTTCAGTTACTTCAGCAGCATCCTCCATGCTGCATTCTGGTACTTCGTTGTTAACAGATTCCTTTGAAGGATCTTTCTCAACTGGTTTTTCAACCAAAAATGTTTGCTCAGCCATGAAGGCTTCGAACATTTCTTCCTCCATCATTTCTTTCTTCTGGCTTATGCCAATCTCTTCTTCTGTCTCACTATCACTCTCCATCAGAGTTTTCTCCATTCCTGCTAAGCTAGACTTCTCTCTAGCTTTTAGTTCAGAATGAACCTTGGCCAATGTTCTCTGCTGCAACCCACTTTGCCTTGTAGAGTTGGCTTTGGAGTATGGTCTGACTTTGGAGTCTTCTTTCCTTCTGTCTGGACCAATGAAGAGCTCTCGCCATTTTCTTTCATATCATTCTGGTACTAAGTGTACCTGCGCTGAATCTTTCTCCTTTGTGATCTTGAAATGACTAGGACCATATCTGGTTCCTTTTTCTTTGGGTGTATAAGCAATACCCAATTGTTCGAAGCCACCAAAGGAGGCTTGACCATCCTGCCTTGGATTCCAACATCTCTCTAGGCAGGCACCTCCCTAGGTTTGTTTTGCATTACAAAGTAGTCTGGGACACCAGGTACCCACGAACTTGCTGACTCAGATGTTAAACTGCTTTTTTCTACCTTCGAAGCCATCTTCGAAGCTGGCTGTGAAGGTAAGGGTTTGGCTCTGACCTTATGTTTTGAGCCTGATTCAGACATTCGATGAAGGTAGCCACTTTCTGTCCTGCGTGAGGCTGGTCTAGGGGGCCAATCTCTGGCTTTGATCCCATGAACTGAGCCTCTCTCCAGTTTTCTTTCAGAATGACTGCTCTCCATTCTGTAATAGTTAGGTGGCCTAGATTCATATAAGGGCCTCTTGCCTTTAGCATGCATTCTGTCCATTGCAGGCTCAACCACTGATGGTCGCTGCCTATCACTAGCTGGATACGGCCTTTTGTTGTAAGCATTGGTTGATTTAGGACGTCTCTGAACATCCCTGTAGTATTGCTTCCCATCAATTGGAAGCCCCTTCAACCATTTATAACTCGATGCACTTTTGACACATCCTCTTGCATTACCGCTTCAAGGAATCATCATCCAGTGCTTCTTCATCAGAGTGTTCCCTCCGGTGTGAGAAACCTTGTCCAATAACCTGGTGGGTTTCTAGTGTCCTTCTTGATGGTTGTGCCGTTAGCAACATGCATCTGCACATTGACTTCTTCCAATTCATCAAGGACAAGTTGGAAGTCGATATAATGACATTGGTATCGCCTCTCCAATTCTGAAATGGATTCTTGTCGATCCTCATGGCCTTTTACATTTTGGCTGGGAACTTCAAACTTCCTTTCTGAATTTGTTCTTGGATCCTGTCTCGAAAAACAATGCAGTTTTTAGTCGAGTGAGACCAAGAGTTATGCCATTTACAATATACTTTTCCCTTAAATTCATCTGGAGATGGCAGTTTTACTCCTTTAGGTAACTTAAGGAAGTTGGCCGTAAGCAAATGATCAAAAATGTCATCTGCTTTTGTTAAATCGAAATAGTACTTTCTGTGAAAGTCTTTTTTTTTAAACTGCTAGTCAATTGTTGTATTCTTATGAATTAATGCTTCACAGATTACAGGTTCTTTGTCCACAATCTCTGCTGTATCGATCTCATAATTTGCATCTCTATAATATGTCTTGTACGAGGCATTATTTCGATCTTGTTCCTCCTCTAGTAATGCTTCATATCGAGACACTTTATAGGTTAGTTCGACCAAATCTCTGAATTCAGTTGAGTCAAACTTCTTTCGAAGCCTGAACTCTAAACCATTTTGAGCCAATCTTACGAATTCTGGCTCTGGTAGGATGACTCTACATTTATTTCGAGCCCTTTTAAATCTAGCAATAAACTGAGTAGCCTTCTCTTCAGGCCTTTGACTCAATCTAGCCAAGTCTGCCATAGAAACCTCTGGCTCCGACTAGAAGAATTGGGCATGAAATGCCTCTTCTATTTATTGCCAATTTTGAATGGAGCCATGTGTAAGGTTGATGTACCATACAAACGCTCCCCCAGTTAGAGAATTTGGGAATAATCTTAGTTTCATATAGTCATGATTAGTAAATTCACCGCATTGAGCAGCAAACCTAGCAATATGCTCTATTGTTGATTGATTCCTAGTCCCATAGAAAAGGGTAAAATCTAGTATCCTGAACCCCCTTTGGTATTCATGTACCCTATCTACCCATTCTGGGTATGGTTTTCTGTATACAGGAGTCTAGACCCCCCGAGCCATCGGTCCACACATCTCCCTAACAATATCAGCAATTTGGTCCCTAGGGACCATATTTTGTGCCTGTTGAACCACTATTGGAGGGACAAACACAGGACTTCTCTTGGTCCATAAGGTGGTACATTTGGGACTGGTTGGCCCTGTGGTGCAAGTTCCTGTTGGAGGTGTGGGTAACCCCTTTGAGTCTGTCCTACGAAAGAACCTGCGAAAGGTGCAGGAACAGGCATTGTGTCCCTTCCATTTGCAGGCCAACCTTCCAATCCCCCGGGTACAAATTCGAATAAGGGATTATTATACCCCTAGTGCTAGGTATGGCTTCGAACATGGGATTTGTAACCATTCTTATGCCAGTTTCTTGTACTTGGCCAGATCCACCAACTTGTGTGGTTTCATTGTTGAGTACTGAGGCATTTTGGCTTACTATAGGCCTTGAAATGGGTTCATATCAAGACTGAGGTGATGGTCTTTCATAGTTCTGGTTCCTAGTTTGACCATTAGAATGTCCATTAACTTGCATAAGCTGTTTGTCTCTAGCCAATCTTTGCTGAGGGACATTTAAAACTTCATCTGTGTGTCTTGTGTTTGTTGGTTGGTGGTTATTCATTCGATCCAAAAAGGATGTTGCCCACCTTTCCATTGTGTTCATTAATTGTTGTCCCATAGCATCTACTAGGCCATCCCATGGATCGGTTGGCTGAGTAGATGGAACAGTGGATGGTCCAATTCCTTGGTTTCGTCCAATATTATGAACATATGGTTCTTGTCCCGGCATCTTGATCTGTTACCATAGGTTCTGATAACATGGGAGTTTCGACAGGATGTGTTACCACATTATCCTCTGGATTAGGTATTTCTACCTCTCCTTCTACGCCTTTTTCCAAGCGTTCATTTTCTCCTTGTCGTCTTCGTCTAGCCATTTTAACAAGTCCCACTGGGCGTGCCAAAAATATATGTTGGCTTTTTGGCTTTCGAAGGGTATTTTTGTAAATGCGAGCGTGCCAGCAAGGATCAATCAGTCCTTACAGAAATTATAATTGCCAACCAATTATCAAACGATTGTGTTTTACTTCTTTCAGCCTCAATGAAGAGGAGTTTTACTGGTTGCTTGACTTAGGAGAAATTAAGCCAAATAACAGTGAAATGATGAGTAACTGAAGTATTTCATTAAAATGAAAACTTACAATGATCCAAACTCAGCCTCGTAGAGGTTTACAGTGACGATCTACTTGAAACAACTCCTATGAACGAAGTACAGTGCAGGAATTTAAAGTGCAGGAACGTAAAGAACATGTATTTAAAGTGCAGGAAATGTAAAGACTGGAAATGTAAAAATTGGAAAAGAAAATGAAGTAAATGACTAGCTTGTTGGATCTGAGTCTGGGGCTTTTTTCTGGGGCTTCCCTGCTATTTATACTTGTCAAGGATGACCTTCGCACTACACTTCAAACCGTTGAACTGCTCCTCCATGATCGCTGATCATGTTGCCTTATAAGTAGTTCCATTGCACCATCATTTGCAGTTAGGCTTCCCACTTATATTTGAATTTGAATATGAGTAACCGTTGAAGCCACGTCACCTTGCATCTGTTTACTGATCCAATGCTACTCAAATCACGTGAGAACCAATATTAACTGCCACGTGGACGATCAGGATCAAAGACTTGACTAGTCTTCCTATATTACCCCTACTCTGTCACGTGTCGAATTGTGATTGCCTTTTACAAAATATGTAGCCAACAAAATCCCTTAGCAATCCCCACATGTTTTGTCTCTATTTTTACTTTAGGACAAATTATGACGGTAGTCCTTATACTTTGATCATTGTGTCATTTTGGTTAATCTAATTTCAATTACCATGATTTTGACTTTGAATTTATGATATTATCTCAACTTCGTCCAATTGATTAAACTTTTAGCATTTTTTTATGGAAAATACATACATAAGTGACGTGCCATATTTTTAAAGGCAAAATTAGAAATTTATTTAACTCAATGAGTTAACCTCAACCAATTTAGTAATTATTTTTCGTTTAAAAATTTAAAAAAAAATGACATTATCAATTAAACCAAATCGATACAAAATCTAAAATTATTGGCCAAAATTGAGCCAATTGAAAGTGTAAGGATCAAATTGACGCTATAACCAAAATATAAGGATCTCCAATGCAATTTTCCCTCTACTTTAATAATAGCATTTCGAAGGTATTATATTACCCAAGCAACCTGATCTAAGTCTAAGGTACATTTCCCAATTGTCACCTTTGTAGGGAAAACTAATCATATATAAGGAGTGTCTTTCCATGTCTCAAATCAACTAGGTGAAAGCCTTACCTAATTGAAAACAATCTACTTTACATTGAAAATGGCATTCGTTTGATTAGAAAAAGTTATCACAACCAATTTCAAATGTAATTATCCTAATTATCACAAATCCAATAATGGTTTCATATGGATTACTCCGAGCCTAATATGAGAACACCAAACCATTCCAAGGCATAATAAATTCCCTAGAATCATCAGCTGGCTCTTCAAAGTCAATGCTCAACGCCTTCTCGAAAAAGTCCGCTCGTATCAAAACAAAAGCAAGTCCTTAGAAGAAATCATCCAAATTGGGAAAGAATTTAGTAGAATGAATATCAACATCGAAAAATCCTAGAAAGGAACATGGACACCTCAAGAGTCACCTTGAAAATTGTTTCTCTCTCTGAGAATCAGTCCTGGTTTCTGAAAGGAACATCTTGGCATCTATCCACAAAGATCATGGTACAATTCAACAAATAGACATCACCAAGTCAAAAAACCAAATAGGGTACTCTTCTCTCAATTTTTGGTTTCCAGAACTTTCTCAGCTAATAGAGAAATACTGAAAGACATAGAAAATCCCCCAGACGTGTCTTGAGATGTGCAAAATGTACTTCACACTTTAAGACCTACAAAATCATCCTTTGTACGAGTATATATGTATGAAAGAAAGGCATCAATGCCCTATAGATTATGACATTTGCGCTCGAAGAACAAACTTGCATGTCTCAAGACCCACGAAGTACATCTTGTAACACTTGTGTTCCTTAAGTCATTGGAGAGTGTATTTAATTCATTTATTTTTCGTTATGGGAGTCTTTGGGGTGGTTGTATCTTCATTTTGGAGGAGTACAATTCGATTTAGACTTGTTAGGATTGTTCATTCATGCTTGGTTTCATCGAAAAGTTCATTGAGAACTTAGAAATTTTGTTCTAGTGTCGACACTAGGCTCCTTGAGGGTCGACACCTGCTATTCTTCTCTCTTTTCTTGTTTGATTCTACTTCTAGGGTCAACACCAATCTTATTGGTGTCAACACTGCCTTGCTGCTTTGCTTTTGGTTTGTTATTGCTTTTTGGAGTCGACACCACTAGTTCTAGGGTCGACACCCTATCTACTGCAAACAATAGTGTTTCAACACCACTTCTTGGGGTCGACACCATTGCTCTGTGTGTCTTCACCTGCGAGTAATTTTCATATTTTTAGGTCACTGTTTGGGCCTTACTTTTTGGGATTGACTTATTCTTTTAGGTTGACTTTGGAACTTTATTTCACTTTGATCTGGTACTATAAATAGGGTCCACACTTACTCATTTATTCACTTTATCTTTTCTTTTCCCACTTTTTCTCCTCTACTTTGTAGAACTCTCTCTCTCTCTCTCTCTCTCTCTCTCTCTCTCTCTATAAACTCAAGCTTTTAACACACGATCTTCAGATTTACTCACTTAGAAACATCTTCTTACCTTGGTCCTTTGAGAAAGATTGTAGATCTCGTCAAGGGCTTCATTTTGATCTAAGAAATTCGTGATTTTGTCGCCATTAAGTTTTTCAGGTTCTCCTCTTTGCTTCAAGATGTAGAGATTTCCTTATTTCTCTTCAATACCTTGCTATAGATAGACTTGTTGGTATTCTCCTATTGCATAAAATTATGATTTTGAGAAGAGATTTTCAAAAGGCATATAGTTAGGGTTTAGAATCCAAATAGCAAATCTTATTTTTAATGTTGATTTTAAGAACCTGAGATTAATGGAACATGATTTTGATGGTTTGAACAAAAAAGCCCTAATTGTTGGTTAATTTAAAAATTTTTGGAGGAATAAGCTTATGGTTGCTTCATGATTTATTGAACTAATTTAATTAATGTAAAGGAAAAATACATCTAAGAAGATTTTTATGAAATGGAGTTGTGCAATAAAAGTTAGTGAATTAAATTAGTAAATAAACAAATGACATGTTCAAAGAGATTAAATCAAAAGTTCTAAATTTAATTATTTGATAATGTTGAACAATACAACCTTGATGTTTCTTTTGAGTTATACGAATTCTTTTGTAAGTAAAGAATGTGACCTAGAAGAGATAGAAACTCGAGTTTTGTTAAGAGTCGGAGATCTAGGGAAATTAGTTATGGGAGTCGTGTGTTGTTTTGATTGTTGGAGTATAATCAAGATTGTGTTAATGATATTTCAAGTGTGGAACGTTATGAAAATTGTTTGCTTTATTCGGGAACTATATGTTGTTGATTGTTAATGAATAGGTCATGCATATTATGTGTCGATGATTATTTGTGAAGTTTGAATGTTGTAGGAATGATTGAGAAATGTGAAGGACCCATTTCCTTTTGACTTGTGATCAGTAAAGCATGGTGCATTGACAGATGTTCCACTCCCTTTTGGTTCATGCTCGGTAAAGCGTGGTTGGAGGTTCCACTCCTTTCCGAAAAATGATTGATAAAGCGTGGCATATTGACGCAGGTTCTGCTTCCTTTCGGTTTGCATCGGGTAAAGCATGTTTTGAATTTGGTGACTCATTGTAGTCGGTTTTATTTAAATAGATTGATAGGTGCCCACACTTCAAGAATTTACACATTTGGCGACCAAAATTGGCGACCAAAACAAATTTAGTCGCCAAAAATAATCCTTTTGGCGACTAATTTTTTTTAGTCGCTAAAGGTTCAAATTTTGGCTACCATTTTAATTTAGTCGACATACATTATTTTTTGGCGACTAAAAAAAATTTAGTTGCGAAATATATAGTTATAGGCAACTAAAAAACTATTAGTCCCCAAAAGTTAATATTTTATGCTACTAATTCTAAGTTTTACTTTTTATGAAAAGAAGAGAATATGATGGGTCGATGATGACGACAACAGTGGGCGCAAGTAGGTGATGACGGCAGTAGCAGCGGTGGTGGTGGGTGGACGGCAACGGCAATGGTGGTGACCCATATTGCACAAGTACACACCCATGTCAAAAAAATCAAAGTGCAATAAGGATCAATCCTTTAGCAATCCCTTGCTCGGGATCAATCCCTATCAGTAGCTTAGCAATCCTTTGCCTTCAGAAATGTGCAAACTCAACAATTTATGCCAAAAACAAAAAAACAAAACTTCCTAAGACCAATTTAATACTCATCTACTGTAAAAACACCAGGCTTGGTACACTTTGAAAACACGATTGTCATAAAATATATATATATATATATATTCTACATGAAATGCAAATATATCTATGAGGGTAATATACCAATATCTGCATTTCAAGTCACAGAACATTTCTAATGCCAAAATAAATTATCATAAATCAAATTTTGACAGTGTTGTAGTATGAAAATATTAAATTTTAATGATGTTGCTTTAATGCTACTTTGTGAGTTCCATTATGAAAGAGAGAAGAAAGGGTTCTAGCTAAAATTTGACACTTTTCCAGACACTGTGAACTATATCCTTTCAACTTACCAATAAATAAATAAATAAATATGATAACTAATTAGCAATACGTATAGCTAATCTTTTAAAGTAAACTCAAACGTGAATCCTCCAATAATGCAAAAATGGAAAGGAACAAAAATTATCATGCATGTTATTGAATCACAAGTCAACAATGATTAGCTATATTTTTTTTTTTTTTTTTTTTTGATCGGCAAAGAAAATCTTTATTGATGAACCATACAAGGTATGAAGAATACATCAATAAAGAGGAGCTTGGAGCTAAGAAAAACACCAAGCGCCAGTTGGTGAGTAACCAACAAAGAGAGAAAAAGAGAGGGAAAGGAGGAAGAAGATAGCAGAAGCAAAACACTAAAAATAGAGACAGGGCATCCTCATTGGACCTGCCTACCAGAACTGATCATAACTACACTCAGCCTCATTCAATCCAATTCTGAAGCATCCATATGCAGACTAGGTAACCATTGCAATGCAGAAGAGCACAGCCACAGCCTTCCCAAACAATTCAAGCCATTTGCATTTCAGATGGTCTCACAAAACAGAACAACTGAACACCATTTGGACAACATAGAAACTAAAAACCAGATAAAACTGAAAACCTGCCTTCCCTTTCTGATCAGCATAGCAGCCAGGAGAAGCAACACAGAAAACAGAATCCATTTGCATCCCAGATAAGCACTGAAAACAGAATAGCTGAACCACCTGCCACAGCCACAGCCTTCCCAAACTGATCAGCATAGCAGCCACAGGGCAGAAGCATCCATATGCAGACCAGGACCATTTACATTCTCACAAAACAGAACAACTGAACATCATATGGACAACAAAAAGACTAAAAACCAGATACTCATAAAGACAAACCAACTGAACAGCCCATAAATTCAATCCATTTGTATTCCAGATGGATAGACAAAACAAAACAGACCAATTGAACAGCCTACCCATACTCATAAAACTGAAAACCAGACTTCCCATAACAGCATAGTAGCCATAGAGCAGAAGCAGCCAATTGCAGTCCAGATAATCATTTGCCTGCTTATCATTTCTGAACATAGTAACAAAACAGAATCAGAGCCACAACCTTCCCATACATTTCAATCCATTAGAGCCACATAGCAGATAACTACAAACAGTGGAAGACCACACTCATGAAGCAATTCAGAGCACTGACAGGTAGGAGATAATCAGTGGCAGTCCCTTATTTGCCTCCAATTCAGAACAATGTCATTTACAGAGTAGGGGAAGTCCTTTAGGGAGGCTTTAAGCCAAAATGCTAATCTAACTTTGATGAGATCCCACAGATTAGCTAAGTTAGGAGGGACATCAGAGAATATACACTCGTTTCTATGTTTCCAAATAGACCAGAGAACAACTAGGGGAGTGGCTCTCCAAAATTTCCTGAGGAAAGACTTAAAGTTTACCCCCATCCACCAGGAGAACAGATCGTCTGATTAGGGAATGCACCAAAGAATGCCCCAATCCTGAAGCACAGAGGACCAAATGGCAAGAGAATGAGCAATGAAGCAAAATGTGCTGGGCAGATTCAGGAGCAGAATTGCAGAGGATACAAGTGGTGAAATGTTGGAGCTTAGGATGCCAAGGTTATGCAAGAATTCAGAGGTTTTGATTCTATTTTTCCATGCCAACCAACTAAAAAATAGGAATTTGGGGGGTAAGCTGTGGTTCCAGACAAACTTGCTAAGAACAAGTGGAGTCCCAAGGAGAGATGAAGAATAGGAGTACAGGGAGGACACAGAAAACATACCAGAACCAGCTGCTGAAGAAGCCCAAGCCAGACTATCAACACACTCAATTCTTATAGAAGGTGCAGGGGATAACAAATTGAACATTCTAGCTTCATCCGCTAACTTCCAAGCATATAATGGTCTTCTATATAGGAGATTCCAACTATTGGAACTAGGTTTCAAGTCATGAAAGAAGTGCAGTGAACCAGACTTGGCAGTTGATAAGGCGAAAAGAGTAGGAAACTTGTGCTTGAGGGGGGTGGCACCACACCACTTATGATGCCAGAATTTGATCCTGTGGCCATCACCCACTTTAATTAGGCAATTATCCAAGAAGTAGTTAAAAATGGTTCTACTCTGAACTCCTATGAACAAGATATCCTTCCAGACCCTGGAGTGCCTATAGGAAGTTATCACTGGAGGAAACAAGCAGTCAGTCTCAACCTTATATTTACTGCATATAACTTGCCGCCAAAGAGCATTGGATTGGGTACCAAATTTCCACCACCATTTGAGGAGCAGGCAGGAGTTAACATCCCTAATCCTCCTAATGGCTAGACCCCCTTGAGGAAAGCTTTTTGTTACTTCTAGCCATTTGACCAAATGAATTTTCTTTTTAAATTCAGAACCACCCCACAAGAAAGCAGTCTCAAATTTCTCGAATTCACGAGCCACACCTTCAGGCATCCTAAAGAGAGAAAGGTAGTACACAAGTAGGCTTGAAAGAACGGACTTAATCAGAGTTAACCTGCCAGCAAAGGACAATACTTTCCTCGCCAATGATTAGCTATATTGAATGCAGAGCGGAGAAAAAAGATCAGTAATACTATACAAACATAGAAAAAATATATTTAGGAATTATTCAAAATTTAAAATTAATAGTTAAAAGATTTACTTAGGTTTTAGTCCCACAAAACAAAGCTTAAATATACACCACAGATCAAAAATCATGGTAAATTTTTTATCTTTTTTTAAGGGATTGGCTTCTCTCTAGTCCGATTTAGGACTAGAGAGGTGTTGTCCGGCCTATTGGGTCCATTTTTTTGTCACATTTCGATAATCTGAACCATTCATATTTTGGGATTCATCGAGAAAATTATCCATCCAAAAAATCAAATTGACCGAATAACCGCAACCACATGTTCGAATTAGTTTGATATGAAAGAAAAATTGATGATGAGAAAATAAACATTTCATAGAAAATTGATCCAAACATATGATTTCCGTTATCTAATCGACTTGATTTTTTGTAAGAATGATGTACTCGACAAATCTTAAAATGTGAACGATTTGAATTATTGAAATAAGATCCAAAAGTAGACCTAATGTGCCAAACTGAGCAATTCAATCTAATTTGGAATTGGAAACCATCCAGACCCTCTTTTTTAATTCCTAGGCTTTTGCAAAAAAAGATGTTAGTAGGTTTCGTCTGCCACAGTAGGCCGAGTTACATCTTTTGGAAAATGTTTGAGAACCCACAAAGAAGTACCTTCACGATCCCTATTGATGTATTGATCATTGATTTGTTTGAATTTTTTTTTTCTATCTTTGACAATGACATGAACGGTCTAAATCATTTTGGGAATTGTAAAAATTGTGTTTTGTGAAATCTTTATCATTACTGTATATCTTTTTAACTTTTGAACACAAGATGGGACCACAAAAAAAGAAAGAAAGAAAGAAAGAAAGCATGGATCAATTGTGCTGTAATAATTTTATATTCAAATTTCAAATGTTTCCTTGCATTTGAATGATTGCCAGAAAGGTTGGCAGTGGGTGGGTGCTTTTTTTATTTACAATATTTCTAGAAACTGAAATTAAAATAATAATAATAATAATAAAACAACAATATACACCACTTTTCACATCTTTGTGAGGTTTCTAGCCAAAATAGATAAATAAATAAAAATAAAAAAAATGCGCGGATGTCCATAAATCATATTTTTCATCTTTTTGTTTTGCTTTCATTTTGTTGGCTTCTGTTCTGATTCATTTTGCCTTACTGGGTTTCGTATCATCTTTATGGTTTATTTTGTAAAATAAAATAATTTTTTTTTATTACATATGTCTGATGAAATATTTTTTTTACATAGATGACTTTTATTACAGGACTTATGAGGTAAAAGGTTCGGGTCATCGATATGGGTCCAAATTGACGCCCACAAAAAAAGTTTGGAGGAATATTGGGAGATGAAGATATGGAGTTGGACAGTTTTAAGAACAAAAAATAAAGAACAAATTTAAGAATTTCTATTTGGTGGGAGAAAAAAAAAAAAAAACACAGGGGGAAATTTTTTTTATCAAAGCCAGGTTTCGATCCTGGGTCCTGTGGGTTATGGGCCCACCACGCTTCCGCTGCGCCACTTTGATTTGATGCCATTTGTGTTATCTATATATATATATATATACACTATTGTGTATTCACTTTACAAAAGAGATTGCTTCCATATCTACAAATTTTCAAGAAAAAAAAAATACATTTTTTTGTGAGATTGATCAATCAAAGGGAGATTTTGGTTTGTATAATTAAAGCTGGTCGTCTTGGTTTAGGCATCAATGTTGCTTTAGTCCTCGGGTATCACATTTCTATACCTATTTCCTCTTTTCTGATTTAGATCTCATTTGCATTTACTTCACTAAAATTGATAGGCAAGATCTCTCTGTGCCATTGTTAATTTTCTTTTATCTTGTGTAATTTGCATTAGTTAAGATGGGAATTATGCTGAAAAATTTAGAACTCCAATCTATTTTCCACGCTCCACAGACTCTACTTGATCCCATCAACCTCCTTTGATTTTCTAGATCACCACAAAGACCCTTGACTCAATGACTCTACTTGATCCCATCAACCTCCTTTGATTTTCTAGATCACCACAAAGACCCTTGCCTCAATCTCCATACAACGATAGATCCATTCACACAAACCACAAAGAGATATCATGGTGATGCATTGTCATGCAATGCAAAGTGTGAAGATTTTTATAAAAGTGCTCAAGTGAAATTTGCCCAAGTAAAGATTGAAGAACACTAAAAAACTGTTAGGTTGCTAAAAAATTATGAGGCTTAAGCCCAACAAATGTATTAGGGTCTTCTGATTAGAAAACTAAAATAGGTCAAATTAGGATTATTCCTGCTAGAACGATCGATCCCCAAGCGATCACTCTAATCTGAAGTTAAAACCATGTATTGGCATCCATCAGCGATTCATCCCATTTGTTGGCGATCGACTATTTAGCAATCCCCACTTGTTTTGCCTCTATTTTTACTTTAGGACAAATTATGACGGTGGTCCTTATACTTTGATCATTGTGTCATTTTGGTTACTCTAATTTCAATTACCACGATTTTGACATTGAATTTATGATATTGTCCCAACTTAGTCCAATTGATTAAACTCTTAGCATTTTTTAATGGAAAATACATACATAAGTGACGTTCATATTTTTAAAGGCAAAATTAGAAATGTATTTAACTCAATGAGTTAACCTCAACCAATTTAGTAATCATCTTTCGTTAAATAAAAAAAAAAAAAAAAAGACATTATCAATTAAACCAAATTGATACAAAATCTAAAATTAATGGTCAAAATTGAACAAATTGAAAGTGTAGGGACCAAATTGACACTATAACCAAAATATAAGAATCTCCAATGCAATTTTCCCTCTACTTTAATAATAGCATTTCGAAGGTATGATATTACCCAAGCAACCTGATATAAGTCTAAGGTACTGAGAGGGAGATTAATGATCTGAGATTGGGCCGTGGAATTAGTTGGACAGATTGGGCTGGACGAGGTTGTGCTGAGGTATTTGGCTCCGAGATTGGGCCGTGATCTTGCTCGGTAATGGAAAAGGCCTTGTGGAACCGAGCTACCTGATTTCGTTGGCAAGAAGGCCGGTCAGGATAAGGTTCAGTCAGGTAAGGGTTCCACAGCTCGCGCGTTGCTCGGTTGTAATACACGTGCCTTTAGCCCGGCATGACCAGTGTGATCAATCTCTATCTCGGCTTCGCCGGAATGCAGTCGAGCACGGCTGGAAATGAGCCCGGTTGTAGGAGCACTACGACATCAAGTGCACTTGGGCTTGAAGTGCAGTATGACAATTGATAGCCGAGATAATGTTGCCCGGCTGCCGAGCTCCTAGTAGAGTGGGCTGGCAGTTGGTTTAGGTGATGCTCAGCGGGACTTGTGCTGACAGATGTGATAGCAGAGCCACATGTCGAGAGATCACTGGGAGTAGATTTGGGGCGCAGAGGGTATACAAGCATGTCTGCGCCCCCCATACGCGGACAAAGAAAAACAATCTTGTAAGAAACTCTTACACTCAAACACTCTCCTCTCTCTCCCTCTATCCCAAGGTGTGTGCTAACTTGATCGTCGGAGGGGTTTTCCGGCCACACACCACCGGGTAGCTCACCGCTGTTGTGCTTTCAGGTGATCGGACAGAAATGAAGCTTGGAAGAAAGGAGTACGGGCTTGCCGGAATATTTGCTCCCCGTACAATTGGCGCCGTCTGTGGGAATCTTGCAGACAAAACCTTGTCTTCCACGCTCGTCTAATCGTCGTCCACGGTAAACAATGATGAGTTTCCGTTGTCCGCCGTCGACGGAGTTACCCCGGAGTCAGGCAGACGGAGTTACCAATGGGTGACCTGGAGACATTCCTAGGAGGACAATCGGGAGACGTGCGAGATAAGCGTGGAAGAAGTTACGGTCATTCACGGAGTCCAGACGGTCATCGGTGACGGAGAGAATCACACGCCAGACGACTGGAACACAAGCTAAGGGACCAGGACGCCGTCATCCGACGAATGGCGGCGGAGATGGAGGAGCTGAAGCGTCATGTCAAAGGGAAGGGTGTAGTTGGAGTGGGAGACCACAGTGAGCGCACCCAACCCCGCCATTCAGGCAGTCGGAGTCTGCGACATACTCCGTCCTTTTCTATTACCAGAAGTTATAAAGTTGGTGATTCCGACGTGCATGCAGAGAAGCCCAGCGCACAAGATAGCACTTACCAGCCCTCACGTCCGGTGATGACGTCGAGGTACTCTTATTCCACTCATTCAGAGGATTTGCGAGCAGTCTTAAAGAAGCAAGCTCGCCAGCGGGAGGCTCAGAGGATGCCGGCGTTTCAGCGGCTATCCTACGGAGTTCACGCCAGCGAAGAGGTCAGAATGCCTCCACCCCGCCAAGCAGCTCCTTGTAGATTCAGATTTGGCAAGGCTGAGCGCCACCCCATTCTCCCTGGAGATAGAAACAACACTGCTTCCGGCAGGCTTCCACTAGCCTAAATTCACGATCTACGACGGAAAGACCGATCCCTACATATATGTAAGCCACTTCCGACAGGTTATGGCCGGACATAGGCGGAATGATGCGCTTATGTGCCTTATCTTCCCGTCAAGTTTAGGCGAGCTGGGCTTGAAATGATTTGAAAGATTGCCGGAGGGGAGCATAGAAAGGAGGCATGAGTTGGCCGAAGCCTTTGTAACGCGCTTCAAAACCAACACCAAAACACCGAAGGAAGTTGATCATCTACTGAGTGTCAAGATGGAACCGAGCGACACATTGAAAGCATACAACTCCAGATATTGGGAGACCTTCAACGAGATCTTGGATTTCCCAGTCAACCTTGCAATCACTCAATACAAGCGTGGTCTCCCTGTCGGACATAAACTGCGGGACTCGCTTACCATACACCAACCGACGTCCATGGGCTAGCTCATGCAGCGCATCAATGAGCACATCCGAGTTGAGGATGATGCGTCAGCATCTACTACGAAGGCAACTCCGGTAGCAATAGATAAGAGGACAGCTGGCAAAGTGCACGCAGTTGGGCAAGAGTCCAGCCGCTCAAGTGACCGAGCAGAGGAATCGGACCGTGGCTCGAATCGCAAAAACCGGGGTAGAGGATGTCGGAATGACCGGGATGACTACCCCCGAGATGACGTAGCTGATGCCAACAGAAGGTTGAAGGCCAGGACAGGCATCACCACGGTCTTCAAGATTCCGATCTATCGCATACTTAGTGAAATTCGTGATGAGGAATATGTCCGATTTCCAGCTAAGTTAGGCGACGGTCAGAAGGGCTTCAATCTGCGATACCGTTGCACGTTTCACCTGGAGCGCGGTCAGCGGACAGAGGATTGTTTGCCTTTGAGGCAACACTTGGAAGAGCTGGTCGCAGCTGGACACCTGGACCTTTACATTGATTGGGGTGTTAAGGCGAATCAAACTCCAGACGATCCGTGGGGACCGGATGACCGGGACGCGCCTCCACAAGGAGTTATCAATGTCATCCATGGCATAGTGGAGCCGGTGCGGGTATGCGAGCTCCGGGGTATGATCAAGAAGGCAGACCACATGAAGGAGGTTTTGACGGTTCAACCTGCGATCAAGAAGGGGAAGACCGAAGAGAAATATATCATCAGCTTTTCCACAAGGGATCTAGAGCGCATTCAGATGCCGCACAATGATGCCTTAGTGGTGACACTCCGCGTCAAGGAATTCGATGTCAAACGGATCTTGATCGATCAGGGAAGCTCGGTCGAGATCATGTATTACGACGCTTTCAAGTAGCTCAAACTCCGGGAGACATACTTGGCTCCGGCAACTTCGCCACTGGTTGGTTTCAACTCACAACCGGAGTGGCCTTTGGAAAAGGTTATCTTGCCGGTCAAAGTGGGATCCGTGATCAAGCAAGTGGAGTTCTGGGTGTTACAAGTGCTTTCTACTTACAACCTGATCCTTGGAAGGGGATGGCTTCATGCTATGCAAGCCATGGCGTCGACCTACCATCAGGTGATGAGATTCCCCTCGGCTATGGGGGCAATCGAGGAGATTTGGGGAGATCAAGTCATGTCAAAACAGTGCTTCGTGAGCTAAAGGCTTCGTTCAAATGATAGAAGGACCGGAAGACCGGGGAGTTCTTGACGATGTGGGCACCAAGGCAGAGGACAAAGCTGTTGAGGAATTGGTGGAGGTGCGAATTGATACGGAGCAGCCGGACAAGTTCTTTCTACTCGGCTCCAGCCTTACTGCCCAAGATAGGACCAAAATGGTCGAGTTTTTGATGGCCAACATCAAAGTCTTCGCGTGGTCGCCTTACGACATGCCCGGCATCGATCCAAATTTTATCTGCCATCGCCTCAATGTCTTCCCCGGAGCAAAGCCATTCATTCAGCGAACAAGGAGATCGGCACTGCATCACGCCGAGGTAGTTGCAGAGGAAGTGAAAAACTTGCTTGAGGCACGAGCAATTCAAGAAGTGCACTACCCTCGGTGGATTTCCAACATAGTAGTGGTGCCCAAGAAGAATGGGAAGTGGCGAGTTTGTATCGACTACAAGACTGTCAACCGAGCTTGTCCGAAAGATAGCTTCCTTTTGCCACGAATTGACCAGCTTGTGGACTTGACGGCTAGACATAACAGGCTCAGTTTCTTGGAAGCCTATCGCGGCTACCATCAGATTGCCATGCATGAGCCAGACCGAGAGATCACCTCCTTCACGACTCCAAGGGGACTCTTCTGTTACCGAGTCATGCCTTTTGGTTTGAAGAACGCCGGGGCAACCTTTTAGAGGATGGTGACTAAGATGTTTGCTCCTTTGATTGGCCGGACAATGGAGGCTAATATTGATGATATGGTGGTTAAAATCCGGCACCAAGTAGACCATTTGTCCGACTTGGCCGAGATGTTCGCCATTCTCAAAAAGCATAAGCTACGTCTGAATGCGTCTAAGTGTGCCTTTGGCGTGGGATCCGAAATTGTTTTGGAATTCCTAGTCACGAATCGAGGCATCGAAGCAGACCCCACTCAGATCAGAGCCGTGCAAAAGTTGAAGCAGCCTAGCTCGGCTAAGGACATGCAGCATCTGGTCAGAATGGCCGCCGCGCTTAATCGATTCATTAGCTGGTCATCAGATCGCTGCCGCCCTTTCTTTCAGGCATTGAAATCAAAGTTCTCGTGGGACGAAGAGTGTGACCGGGCTTTGGCCGAGCTCAAGGAATATCTGTCTTCTCTGCCACTATTGGTTACACCGAAGCCAGGCGAGGAACTCTATCTTTACCTTAGTCTCCATGACATCAAGGTCACGGTCTGATTCGAGAAGGAATTAAGCACCTCCCAATCTTCTACGTCAGTAAAACCTTGCTGCCGGCAGGGTCGAGATACTTGCCATTGGAAAAGCTTACGTTGGCATTGATGATGGCTTCAAGGAAGTTGGCGCACTATTTCCACGCCTATACCATCATCGTACTGACCGAGTTTCCACTTAAGGCCTTGTTTGAACGGGCAGACTTTTCTAGTCAAATTCTCAAGTGGGCGGTCGAATTGGGACAATTTGATGTGAAGTTCCAGCCGCGCACAGCTATAAAGCCCAGACCTTAGCTGATTTCGTTGCTGAATTCTCACCTGGAACTCATCCGGTGTGCACGGTTGACATTGCCGCGGCAGATGAGGAGGTGAATGTAAGCCTGACCGAGATACAACAACCTGGTGGAGTTTGCGATGCGGAATTTGCGCGCCCCACCGAAGCACCCTCAGTTTGTACAACTCCACCGACTGGTGATGTGATGACGGAGTCGGGTCCCACTGACCAACCTGCTCCGTCCGGAGCTGCATCACCATGGGGGGAAGAAATGGACCCACCCAGCACAGAGCTTGCGGTCGGCATAATACCGCAACCTGGTGATTCGCCTACGGACTTGGGCATTGTAGATCAACTTGCTGAGTCCGGTGCCGAATCACCAAGGGGGGCAGAAGTGGAACCAATCAGCACAGAACTTGAAACCGGACAGTCGAGCAACCGTGATCCCATCACCCTTCGAAACTCTCAGGACCCTTCAGAATGTTGGAAGCTCTTTGTGGAGGAGATGTGGAAACTTTTCGTTGATGGAGCGTCGAACCGTCACGGGGCCGGGCTAGGTATCATGCTTATCTCGCCAGATGGCCTAACTATGGAACATTCTATCACCCTTGACTTCCCAGCGTCTAACAACGAGGCTGAGTACGAGGCATTTTTGGCCGGACTCAAGAGCGCTCTTCAGATGAAGGCTTCCGAGCTCATGGTGTACAGTGATTCCCAGCTTGTAGTTAACCAAGTCGCTAGGATTTATGAAGCAAAGGATGACAGAATGGCAAAGTACCAAGCTCTGGTCAGGGAACACATCAAGCAATTTCAGGCAATCGAGTTCAGCAGTTGGCGAAGAAAAAAAGCGAGCGGATGATTTGGTGGCCTTGCTTCAATGGTTGATAGTACATCTCCTAACCCCCTCTTAGTTGAATTCCTTCCACGACCAAGCATTGAGGAAGCCGGGCAGGCGGATGTACTCTGCGCCGCGCTAGGTCCTTCCTGGATGGACCCTATAATTCTATTTCTCAGAGACCGGACTCTGCCAGCCGACAAGAAAAAAGCGCACAAAGTCCGGGTGAAGTCAGAGCAGTTTTGGCTCTCTCCATTTAGAGCGTTGTATAAAAAGTCCTTCACCGGTCCTTATCTGAAGTGCGTGCACCCGAGTAGTGTGGAGGCCTTCTTGTACGAAATTCACGAAGACATCTGTGGCAGTCATATAGGGGTCTGGTCCCTAGCCTACCAAGCTATTTCGCAGGGCTACTGGTGGCCGTGCATGCAGGCCGACGCACAAAAATATGTTCGCAAGTGTGAAAAGTGCCAGAAATTCACCCATCAGATCCACCAGCCGGCCAAGGAACTTCTTCCCCTCAGCAGTCCTTGGCCCTTTGCAATGTGGGGGCTAGATATAGTCGGGCCGCTACCAACAGCACCAAGCAACCAGAAGTTCTTCATCGCAGCCACAGATTACTTCACCAAATAGGTTGAAGCTGAGCCCTTGGCAATGATCAAGGAGAAAGACGTGAAGCGGTTTGTCTGGCAGAATGTGGTCACACGGTTTGGCGTCTCCAAGATTTTGATCTCTGATAATGGCACCCAGTTTGACGGTTGCCTATTCAGAGGATTTTGTGAAGATCTAAAGATTGAATTCTACAACTCCACTCCAGCTTACCCGCAGTCCAACGGTCAAGCCGAGGCATCCAAGAAGACCATCCTGGATGGGTTGAAGAAAAGGCTTGAGAAAGCTAAGGGAAAGTGGGCCGAGGAACTCCCTAGCGTTCTTTGGGCATACCGCACAACCCCGCGACGATCTACCGGGGAAACTCCATTTGCTTTGGCTTATGGCATGGAGGCGGTCATACCTTTGGAAGTTGGCATGCCCACCCTAAGGAGTGAAAGTTTTGAGCTCGAGCTGAAAGCTGAGGCTATTGCCCTAGAACTTGATCTAGTGGAAGAGCGTCGGGAAAAGGCCCTCATCCACGTGGCCACCTATCAGCAGGAGCTTTCAAGGAAATACAACAAAACGGTGCATCCTAGACCGTTCAAAGTAGGTGATTGGGTGTTAAGGAAAGTTATGGGTAACACCTTGATGCCAGGTGAAGGCAAGCTGGGGGCAAATTGGAAAGGACCCTACAAGATAACCAGTCTGGAGGGCAAGGGGGCATACCACTTGGAGGATCTAGATGGTAGGACAATACCCCGGCCATGGAATGCGGCCAACCTCAAACTGTATTATTTCTAGCTTTAGCCTTCTTTTTATGCAAAGGAATTTTTTTCTTACACTTCAAAATGTAATTCTTTTTGTCAATATATAGAAGTGTTTCTTCTTTGCTTTAGCATTCAGATTGTTGTTTTGATGAAAAAACCGAGATGTTTATTCCGGTTGAAAGAGTTGATGTTTTGTTCAACTTAGGTATTTCCAACCGAGATGATTTATTCTGGTTGAAAGAGTTTGTGATTTGTTCAACTTTGTTGTTCCAACCGAGATGGCTATTCTGGTTGAAGAAGTTGATGTTTTGTTCAGCTTAGGTATTCTCAACCGAGATGGTTTACTCCGGTTGAAAGAGTTGGTGATTTGTTCAACTTTGTTGTTCCAATTGAGATAGATATTCTGGTTGAAGAAGTTGATGTTTTGTTCAGCTTAGGTATCCTCAACCGTGATGGTTTACTCCGGTTGAAAGAGTTGGTGATTTGTTCAAGTTTGTTGTTCCAACCGAGATGCTTTATTCCGATTGAAAGAGTTGATGATTTGTTCAACTTAGGATTCCCGACCGAGATGATTTATTCCGGTTGGAAGAGTTGATGACTTGTTCAACTTGGGATTTTCAACCGAGATGATTTACTCCAGTTGGAAGAGTTGATGTTTTGTTCAAATTAGTTATTTCCAACCGAGATGATTTATTTCGGTTGAAGGCGTCAATGTTTTGTTCAGCTTTGTTACTCTCAACCGAGATGTTTATTCCGGTTGAAAAGTTGATGTTTTGTTCACTTATGAAATCTGAGCCGAGCTGTCTTTTTCGGTTGTGTGAATTACTTAATGTGGTTTGTCTTGCCGAGATGTTTTGTTCGGCTGAAGTTGTGAGACATGTATACCGCTCAAACACTTGATGAAATTGGAAATTTTCATTGATAGAAAGTAAATACAAAAAATGGGGAACTTAGCCCGGTTACATTTGCAGACAAACAAAAAAAAAAAAAAAAAAAACACAAAAAGAGCAAACTAAGCCAAGGGGGAGAGGTTTGCAAACTCATCCCCGGTTGCCTCCAAGTCTACGATTGGAGATTGGTCTTGGACGCCGGGCTCAGTTCTGCCGGGCTGCTCCTGCTCCTGTTGATCCTCTCCTTCAACATCTGTCTCGGCCTCTTCTTCGAGACCTTCCTCGGCCTCAGCCTGCAACGCGCTAAAGACGTCGTTTGCATACAGCACGAGGTAGGTCGGTAGGAAGGCAGGTGGCGGAGTGGCAAACACGTCGGTGTCTGGACCTTGACCGAGGTGTTTGCAAGCAGACTTCCAGCCGGTTTTGAAGTAAATGTCTTGGGCGGCGAAGACTTGTTTCTTGTAGTTGTCCTCGGCTTCGTTGAAACCGGCGTTGTTGGCATCTTGGCAGTCTTTCTTCATTGACTTCTTGAGCGCATCAAGCTCGGCCTGGAGCTCATCCCGCTTCTTCTCGGCCTCGCCAAGCTGACAGAGCAACCTGTTGTTGTCGGCGTTGGCGATTTCGAGTGAGGACTTTGCTCGGCCAAGCTCAGTCTGAAGGCTTTGGACATGGCTGGTGGTGTCATTCGCCTTTTGTCGAAGTCTGTGGATGCGCTCCGTGACCAAGTGTAACAAGCCCGCGGGGGACCTCGCTACAGCTCGGACTCGATTTGTGTTACGGTTCTTAATCTAAACCAAAGAGTCCAAATCCAACAAATCGTTTTGAGAAAACAGATTTTTAGAAAAGAAGTGCCAAACATGTACTATTTTGCCAGATACAGAGTCGTCACCTAAATATTTTATTTTGGGAAATTTAGGAAACCCTGACTCGTTTGCCTAAGGCCACATGTCCGTCATCACCAAAGTTGCCTCGGCTCGGGAACTTGGGTACGATTGGGGAAGGTCACTTCGTGAGCACCCCCGCTCGCCTGATCAAAGATCGGCCTCTACTAACCATGATATGTAGTTTTGAAAAACATTGTGCATTCTTGTTCCGGTTATTAGCCTAGATTTACTATGTGATGCGCACAGCATACAAGTATAGACCGGGTAGCCTGAATTGGAACAAAACATTTTATGTTTGTTTTTTTTTGAAAGATGGTTTGATGGTGCTACCCGCAGGTAGGCTAAGACGTGGATTTGCCACCCTCGGGTGGGCTTTAGAAAACATGTTTTTGCCACTATCTAGTGGGCTTAAAACTCACAATTAATGAATTGTTCCAATTCAAATAACCCAACCTTCACCCACAGGCATTCAAGCAGTTATATCACATAAGCAGTTAGCCTCATGGTAAGCATGCTATTCATGGCAGTCACTCACATGCATGCAAGGATGCTAAAGCATAAAACTCACCGAGTACTCCAAGCCAAAACAGAAACCGATTAGAAATCCATGCATGATCCTAAATATACAGAAATGCCTAATGCAACACATGCAAAAATGCAACTATAGCAAGTTCGGCTATTCTTAAACATGGCATGTGGAATGCAACAGCTATCAAGTACTCAACTTGGAATTGAAATGCAAATGCAATTAGTATGATGCGCCGAGCCCGGTGCATGCAAAACAGATGAATGAATGCAAACATGCTATCCTACTGTATGCTAATTGAAACATGCCCTAATCTAAGCATCATAAGCAGGTAAATAAAAGGGAAGAAAGACGTGGGGTTGGAAGACATACATTACACTCACGCACACTTATTACAACATTGCCCTCGCGCAGAGGGTCCGAAAGAATAATATACAGTCCCAAATAAATAGTACAGTCCGAATAAATAATATAGTCCAAATATGTACAAAACCCTAATTAATTAACAAATTTAACTAGGAAAGCATTAAATTGGCATGCAAGCCAGGGACTGTCTCGACTCTTCTCCGGATGATGAATGATGCATGCTCGGGTTGCCTTCGCGCGGAAATCCATGGCGATGCCCCAATTAGCCTCTGTTTGCAATTATTCTTGGAATGCGTGCCAAGCTTGGAAGGTCTTGATTCTTGATTTCTTTACAGAGAGCAACAGAGGGGCATGGCAAAGTATTTTCACACATGTATGCATGCCTCGATCCTCGTGCCACCAATCACGTATCTCGATGCATGATGGCCGAGGAGTCGAATTGCACAACTCAATATGGAATGAATGCACATGAAAATACAACCAAGACCTAACTCCATCATGGACAATCCGGAGTGTCGGTAACTGGGGAATTGAGACATGTTCCGTCACTCGGAGTACGAAACGTATCTCGTTTCCCGTGCTCGGGCTAACTCCTATCCCAAACACAATGCAATATGCATGACATGCATGGATGCAACTAAGATACAACCTAACATGCACAATGCTATGAAATGGCATACACGATGCACGAGGTAACGTGGCATACACAATGCGCTAACATACAACCTGGCATATACAATGCTGTGAAATGAAATAACATACACAATGCATAATGGGCTTACACCAACACAAGTGGACCTTGGCCACACTCACATAGGAGGCCATTAGATGAAAATGAGACACTCGAGATGCGTGCACACGTGTATGCAAATCGAGGACCGAACCTAGGGCACGGAATACCACTCTAACAAGACATGGCAAGGCATGGAATATGGCATACTAGCATGCAAATTTCAGTAGCAAAAAGTGATGCAAAACAGCCCCGAAGCATGGCAAAATGGCACCCGATGCATGAAATGAGACTCGGAATTCGAAACTAGGCGCATGGAATGACTTATAGCTATACAAAGCATGCATTATTTGAACATGAAGTATGAAGACAGAATCAAGAAAGTCCCAAAAAAACAATCTTTCCAGTTTTAAGAAAGGCCAAAAGGTGAACACAAGTAGGGCTAAGCTAACATGCAAAAATGGCCTCGAAAGAGAGATAAAGAAGCAAGTAACAGCTGCTGGCCCTAAATGGAAAAGATCCCTTCAACAAAGTTGAATAGGGGATCAAAATGAAGCATTTTACAATTTACATCAAGCCACGAAAATAAACACAAGCAGGCCTAAAACATTATGCAAGAAAAAGGCCAAAAAAGGGACAAAGAAGCAAGTGATGGCTGCTGGCCTCAAACAGAGGAGGGCCCTTCAACAATGTTGAAGAGAGGCCCAAAAAATGATATTTTACAGTTTATGACCAAGCCCAAAACAATGCACAAGAAAGCTTAAAATACTATACAAAATAAGGCATAAAAGAGAGCTTTAACACAAAGAACAAAAAGGAAGCCTTAAACAGTGAAAGACCCTTGATCAAACATGAAGAGTGGGTCAAAATATACAGTTCAGACCAGAGCCCAAAAATACAAGCACAAGGAGCTAAAAAAGCATGCAAAAATAAGGCCAAAAGAGAGATAAAGAGGCAAGTGACAGATGGAAGCCTCCAACAGTGAAGAGCCCTTCAACAATGTTGAAGAAGGGCTCAAAAAAAGCCTCTTTTCAATTTATGACCAAGCTCAAAACAGTTTAAAAATAGGCCTAAAATACTATGCAAGAAAGAGACATAAATGAGAGCTAAAGAGGCAAGTGGTAGTATGAAGCCTCAAACAGGGAAGAACCCTTGATCAAAAATGAAAAAGACCTCAAAAAATGACTATTTTCAGTTAGGGTCGGAGCCCGAAAATGTAAGCACAAAGAGCTAACAAAGCATGCAAAAATAGGCTCAAAAGAGAGAAAATGGGACTCACCCTTGTAGAACCAAGCGTCAACAACTTTTGGACCAGGTTTGGGAGCTCTTGACCTCTGGAAGACAGCCTCAAGTTTCTGGAATGGATGTTGGAGGTGTGATGCTATGAGTTGTAGTGTAAAATGGTGTAGGACTTGAGAGGTTTTGATGCTTGGAAGAGAGAGAGAGGGAGGGAGCTTTAATGCAAGACTCCCAAACAAAACTTTTTTATCCCTTGAAAATGCAGCTGGAGCTGCTGGTTTTATAGGCAAAAGAGTGGGGGAAAATGGGGGAAATTGAAATTCAAATTTCCCCCAAAAATAGGCCTAAAAGAGAGATAAAGAGGCAAGTGGTAGCTGCCGGCCTCAAACTAAAGAGAGACCTTCAACAAAGTTAAAGAGGGACTTAAAACAAGATATTTTACAGTTTATGACCAAGTTCGAAACAGGTCACAAGTAAGCCTAAAATACCATGCAAAAATAGGCCTAAAAGAGAGTTAAAGAAGCAAGTGATAGTAGGAGACCTCAAATAGAAAAAGGTCCTTAATCAAACATGAAAAGGAGCTCAAAATATAACTATTTACAGTTTGGGTCGGAACCCAACAATGCCTGCAAGAAAGGCTTAGATATAGAGCAAGATAGGAACAAAAAGGAGGGGAAAGAAGCTTACCCTTGAAGACCAATGAACCAGCAGCTTTTGGACCAAGAAGAGGAGCTCCTAGCCTCTAGAAAACAGCCTCAAAGTTTTTTAATGGAGAATGGATGTGTATATCAAAAATCGGAGCAAACGGAGGTGGTTAAGCGGTCCCGAACCGAGACATACGGCCGTCAGCTCCGAAAAATCGAAAACCGGGCTCCAAACGGGAAAAAAGGCCAATGACCACGAAACGTAGCCTACGGCCACTGAAAGAGGATCTACGAGACCTCTCCCTCTCTTCAGGAAGAGAAAACAGAGAAAACGGAGCATGGTTCGCAAACCGAGGCAAGACACGAAGGAGCCCGGAAGTCCGCAGGCAAAGCTTGCAGCCGAGACTCTGAAACTTCCGCACGAGCACAATATGCAATATCACCGAGCGCTCAATCGGTGATGTCTGAGTCTTAAGGTCGGTCAAAAATGGGGTGTCTACACCAAGTGTTGCTTTTGGATGGCCTGCAAAGAGAGAATTTGATCAGAGAAGAAACCGTGCAAACATTTGTGAAAATTTAAGTAGAAGATTGAGATTCTTACCCTGGTCATGGACTTCACGGCTGATTTCACCAGCTGGGTGTTAGGAACGTGGTCGCTGCCAACCACGTCGCTCAGCAGCAGCAGAGCTTTTGAGAGATCAAAGGCAAGCAAGTGCTCCTTGTCGCCCTTGACAGAAGCATTTGCCGGGATGTCTTTTCCCTGGTGTTTCAGCTGCGGTCGCCATGGCGGTGTTGGATCAGTTGTGACGGCGAGCTGCTCAGTTAGCTCGGCGACCAGCTCAGCAGATGGATCTGCGCGAGGTCTTTTGCTTGCCCGGTGAGCTTCCTGTCTGGATTGCCCGGCGGCTAGAGATGCCAAGGCAACCACGGGGCCGCTAGATTGACCGGCAACTGGGGAGCGGGTAACGATGCTCGGTATCTCGGCTGAGGTTGCTGTGAGCAAGTTTTTGATCCGATTTCTTTTTGCTATCTCCTCGGCTTTGGTCAATCGGATTAGTGGGACGTCAGGCAAAGTTGGGTCTGGAGGAGGTGATGGAGCACGGAGAAAGTTTGTTACTTTACTCCGGTGTGGAGCTGAATATCTGTAAGTGGGGGTGTAGCTGAGCAGCTTGTTACAATCCCGATGGTTGTAGCAGAACACGGTTCTGATGGCCTCAACATTTGGAAATTGGTAGTTGGCTTGCAAGGCTTGAATTGCTGCAAAAGAAATAGGAAAAGTTAGTAAGTACAGAATATTAAAGAAAGGCAGAACCGAGCAAATTAGCGCGGCTTACATGTGGAACCGAAGTTCTTGCTAATTGCCCAACCTAGTACGTCGGCTGGTTCGTAGTTGCCGGACACCTAGAAAAAGTCATTGTTGTGAAGGTCTTTATCTGGGGTGCCGGTCACTATTTTCTCTTTGCCCGGTCGTATTTTTAAGTAATAGGCAAGGCCGTCGCCATTGTGCCCAAGAGTGTATTGTCTCAGTATCTCGGCTAAACCTAGGTTGGTGCCTAGCCGGTTGTTAAGCTCGTGGACGCCGTTGATAATGTGGTAAGTGTTCGTTGATACTTGTGTGGGCGCAAGTTTAGTCCAGCGCAGAAACTTGGTCATCAATGGGTTGACCGGGAAACGGAGGCCTCCTTCTATGATGGACAGCACGGTAAAGGGGCACTGGTCTAGTCTGCCCCAAGGGGTTGTTTCGATTGGTGCAAGCTCAAGGTGGACGTCGGCCGGGATGCCGTACTCCTCCCTGAACGCGGCCAAGGCAGCCAGAGTATCTATGAGGAAGCGAAATTTCCCCATAGACGACCGGCTAAGTTAGCTCGGCTGAGGAGGTTTGGCACTTACTGGTGATTGGTGGCTGCTCGGTCTTTAAGAGCCTCAGAAATGGTCAGTGGTCCCCTTGGACTCTGCAAGAAAATGATGGCAAATGTGAGAGGGAGTGCGGTCGCGCAAAGCGAGCTTGACTTTAGCTCGGTCATGAAGTGTGCCAAACCACCTTGGTCGTAAAGGCTAGCCAAGGAGCTCGGTCACTCAAGCGGACCAGAGATTAGCCCGGTCGAGCGTCCAAGTCCTTTTGCTACCCCGGTTTCTACTATGGTTGGGACAAACAGGTTACTTGCTCGATCTGGGGGATTTTTTGGATCAAAGGATGACCTGGAGCCCGGTTAGCCCCAGATCTTCCATGTTCATCAAGGAAACTGAAGAACACCATGAACAGTTATGGGTTTGGGATGGTTTCGAGTGCCTATATCCTAAAACTTAAGGATTATGTACCCTAAAGTGTGGAATAACAAGTGAAATAACGAAGAAAACTCGAAGAACTTACCAGGAGAGGGTGAGGATGGCTTCTTCGAGTACGAACACAGCAATGGCCAGCAAGGAAGAGGGGCACAGGAGCTCTGGAACGTTTGGAATGGAGAAATGACAGTAAGAAAGGAACGGAAGAAGGAAATGGCATGTATATAGGCCCAAAGACCGCCAAAATTTTGAATGCCAACGGACGGCTGGTTGGCTGCTCGAAGACCAATGTGAGAACGCCACGTGTCCCCATTAATGGCAGCGTCAGAGTTGAAGAGACATGAGGGCCAAGTGAGGCGTCGACCGAGCAAGCCGAAGAGACAGGAAGGTCAGATAGGGCATTGACCGAGGAGGCGACCGGGCAAGTTTGAAGACAGGCATGTCAACTAGCCCGGTTGCCGATTAGTAAATTGAGGACCGAGGATGTGCTACCGGTGAATAGGTAATCGATCCACGCTCAATGACGGAATTAAGGGGCAATTGAGAGGGAGATTAATGATTTGAGATTGCGCCGTGGAATTAGCCGGACAGATTGGGCCGGACGAGGTTGGGCCGAGGTATTTGGCTCCGAGATTGGGCCGTGATCTTGCTCGGTAATGGCAAAGGCCTTGTGGAATCGAGCTACCTGATTTCGTTGGCACGAAAGTCGGTCAGGATAAGGTTCAGTCAGGCAAGGGTTCCACAGCTCGCGCGTTGCTCGGTTATAATACATGCGCCTTTAGCCCGGCATGACCAGTGTGATCAATCTCCATCTCGGCTTCGCCGGAATGCAGTCAAGCACGGCTGGAAATGAGCCTGGTTGTAGGAGCACTACGACATCAAGTGCACTTGGGCTTGAAGTGCAGTATGGCCATTGATAGTCGAGATAATGTTGCCCTTGCCGAGCTCGATGAGAGAGTAGGGCGGTTGGGTTAGGTGATGCTCAACAGACTTGTCTTGTGAGATGGGATAGCAGAGCCACGTGTCGAGAGATCACTGGGAGTAGATTTGGGGCGCAGAGGGTATACAAGCATGTCTGCGCCCCCCATACACGAACAGAGAAAAACAATCTTGTAAGAAACTCTTACACTCAAACACTCTCCTCTCTCTCCCTCTATCCCAAGGTGTGTGCTAACTTGATCATCAGAGGGGTTTTCCGGCCACACACCGCCGGGTAGCTCACCGCCGTTGTGCTTTCAGGTGATCGGACAGAAACGGAGCTTGGAAGAAAGAATGCAGGCTTGCCGGAATATTTGCTCCCCGTACAGGTACATTTCCGAATTGTCACCTTTGTAGGGAAAACTAATCATATATAAGGAGTGTCTTTCCATGCCTCAAATCAACTGGGTGAAAGCCTTACCTAATTGAAAACAATCTACTTTACATTGAAAATGGCGTTCGTTTGATTAGAAAAAGTTATCTCAACCAATTTCAAATGTCATTGTACCAATTATCACAAATCCAATAATGGCTCCATATGGATTACTCCAAGCCTAATATAAGAACACCAAACCATTCCAAGGCATAGTAAATTCCCCAGAATCATCAACTGGCTCTTCAAAGTCAATGCTCAACGCTTCTTGAAAAAGTCCGTTGGTGTCAAAACAAAAGCAAGTCCTTAGAAGAAATAATCCAAATTGGTAAAGAATTTAGTAGAATGAATATCAACATCGAAAAATCCTAGAAAGGAACATAGACACCTCAAGAGTCACCTTGAAAATTGTTTCCCTCACTGAGAATCAGTCCTGGTTTCTGAAAGGAACATCTTGGCATCCATCCACAAAGATCAAGGTACAATTCAACAAATAGACATCACCATCATGACCGACAAGTCAAAAAACCAAATAGGGTACACTTCTCTCAATTTTTGGTTTCCAAAACTTTCTCAGCTAATAGAGAAATACTGAAAGAGATAGAAAATTGAGATGTGCAAAATGTACTTCACACTTTAAGACCTACAAAATCATCCTTTGTACGAGTATATATGTATGAGAGAAAGGCATCAATGCCATATAGATTACGACACCTGCGCTTGAAGAACAAACTTGCTGGTCTCAAGACCCATGAAGAACATCTTGTAACACTTGTGTTCCTTAAGTCATTAGAGAGTGTATTTTAATAAATTTATTTTTTGTTATGGGAGTCTTTGTGGTAGTTGTATCTTCATTTTGGAGGAGTATAATTTGATTTAAACTTGTTAGGATTGTTCATTCGTGTAGAAACGAACATTCTGCCTAGAATGTGCGGAAATCGACATTCAACTTGAACCATAGTGCGGGAACTCAAAAAGTTTTGGACCATGATACAATAATTTATAGTCATTCGGGATATGATGTAGAACTTCACGAACAAATGATAGGATGACAATAAGCCCTGAAATGTTGATAAGGCCTAAGGTTAGAAGTTTTGATGACATAGCAGAAACTTCGTGAGGTAGCAGAAGGAGATTAATCAAATAATCACGTGGCAAAGAATTGATGATGTGGAAGACACAAGATATGATAACGGCGCTGCAGGAATAATGGGACCAATCGATGATGAGGCAGTCATAATTCCATTTCATTACTTAATTAAATAGATAAAGAAGAGAGATATTAAATCAGTTCAACAATTCTTAAAAAATATAGTGCTGAAAGTTATTCAATATTCTTAATTAGTTGTTAAATCAAAACACGATTAAAATAAAAGTTAGTTGGCCACGTAGCAGCCAAATAGAGAGCAAATTCGAGACTCAACCGTCAGTGATCAAGGTGCTTGCTAAAATGGGGTTTCAAGGCAAAAATCAAGTACAATTGGCAAAATTTTCAACAACCATGTTCTAGCAATAGAGCAAAAACAAGAGGCTAATTTGAACTATAAATGGACTCTATAACCATTATTTGAAGGGGTCCAATACCAAATATTCAAGATCAACTATTGTCAGTAACTTTATGACTTTATCTTTCATGGTGTAGCACTAATTTGTAGTAAACGTTCTATCTTTCACTTATCAATTCCTGAATCTGGTAGTTTTATTTTAACTATTTATTATATTTTGCTTTAATTGTATTTCATTTTCTATCAACGCAAGTTAAATTTTCTTTCATTTGAACACTAATCATTTGAGTTTTCATTTATTTTCTCTTTTTAGTCAAGTTTATCATTTAATTTTCAAAAATAGTCCCTTTTTTATTATTCAATTCTTGCAATTGACAACTTAAATTCATGCAAAGTTGGTTACTCAAGTAATATTTCACTATCTCCTGAGAAAATATTAACATCCTCTTCATTGAGGCAAAACATGAACTGATAGTTCATCTTCCTAATCACACAATTCCTAAGTTAGAAGTCAAAAACATACACCTTTAACTAGGTGTACAAGTCCTTACACGCCCGTGCAATTTAAAACATCAACACTATGCCAAAAGTTGTGTTTTCCTTTGAAGGTAAACATATGGTCATTTTGAAAAATTAAAGGGGATAATCCGGTAATTAAAGTGATGTAACTTTACATTGTTGAATGTCAATGGGAGCTTAATAAATTTCTTTTTAAAAATTGAAATAAAATTCTTCAAAATGACGGACAGTAATATTTTCTTTTTGAATATTGAAATAAAATTCTTCCAAATGATGGACAGTAATATTTTGGTTACTATAAAATACAAAGATGATTGTTTTTACTTGGAATGAAATTACGATAAAATGATATACCATTTCATAATTTTTTTCTTTTTAATATTATCAAATTTATAATGAAACTCTTATTTTCAAGTAAACAATTGTCCATATTTTCTCACTAATAGTACATACTCAAAATTATTGCTTCAAATTTTACACAAAAATATAAATCTATGGTTCAGATTTATTTTATATATGAATTTATAATACCTTAATTAAATATCAACCACACTTCTCAATGAAAATTTTCTTAACAAATTTTATGGTAGCTTTTCAAATTTTATTTTTCTTTTGAACATACATGTTTGGGAAAGATTTAAAGATTCTTCAATATACCGCACAAAAAGTGGAAACCCATGCCATATGCATTTTCTTTTCCCACAAATATTAGGGATTCAAAAAAATTCCAAATTATATTAAAAACAATATGAAATTCATATTTATTTTAAATATAAATCGTACCATAAAAGATATAAATTTAAATCAAACTTATTTCTCAATAAAATTCTAAATACTATTTTTAAATATCTAAATTTATTATTATTATTATTATTTTCATTTATTTCTCATAAGAAAATAACAATACAGTAATGTTAGGTATCATGAAAAACCTTTCATAAAAATAATCATAAAAGCTTTGTGACATTTGGATTATACTTAGAATGAAGCACCACACAATAATCAAGGTAATCCAAGAATCATAAATCTTTTATGATCATTTACATAAAAAAAATTTCATAATCTCTAACTTTTCTCATACCAATAACATTGCCCAAAAAAATAACATCAAGGTGATTCATCACGTTATAATGTAACGAACACAAGCAGGAGTTAAGTTTTCAACGTAGAGCCATTGTGTTTTGTTTCCTCAAATCATTATAGAACTTTGCTATGAACTCCTCAGCAGCTTCGTCTACGTGGCTGTCCCTGTCAACGTCCCGTAACGGAAACGGTGAGTCCGTTATCCTCAGCTGCCTCACCATTGGGCTCGGTCCAAACCCCGGCAATGCCGGCGACGACAATTCACTATACAACATGTCATGCACCATCATCGGACTCTGCAAGAAACCCGGCAACACCGACGAGCCTGCCTCACTGTTCATCATCTCCAACGCCTTTTTAACTGCGTCAACGGTCATTATGTCATCGTCGGTGGGTGGCGCGTGAGCGCAAGGGAAGAAATGAGAGTGCTTGTGGTGTTTGCGCTGCTTGCTGAGGTTGAAGGGGAAGGCTGCTGGACTGTTGCTGCAGCTGAACTCGTACTCGTGTGGGGCGGGGAAGGACAGGTGTCGGTCGTTTGATTGGCGGTTGAAGGTGGAGGAATGGTGGTGGTGGAACATGAGGTTGTGTATGGCTTTCCCTGCTATCTTGCCACGTTTCATCATCATGTTGAGATCAACCATCAATTTTCGTTTTGATATGCCCTTCCTTACCATGAAGTACAACACACGTACTATGTGCCATAACCTTCTGGCTGCTACTGGTAGACTTGTATGTTCCATCTCTTTATTGTTTTGTGTTTTGTATCAATATAGAGAAAGATTTAATGTTTGGAGAGAGAGAGAGAAGACGATTTTGAATTGGGAAGAAGCAAAGGATGGAGCTATATATAAAGGCCAAAAAGGAAGAAGACATATTGCCAACGCATTGATATTTTGAGTTATTTTAATCAATATGTTATAGAGTAGTTATCAATTAGTCCTATTAGACTTAGTTAGGTACAAGTTTTGATTGATAAATTTATTATTGTAAATTTATTTATTAAAACAAGAGAGAATGATAAATTTATCACTTGATGAATTTATTAATAAAACTTAATGGGTAACAAGTCTAAAAAATAAGACTTATTGATAATTTATTTGACTCAATTATTATTGATAGCGGAATAGTTCGGAAATAAATATATATGTCTTCTATCTATCGATTTATACTATTAATATGTGAAGGTTGCTAGTGGTGTCGACAAAAATATGTCTCATGATTTGCACACGCTTGTTTTGACAAGTTGAATTAGTGATATATGACCTATGCCTCAAATTTTACCTCCCACAATATATATGTATGTATGTGTATTCAGAAATATACTTAGAATCTTGATGTATTTTTGGGATACTTAGCTCTTGAATCATTTATATATATCAACAAAAGAAAAGCTTTTATCGATGAAAACAAGCATTCAAAGTATGAATTATATCAATAAATGGGGAGAAAGTCCAAAGAGTATCATAGTAAAATTTCAAGATCCCAACTAGGTTGGCACTAATAAAAATACACAATCACTTGCTAGCACAAGCCTCAAAATTGGTGAGGAACAAAAAGAAATAAAAACAACAGCAACAAACTCAATGTAATAAAAACAACACCACCACCACTACACAGTCCAACCACCAAACTCAATGTTCCTCAAGCTCCGCTCCTCAGACATTAACTCAAGCTTTGCTTCTCATTCTTAAACCAGTAACAGTCAGATGCAGCCCCTTATCTGTCTCAGTTTGGGCACAATGTCATTAACTGAGTAATGAAATCTTTGGATTGAAGTTTTAAGCCATAATGCTATTTTAATATTGACAAGCTCACAAAAATCATATCCCTTAGATTGAGCCCCATTAAAGACACTCATTTTTAAGCTTCCAGAGAGACCAAAATACAACTAAACAACCCTTCCACAACCTATTTTCCTTATTGAAATTTCCACCAGACCACCAATGGAACAGATCCTCAACAATTCTAGGTATTGCCCACTCAACTCCCCAACACTGCATCATTTCAGACCAAACACACCCGGAAAAAGGGCAATGGAGCAATAGATGAACAACTGATTCAGGTTCATTCTTGCAGAACACACACACATTAGCTGCATTGCTATTCAGAATACCAATTCTGTGTAGAAACACAGATGTATTGACTCTTTTTTTTCAAGCCAACCATCCAAAATATTGTACCTTAGGGAGGATATCCTTATTCCACACAAATTTGTAAACTCTGATCTGTGAGCCAAGCAATGTGTAACAAAATTTATACAAATATCCACCTTAAACCCTCCTACAACTATACCATTCCAGGTAGGACAATTTGTACACCCCTGTCTCAGGTTTGGAGCATAGTTCAAAGTGATAGCCAATCTTGAAGCCTCAATCATTTCCCATTCATACAAAGGTCTTTTGAGAAACAACTCTCATTCTTCGGAGTTTGGTTTCCCTTCATAGAATCTGGAAAGTGAGCCCTCCTTGTTAGTTGATAATCTAAACAGCCTTGGAAACTGCACTTAGCTCTGGAATCATGATGATATATATGAATTCGTGCTCTTCTGAGTTTATATCTTCATCTAAGTTCAGATGCACAAAACCAATCATAAAATAATAATACTACATTGATCATATATTCATACCACAGTTCACATATCATTTCATATTGCTATATTCATACTACAATTCACATATAGCATTATGGATCATATTCACATATTCATACCACAAGTAGATGGACGGTAAATATAGCATTATGGATCATTGAATTGATCACAAAAATTACTGTTAGCTGTATATTATTATAGATGTATATTATTATAGCTGTGTATCTTATCTCTATCTCCTTCTATGCTTATCTCTATCTTTTCTGTACCTATCTAGGTTTCATTTTCTATACCTATCTAGGTTTCCTTTCTGTCTATATATACAGGTTTCTCCTCTTGTATTATTCATTCAATTCAATATAGAATTTCTCTTTTCTCTTTTTTCTCTATTTTCATAACATGGTATCAGAGCCTAGGTTTTCTCCTAACCTCATTTTTTTTTTCTGGTTCTGTCCCCAATTTGTTTCTGCTGGCTTCTGCGTATCTAGTTCCTCTCTATTTCAACGATTGGACTACACCACACTCTTCGTCTCTTCAAGAGGAAGCAAACGCCACAAGAATCACCCTCATCGCCCATCACACGCGCCTTTACGCCCCACCCAAAGATCGGCGCATTGGCTTGCTTCGGTTCTACTCTTAACACGCTCCTACACGCGTTGTCTCAGCCGACTTCCCTCGGCTTCTGCTCTTCGGCTTCCGCATTAGCCTCGGCTCACCTTCGGCTTCCGCATCAACCTTGGCTCGCCCATTGGCTTCGCTTCACTCTTGTCGCCAGCTTCCGCCTCGGCCGATTCTCTCATTTCTCGCGTACCTTGTTTGGTTTAGCGGCGGCGTTAACCTCTCTTCCTTCTAACTAATTCTTCATCTCATCATCGACCATCTGATCTGTCAGTCCTACTTGTTCCTAAGGTTTTTTGGGCTTCTGAATCTATTGGCGACCTCTGTTTTGGCACTTATGGATCGTTTTGACAATATCCAATCTGTTCCTATTATACTTAATGGGTCTAATTATGTTAGTTGGGCCCAAGCTCTCTCTAGCTTCATTAAAGGGAAACGCCTTTGGCGGATTATTACTGGTACTCTTTCCAAACCCAACCAAAAGGAGGATGAGACGGACTCTGCATTCGATGACCGTCTTAACGAATGGGAAAGCAAGAATTATCAAATTATCACATGGTTCCGGGCTACCTCAGTTCCTTCCATCAATCTTCAATTTGGACACTTTCAGGACGATGACTCCATTGCCTCTCCTGCCAAAGCAATTTGGGATTTTTTGAAAGAACGTTATCAGACCACTGGCCATGCTCATCAATATCAATTGTTGCAGACTCTTCATCACATGCGCCAAGCACCCGGTCAGTCTCTCAATGACTTCCTACCCCACATGTCGTCCGTTTGGGACCAGCTCGCTCTTTTTGAACCTCCATGGGCTCATTCTGATGATGTACAACCATTTATTACTTATTGAAATCATCAGCGACTATTACAGTTTCTTATGGCTCTTCATAGCACTTTTGAGCCCGTGCGTGCTTCTTTGCTTCATCGTTTGCCCTTGCCCACTTTAGAGCAAGCCATTACTGAGCTCTTATCAGAGGAGACTCGTTTTGGGAGTCTCAGATCTCACGACATGGATTCTATTCTTGTTACTCCATCTTCTCAGAGTTCCTCATCTTTACAGCCACTCATATGCAGTTATTGTCGCAACAGAGGCCTGCCAGCCAATCATTCTCTTGTTCACTGCCAGGTTTGCGAATGCTTGACTTGTCATAAGACTGCTCCGAGCCATCTCCAAAGCAATTGTCCTCGAGCTCCCTCTACTATTTCATCTAAGAAAGGGGCTATTCATTCTGGGTCTCAGTCCAAATTTAACTACGGTTCTCGCTCTGCTGCTGTTGCCTCTAGGGGTTCTTCTGCTCCTTCTTTCTCTATGGATGATGTTGAGTCCATTATTCACCAGGTGCTCAACAAATCGAGTACTCCTCCTTCTATTGCTCTTTCAGTAACCTCAGGTAACTCTTCATGGTATTTTGATTCTGCATGTTATAAACACATGACTTCTGACTCCACTCTATTTTCTTCTTTGTCATCATCCTCTTTTGCTCCCATTATATGGTTCTTATATGCCTGTTAGTCATATTGGCCAAATCTCTACTTCCACTGTGTCTATTTCTAATGCTTACCATATTCCTTCTCTTAAAATGAGCCTTATCTCTGTTGGTCAGTTATGTGAACTTGGTCTAACTATTACCTTTTCTGCTAATGGTTGTTTGGTGCAGGACCCTCAGACGAGACAGATCATTGGGATAGGTCGTAAGCATGGACGTCTGTTTGAGCTTATTTATCTTCGCAGTCCGCACAAATTATCTCATGTTGCTGTTGCATCTACTATGTCTCATTTTCATCTTTGGCATTGTCACTTAGGACATGTCTCTTTTAGTCGTTTAAAAAATTTAGTTTCGAGTGGTCAGTTAGGTCGTGTCTGTCTTGACGATGTCGATTGTTTATCTTGTCAAATTGCTAAACAACCTGCATTATTTTTTAATAAAAGTAATTTTATTTCTATTGCTCCTTTTGATCTTGTGTATTCAGATATTTGGGGACCTTCCCCGACACCTACCATGGCGGGGGTCTAGATATTTTGTGATTTTTGTTGATGATTTTTCTGGCTATACTTGGCTTTTTCTTCTCAAAAATCGCTCTAAATTTAAACAGATTTACTATGATTTCTCTGCTATGGTCCACACTCAGTTTTCTTGTACTATTAAGCTTTTTCGTTCTGATAATGCTAAGGAGTACTTGGATTCTGATTTTCTTTCTTTACATCAGGCTCATGGTACTCTTTCTCATCGATCTTGTGCAGGCACTTCCCAACAAAATGAACGAGCCGAAAGAAAGCACCGTCATATTCTAAACACTACTCGGGCTCTTCTCCTTTCTTCTTCTTGTCCTGAAAAATTTTAAGGGGAAGCTGCCCTCACTGCCATCCATACCATCAATCGAGTCCCTACCCCTGTCATAGCTAACACAACTCCTTACGAGCGTTTGTATGGTTCTCCTCCTGATTATACCACTCTTAAAGTTTTTGGTTCTGCTTGTTTTGTTCTACTTCAGCCTCATGAACACACTAAACTAGAACCTCGTTCTCGTCTTTGTTGTTTTCTGGGATATGGTATCGAACATAAAGGGTATCGTTGTTGGGATCCTATCTCCAAGCGTCTTCATATTTCTCATTATGTGGTCTTCTGGGAACACAAAATGTTCTCCACTCTTTTCAAGTTTCACCTACCACAGTCCACCCACTCACCGGTCTTCACTGATATTTCTATAGATTTGTTTTCTGATGACTTTGATGCAGATTCTAGCCCCATGCTTCCACAGCTGCCTATGCCTATCGTCCATCCTGAGGATCCTGTGTCAGTTGATGGCCCTACGCCTTCTCCAGCTCCGGTAAAGGTTCATCCGGAACCTATTTCCATTAAGGTTCCCTCTCTTCCTGAGTGTCATTCTACCCAAGTAAGGCAACCTTCTGTTCTTCTCCGTGATTATATTGTTGGTTCCACTACTTTTTGCTCTCATGAACCTACTTCTTATCAAGAAGCTTCTTCTAAGCCTCTTTGGCAACAAGCTATGACTGATGAACTGTAGGTTTTTGATCAAACTCATACATAGGATGTGGTTGATCTTCCTCCTGGCAAGCGTACTATTAGTTACAAATGGGTTTACAAGATCAAAACTCATTCTGATGGTTCCATTTAGCATTACAAAGCTCGCCTTGTTGCCCGGGGATTTAGTCAAGACTATGGGATTGACTATGAGGAAACATTTGCTCTTGTTGCCCGTCTTACTTCAGTTCGTAGCTTACTTGCCATTGCTGCTGCTCGACACTGGCACCTTTCTTAGATGGATGTCAAGAATGCATTTCTCAATGGTGATCTCACTGAGGAAGTTTATATGCAACCTCCTCCTGGTTCTTCTGTTCCCTCAAACAAGGTTTGCAAACTCCGCCGTGCTTTACATGGTTTGAAACAAGCTCTACGTGCCTAGTTTGCCAAGTTCAGCTCTACTATTCGTGACTTTGGTTTTTCTTCTAGTGCCCATGATTTTGCCTTGTTTATCCGTAAGAAGGAGCGTGGTACTATTCTCCTTCTCCTCTATGTGGATGATATGATTATTACTGGAGATGACACAATGGGTATTTCTAGTCTCAAACAGTTTCTGCATCGGCAGTCTGAGATGAAAGATTTGGGTGCACTTAGCTACTTCCTTTGCTTGGAAATTTCTCAAGATTCCTCTGGTTATTTTCTTATTCAAGCCAAGTATACTTCTGATCTTTTGGCTTGTGCTAGCCTTTCCGATTGTAAAACTGTCACTACTCCAGTTGATCCTCAGACTCGTCTTACACCTTTTCACGGCCCCCTATTGTCAGATGCAACTTTATATCATCAGTTAGTTGGTAGTCTTGTCTATCTCACAGTTACTCGTCCAGCTATTGCTTATGCTGTTCACATTGTCAGTCAATTTATGACTGCTCCTCGCTCTCTACACTATGCTGCTCTGGTTCGCATTTTGCGCTATCTCAAAGGAACTTTGTTTCATGGTCTTCACTATTCCCCTCACTCTTCTCTACAATTGCATGCTTTTTCTGATGCCGATTGGGCAGGAGATCCTACCGATCGTCGTTCCACTACTGGGTTCTGCTTCTTCTTCTTCTTCTTGGGCACCTCTCTCATTTCCTGGCGTAACAAGAAGCAAACCCTTGTTACTCGTTCTAGTACCGAGGCTGAGTATCGTGCTCTTGCAGACACTACGTAGGAGCTTGTGTGGCTTCGTTGGCTTCTTTCTGACATGGGTGTTTCTCATTCAGCTGCCATTAATCTTTATTGTGACAATCAAAGTGCCATTCAGATTGCCCATAACGATGTCTTCCATGATCGCACCAAGCATATTGAGATCGATTGTCACTTCATACGACAACATGTTACTAGTGGCCATGTTCATCTTCTCTTTGTTACCTCTGCTGATTAGACCGCCGACCTCTTCACCAAAGCTCATCTTCCAGGCCGCTTTTCTGATCTCCTCTCCAAGCTCAAATTGATATCTGACTTACCACCTTGAGCTTGAGGGGGGGTGTTAGTTGTATATTATTATAGATGTATATTATTATAGCTGTATATCTTATCTCTATCTCCTTCTATGCTTATCTCTATCTTTTCTGTACTTATCTAGGTTTTCTTTTCTGTACCTATCTAGGTTTCCTTTCTGCTTGTATATAAAAGCTTCTCCTCTTGTATTATTCATTCAATTCAATATAGAGTTTCTCTTTTCTCTTCTTTCTCTATTTTCATAACAATTACAATAACAACAAATTGCACCAAAGTTCCCTTTAGTTTATGTCCGTGTCAATTTAGTCCCACTAATAACATTATTGTTAAAATTTTCATATTATGTTAATATAATTCAATTAATAAGATTTTCTTTTTTAAAATTAAACTAAAATTACTGACAAAATGATCCATTCATTCCTCAAAACAATTAAAGAATTGGCATACAATTTGAAATCGTCCTTCAAAACTGCAAAAAACATCTCTTGTAAAGATGGCGAGTCGTTTATTTGCTACCATCAGGGGTCGAGGCAGCATAGGGCTGGGGTCATGAGGCCTCCCTCAATTTTGAATTTATTTTTATTTTTTATTATCATGTATAAAATGTATTTTCTTTTTTTTCTTAACATGTTCTTTAGTTAAGAATTTATTATATTGTTCACAACAAGCAGTTATTTGATATTTTGGGAATATTATGTGGTATTATTTATATAGTAGTTTAAATCAATAGTGTAACGAAAAATATTATAGATTGGATATAATGAACTTATTATTTTCAAATAGTTGACATACCACTTAGTATGATTTGTGATTTTCTATGCTTTGAGCATCACGTAGGTAATTTCACACTACAAAAAAAAGTCACTTTTAGCGACTAAAATATTGGTCGCCAATTGTCTGTTTTTTGGTCGCCAATGACATTCTGCGATCAAAAATTTTGGTCGCTACATTTGTCGCCAAAACCCAGTCGGGAAAGGTCTTGGAGGGTTTTGCCGACCAAAAATCTTTGGTCGGCAAAAAGCAAGTCTTTAGTCACCAAAATTTTAGTCGCCAATAGTCAATTATATTTCTTTAAAATTATATATTTACTGACCAATGTTTTAGTCGCCAATAGTGAAGGAATCGCCAACCAACACCTTTAGTCGCCCAAAGCAATCAATCCCCAACCAACACCTTTAGTCGCCAAAAGCAACCAATCCCTAACCAACACCTTTAGACGCCAAAAGCTTCAAACACGAAGAGAAGAAAAAAAAAATCATTGTAGAACAATTTGATCGGCTCTTGCGGAGACTTGAACCGCCAACCTCTCGCACCACAAACCTTATACACCACACTCTTCCCACTACGCCTCTATAGCACTACATGATTATGCATGCAACATATTTTATTTATATAGTACATACATCCATATTAATATAAAAGTATATGTATAAATATAATTATTTTATTGAACATAATTTATGTAAAATAAACTATTTACTAGCAAAATAAAAAAGACCACTTTTGGCGACTAAACATATTTTTTAGTCGCTAATTCTATACTTTTGGCTACTAATTGTTTTTTAGTTGCTAAAAAACTTAACTTTTGCCGACCAAAGTTGGATTTGGTCATCGAATATGCACTTTCAGCTACCAAAATTTTGGTTGCCAAAAAATTTAATTCCGGCCTTAGGATTTTAGTTCTCCCGCGCTATAAATGACCACTTTTGGCGACTAAACTTATTTTTTTGTCACCAATTGTAGACTTTTGGCTACTAAAATTTTTTTGGTCATCAAAAAGCTTTACTTTTGGCTACTAAAATTTTTTTAGTCTGTAAAACCCATATAATCAACGACCAAACTTATTTTTAGTCGCCAATTATAGACTTTTGGCTACTAAATTTTTTTAGTCACCAAAAAGCTTTACGTTGAGCTACTAAAAAAATTTTAGTCACTAAAACTCATATAATCAGCGACCAAACTCAGTTTTAGTTGCCAATTGTAGACTTTTGGCAACTAAAATTGTTTAGTCGCCAAAAAGCTTTACTTTCGGTTACTAATGTTGTTTTGGTCGCTGAAAGCTATACTTTCAGCGACCAAATTTTTTTAGTCAGGAAATTTAGTCGCCGAATGTGGTTTTTCCTAGAGTGCCATATGGTACTCTAAGACTGTTTAATAATTTTCATTCAAAACACATCATTTATAAACAATGTGATCTCTTTAAAAATTTTCTATCAAACAAAAATTAAATAGATTTTATAATAATTTGTGCTATAAATGATGTATTTTTATTTTTTAAAATTAGGAATTTTGATCCATAATTTTTTTGTGCTAAAATTGCAAACTTACATAATCATCATCCCACACCGAGCTATTACATACTATTATAGAATTTTGATTTGTTCTTATTAATAATGAATATGTAATTTTTTATATTGAAATTTATCTCATAAAATTATGATTATCTTAATGTTGCTCATAATTTTTTTTTACATAAAAAATTATAATTAATAAGTGTGCTCTCTAACCTAATTTTCTGGTTCTACCACTGGCTACCATTATAATTGCTTGATTTGTCAAACGGGTGATGCGAAGGTCTCATGTCAAGTGGTTGAAGAGTTAGTATATACAATTTGAAATATTTCATTTAATTTATCATTTTCCTCTTGATTTTGTTTATTATTTTTTTTAGTAAATATTATCAATTGGATTAAATTAATATTATATGAAAAATTAAATCACAAAATTAATATAATGAACTAAATATAGGAAATTGACATAAGAGACAAACTACAGAGATTTCGAATGTAATTTTTGTTCTTACAATAAAGTAATTTGAGTGAAACCATCTCCATAATATAGAATCTCACCATCTAAAATGTATAATCAAAATTATATTTTGTGATTGATTTTGTACCCATTTACTTATTGTTATTCACATGAAGAGAAACTCTCACTTTCATTTTTATATTTCTTATAAAACTCAAACATCGAAATTTATTAAAAGATATAACGTGTGGTTTGAATTTGATTTTTGTATGATGATACCAACATTAAAATGAATCTAGAGTATACATTGCTTCTTCTTTTTTCCCTTTTTTTTTTTTTGGGGGGGGGGGGGGGGCAACACAAAGCAGTAGTCTATTTCTTAGCATAAAGTAATCCACTTTGGGAGCATATCAAACTCAATAGACTAATAGCATATGCTCAGAACTTCACAATAACAAAGGCCTTTCAAATTCACATGATACAATTGTATGTTTCATATGTTTTTTCTTATTCTGACCTAAACCTCTTTTGCTTTGCTTCTGCATTAAGAATATAAAAGCATTCAAAAGTTCTTCTATACATTTTATTTCCTTTTCACATTTTCAAATATATTCACGTGATTAATTTCTATGATATATGTTTTGTGGGCAATTTACACCGGTAATCTTTATATTTTGGCTCTTTAATTATTTTGCTCTTCTAATTTTAATTGCTTTTGACCCTGAATTTCTTATTTTGTCTTAATTTGATCTAATTAACTCAACAATATCAACATTTTTTTATGAAAAATGTGCGTATGAGTGGCATGCGTCATATATTTTTAAGGATAAAATTGTAAACTTGATCAACTTAGTAAGTTAATCTCAATCAACTCAGTAATCATTTTTCATCAAAAACTCTAACAGCGTTATCAATTAGACCAAATTGATACAAAATTTAAAATTAGAGTCAAAATTGAGTTAATTAAAAGTGTAAAGACAAAAATGACATTAAAAACAAAATATAAGAACTAGCAATATAATTGATCCATGCGTTTTTAATCAGTTTAATTGATCGATTGTTTCACTGGGGTACATTAGTATCAATTCATCAAAATCTCTCCAAGAAAATCAATTATATATAAATTACTTGAATAAAAAAATGACTTCTACTTGCTATAAAACCTCAAGCTGCAATTCTTTTCTAATTTTGAATTAAAGTTGAATGTTAGGCACACATAATGTTGATTTTTGAAAGCTTTTCTTCAGCATTAAAGGTATTTTAATGTAACATAACTGTAATTATTTATTTGTTTATTTTATTTATTTATTTATATTTTATTTATTTATTTATTTTTTTCCCAAAATGTTAGAACCTTTTATTGATAGAACTCAAAAAAGCTTAATGTCCAATATATAATAGGGTAAGGTCATTCTTACCTCAAAAGTTGACTTTTGAGATTAAGTTCTACCTGGAAAGCATTATAAGTTTTAGAGCATCTCTAGTGCTAAATGATAAAATAAATTATCATAAATCAAATTTTGGCAATGCTATAATGTGATAATATTAAATTTTAACAATGTTGCTTCAATGCCACACTAATCATTTCTTCTATTTTCTTCAATGAAAGGTTAATTCAAAATGCTATTTGTGAGCTTTGTTGTGAAAGAGACAGGAAAGAGCTCTAGCCAAAATTTCACAATTTTCCAAACATTGTGAATAATATTCTTTCGATTGACAAAAATAAATAAATAAATAAATTAACCAATTAGCAATAATAAATAAATCTTGTAAAGTAAACTCAAAAGTGAATCCTCCAATAATGCAAAATGGAAAGGAACAAATTATATGCATGTTATTCAATCACATATTAATAATTTAGTAAGTTTGGTCTACCACAGTTGGCCAATTACAACTTTTTGAACTTTTGAACACAAAGATAGAAAGAAAGAAAGAAAGAAAGAAACGTAGATCAATTGTGCCGTTAAAATCTTTACATTCAAAAAAATCCAAATGTTTCATGCATTTGAATGGTTGCCATAAAGGCTGGCAGTGGGTGGGTGGGTGGTTTTTTATTATTTTATTTTTGCAATATTTCTAGTAAGTGAAAAAAAAAAAACTAAATTAAATTTAAAATTTAAAATTTAAAATTAAAAATTAAAAATTAAAAATTAAAAATTAAAAATTAAAAAACAATATAATCCCTTTTTCACATCTTTTTTAGGTTTGAAAGTTTTACACTAAAGCTAGATGTCCATAAAAATTTTGAGAAAAACTTCATTATATGAAGTGTGATCGAGATTCAATTTTGTGGGTCTATGACTTGAATAAATTTGAACTACACATTTAAAATTTATATTTTTGAGTAAAATTTTAAATAAAATGTTTGGGTTTGTAGCATTGCTCAACGTTCTATTAAACTGTGTTTGGATTATTTCACTCACATTTTTTCTTTTCGTTTTCAAATTCCTAACCAATCCATTATCCAAACCCACATTTAGATTGACATCATAATATGGAGAAGCTAGTCTTATGGAATTACTATACGGTGCCTTAATTTAAATGCGATTCGTTTATAATAGGTCATCACTCCTTTGTCGAAATTTTGAAAAACAGTATGTATTAGGTTTTTGTAATTGACAATCCCGTTTGATAAAACTCCTTTCACTTGTAATTTTTTGTCTTTTATGTTTTAGTGAGAATGCGAGTGTTTAGATACGAATCTAATCCAAATTGTGCCTATGTAGAGGAGTTTGTAATCTTGATCTTTTCATATTTGTTACTTCGTTGACTATGTACAGGGATCGAACTATTTGAGTGCTCGAGCGGTCATCCGTGCACTCGAGCGGAGAAAAGGATCATCCAGTATTTTTGCAGAGCGTTTGAACTTTTGGGAAGCAAATTTTACCACTCGAATAGTGAATGTTGCAATCAATCGGTCAACCTATATGTTTTGCACCGCCTATACTCACACCGCTCAAGCGGTGAAATGTACACTCGAGTGGTCTTTGCGATCCAGTTTACTATAAAGCATGTTATTTGCTTGGTTTAGGGTTTGAACCATCCAGATTTTTAAAGACGAAGAAAAAACAAAATGTTTTATATTAGAGGGTACTTTATAAGTGTCCTTAATGATTTAAGAGTAATCAATGGATCTGTGAACTTCATATCAATATCATCAAGTGTTTGTTTCTTCTTTTTTTTTTTGTTTTTTTTATTCACAAAAGAGAGAGTTGTTTTCCTGTGGATTCTGAGGAATTTGGGCCTGAAGCTTTGGTGGATTCCAAAGTAGCTCATCACTGTGGATTCAACATCAGGATTGTAGATTCAACGTTGGACAAGACACTTCTGAGGTGAAGATGGTAGTGGAAGAGACACATTGAGGTCGGTTTAATTCGGGCATGGATTCACTAGGTAATTGAGGGTATTCATGTGTAATTTTTTTTTCTTCTTAATGGATTATTTTGTGACTTTGACTCGTGATTTTTTTAATCATAATTGGAGGCGCTCCAATTGTAATTTTTTCATGTTAAATTGGCTGTTGATTTGTCTTTGATTGTTTAATTGGAATTATTATTTGTTGTTTAAAATTAAAACATAATCACATATCAATATATCGTGGATTTTAGTTTTTTGTGAATAGTAACAATTGACGATGTGATGATTAGTATGAAGCAACATCTGAAGGCATAGAATCTAATGAAAGTTTTACACATAGCAAGCAAGTTGTGAAAAATGATGTCTGTATTATTAAAAAAGAAAATCAGATTTTTTTTTAAAAAAAATTTTGGTTACACTTGTCCTCAGCATACAAGTGTAAAGAATGTTATGTAACAAAAATAATAATACCTAGTAAAATGCTAGAATTTGAATTTATGATTTAAATTCATGGGCAACCCAATCCTTCTGCCTATGGCTGGGTAAGTATCTATCAGACTCACCAAAATCGAACTCGAAACGGTTTCAATGGTCCGAACAAACAGATACATATGTATTTTTTTCTAATCTACTTAAGTTCGGACAAATGGCAAGTGGCAAGCCACCCGACCCAATCTGATTTGACAACACTCCTAAGAAAAACGTATTATTGTTTTATAGTTTGTGTTAGAAAAAATACATTTTATTTAGTAATTATATTTGGAAGTACTTATAAGCCTGTCCTATTAACCATACTTATTTACTGACAAATCCTGACTAAGAAATTTATCATTGTAAATTTATTGACCAGACTAATAAATTTATCACTGTAAATTTATTCAACACGATCATCTTCCACATACACAAAGAACAAGAGAGACTAATAAATTTATCACTTAAAAAATAAATCTGAATCTTAAATAAAGGAGGCGGTAGCAATATGGTAGTTGTGTAGATCGACAATGGTAGAGTATAAATCTACAATGCTAAAGTATAGATCGGCGACAGTAGAGTGTAGACCTGTGACGATGGTGGAGATAGTTGGTGAACGGTGGCAACATCTGAATAACGATGTGGTGGTGGTGAGTAGATAGCGGTAGCGATAGTGGCTGACGACAAAGACGGCAATAGTGGACTGAAGTTTCTGAAAAAATAGTAGAGAGAGAGAGAGAGATAGAGGAGAAGAGAAAAGAAGAGAATATGGTGGGTCGATGATGACGACAACAGTGGTGGCAAGTAGGTAATGACGGCAGTAGCAGCGGTGGTGGTGGGTGGACGGCAACGGCAATGGTGGTGACCCATGTTGCACAAGTACACACCTATGTCAAAAAAATCCAAGTGCAATAAGGATCAATCCCTTAGCAATCCCTTGCTCGGGATCAATCCCTATCAGTAGCTTAGCAATCCCTTGCCTTCGGAAATGTGCAAACTCAACAATTTATGCCAAAAACAAGAAAAACACCAGACTTGGTACACTTTGAAAACGCAATTGTCATAAAAAAAAATATATATATATATATATTCTACATGAAATGCAAATATATCTATGACGGTAATAGACCAATATCTGCATTTCAAGTCACAGAACATTTCTGATGCTAAAATAAATTATCATAAATCAAATTTTGACAGTGTTGTACTGTGAAAATATTAAATTTTGACAATGTTGCTTTAATGCTACTTTGTGAGTTCCATTATGAAAGAGAGAGGAAAGAGTTGTAGCTAAAATTTGACACTTTTCCAGACACTCTGAACTATATCCTTTCAACTGACCAAAAAAATAAAAAATAAAAAATAAATATCATAACTAATTAGCAATACATATAGCTAATCTTCTAAAGTAAACTCAAATGTGAATCCTCCAATAATGCAAAATGGAAAGGAACAAAAATTATCATGCATGTTATTCAATCACAAGTCAATAATGATTAGCTATGTTGAATGTAGAGCAGAGAAAAAAAATCAGTAATAATACTATACAAACATAGAAAAAAATATATTTAGGAATTATTCAAAATTTAAAATTAATAGTTAAAAGATTTACTAAGGTTTTAGTCCCACAATACAAAGCTTAAATATACACCACAGATCAAAAAATCATGGTAAATTTTTGAACTTTTTTTAAGGGACTGGTTTCTCTCTGGTCCGATTTTGGACTGGAGAGGTGTTGTCCGGCCTATTGGGTCCATTTCGATAATCTGAACCGTTCACATTTTGGCATTCATTGAGAACATTATCCATCCAAAAAATCAAATCAATCGAATAACGGCAACCACATGTTCGAATCAGTTTTATATGAAAGAAAAATTGACGGTGAGAAAATAAACATTTCATACAAAATTGATCAAACATATGGTTTCCGTTATCTAATCAACTTAATTTTTTGCAGGAATGATGTAGTTGACGAATTTTAAAATGTGAACAGTTTGAATTATTGAAACGAGACCCAAAAGTAGACTTAATGTCCCAAACTGAGCAATTCAATCTAATTTGGAATTGGAAACCATCCAGACCCTTTTTTTAATTCCTAGACTTTTGCAAAAAAAGATGTTAGTAGGTTTCGTCTGCCACAATAGGCTGAGTCACATCTTTTTGGAAAATGTTTGGGACCTCCACGACCTCTATTGATGTATTGACTATTGATGTGTTATGAATTTTTTTTTTCTTTCCCTATCTCTAACAGTGACATGAATGATTCAGATCATTTTAAAGATTGTGAGAATTATATTTTGTGAGGGCTTTATCATTATTGTAAATCTTTTTGACTTTTGAACACAAGATGGGACCACAAAGAAAGAAAGAAAGAAAGTATAGATCAATTGTGCCGTAATATCTTTATATTCGAAGTTCAAAAGTTTCCTTGCATTTGAATGATTGCCAGAAAGGTTGGCAATGGGTGGGTGCTTTTTTTATTTACAATATTTCTGGCAACTGAAATAAAAATAATAATAATAAAACAACAATATACACCCCTTTTCACATCTTTGTGAGGTTTCTAGCCAAAATAAATAAATAAATAAAAATAAAAAAAGAAGTAAAGCCAGATGTCCATAAATCATATTTTTCATCTTTTTGTTTTGCTTTCATTTTGTTGGCTTCTGTTCTGATTCATTTTGCCTAATTGGGTTTCGTATCATCTTTATGGTTTATTTTGTAAAATAAAATAAGATTTTTTTTTTTTTTTTTACATAAATGACTTTTAATACAGGACTTACAAGGTAAAAGGTTCAGGTCATCGATATGGTCCAAATTGACACCCACAAGAAAAGTTTGGAGGAATATTGGGAGATGAAGATATGGAGTTGGACAGTTTCAAAAACAAAAAACAAAAGTGAAAAACAAATTTAAGAATTTCTATTTGGTGGGAGAAGAAGAAAGCAAAAAAAAAAAAAAATTATCAAAGCCAGGTTTCGATCCTAGGACCTGTGGGTTATGGGCCCACCACGCTTCCGCTGCGCCACTTTGATTTGATGTCATAAGTTGTGTTATCTATATATATGTATGCTATTGTGTATTCACTTTGCAAAAGAGATTGCTTCTATATCTACAAATTCAAGAAAAAAAATACATTGTTTTTGTGAGATTGATCAATCAAAGGGAGATTTTGGTTTGTATAATTAGAGCTGATCGTCTTGGTTTAGACATCAATGTCACTTTAGTCCTCTGGTATCACATTTCTACACCCAATTCCTCTTTTCCAATTTAGATCTCATTTGCATTTACTTCACTAAAATTGATAGAGAAGATCTCCAAGTGTCATTGGTTAATTTTCTTTTATCTTGTGTAATTTGCATTAGTTAAGATGGGAATTATGCTGAAAATTTTAGAACTCCAATCTGTTTTCCACACTCCATAGACTACTTGATCCGATCAACCTCCTTTGAGTTTCTAGATCACCACAAAGCCCCTTGCCTCAATCTCCATACAGCGATAGATCCATTGACACAAACGGCAAAGAGATATCATGGTGATGCAATGTCATCCAATGCAAAGTGTGAAGATTTTTATAAAAGTGCTCAAGAGAAATTTGCCTAAGGATTGAAGAACACTAAAAAACTGTTAGGGTAAAGATTGAAGAACACTAAAAAACTGTTAGGTTGCTAAAAAATTATGAGGCTTACACCCAACAAATGTATTAGGGTCTTTTGATTAGAAAACTAAAATAGGTCAAATTATAATTATTCCCTCTAGAACGATCGATCCCCAAGCGATCACTCTAATCTGGAGTTAAAACCATGTTTTGGCATGCATCCATCCCATTTGTTGGCGATCGACTATTTAGCAATCTCTTTCTATGTCATATAAATCCCTTAGCAATCCCCACCTGTTTTGTCTCTATTTTTACTTTAGGACAAATTATGACGGTAGTCCTTATACTTTGATCATTGTGTCATTTTGGTTACTCTAATTTCAATTACCATGATTTTGACTTTGGATTTATGTTATTGTCTCAACTTAGTCCAATTGATTAAACTCTTAGCATTTTTTTTAATGAAAAATACGTACATAAGTGACGTGTCATATTTTTAAAGGCAAAATTAGAAATTTATTTAACTCAATGAGTTAACCTCAACCAATTTAGTAATTATTTTTCATTTAAAATTTTTTTTAAAAAAACGACATTATCAATTAAACCAAATTGATACAAAATATAAAATTATTGGCCAAAATTGAGCCAATTGAAAGTGTAGGGACCAAATTGGCACTATAACCAAAATATAAGGATCTCCAATGCAATTTTCCCTCTACTTTAATAATAGCATTTCGAAGGTATGATATTACCCAAGCAACCTGATCTAAGTCTAAGGTACATTTCCTAATTTTGTCACCTTTGTAGGGAAAACTATCATATATAAGGAGTGTCTTTCCATGGCACACTATCTCAAATCAGCTGGGTGAAAGCCTTACCTAATTGAAAACAATCTACTTTACATTGAAAATGGCGTTCGTTTGGTTAGAAAAAGTTATCTCAACCAATTTCAAATGTCATTATCCCAATTATCACAAATTCAATAATGGTTTCATATGGATTACTCCAAGCCTAATATGAGAACACCAAACCATTCCAAGGCATAGTAAATGCCCCAGAATCATCAGCTAGCTCTTCAAAGTCAATGCTCAACGCCTTCTCGAAAAAGTCCGCTCGTATCAAAACAAAAGCAAGCCCTTAGAAGAAATCATCCAAATTGGGAAAGAATTTAGTAGAATGAATATCAACATCGAAAAATCCTAGAAAGGAACATGGACACCTCAAGAGTCACCTTGAAAATTGTTTCCCTCTCTAAGAATCAGTCCTGGTTTCTGAAAGGAACATCTTGGCATCTATCCACAAAGATGAAGGTACAATTCAACAAATAAACATCACCAAGTCAAAAAATCAAATAAGGTACTCTTCTCTCAATTTTTGGTTTCCAGAACTTTCTCAGCTAATAGAGAAATACTGAAAGACATAGAAAATCCCCCAGACGTGTCTTGAGATGTGCAAAATGTACTTCACACTTTAAGACCTACAAAATCATCCTTTGTACGAGTATATATGTATGAAAGAAAGGCATCAATGCCCTATAGATTATGACATTTGCGCTCGAAGAACAAACTTGCATGTCTCAAGACCCACAAAGTACATCTTGTAACACTTGTGTTCCTTAAGTCATTGGAGAGTGTATTTAATTCATTTATTTTTCGTTATGGGAGTCTTTGGGGTGGTTGTATCTTTATTTTGGAGGAGTATAATTCGATTTAGACTTGTTAGAATTGTTCATTCGTGCTTGGTTTCATCGAAAAGTTCAATGAAAACTTAGAACTTTTGTTCTAGTGTCGTCAGTAGGCTCCATGAGGGTCGACACCTACTGTTCTTCTCTGTTTTCTTGTTTGGTTCTACTTCTGGGGTCAACACCAATCTTATTGGTGTCAACATTGCCTTGCTACTTTGCTTTTGGTTTGTTATTGCTTTTGGAGTCGACACCACTAGCTCTAGGGTCGACACCCTATCTACTGCAAACAATAGTGTTTCAACACTGCTTCTTGGGGTCGACACCATTGCTCTGGGTGTCTTCACCTGTGAGTAATTTTCATATTTTTAGGTCACTATTTGGGCCTTACTTTTTGGGATTGACTTATTCTTTTAGGTTGACTTTGGGACTTTATTTCACTTTGACCTAGTACTATAAATAGGGTCCTCACTCATTTATTCACTTTATCTTTTCTTTTCTCTCTTTTTCTCCTCTACTTTGTAGAACTCTCTCTCTCTCTCTCTCTCTCTCTCTCTATAAACTCAAGCTTTTAACACACGATCTTCAGATTTACTCACTTAGAAACATCTTCTTACCTTGGTCCTTTGAGAAAGATTGTAGATCTCGTCAAGGGCTTCATTTTGATCTAAGAAATTCGTGATTTTGTCGCCATTAAGTTTTTCAGGTTCTCCTCTTTGCTTCAAGATGTAGAGATTTCCTTATTTCTCTTCAATACCTTGCTATAGATAGACTTGTTGGTATTCTCCTATTGCATAAAATTATGATTTTGAGAAGAGATTTTCAAAAGGCATATAATGTAAGTTAGGGTTTAGAATCCAAATAGCAAATCTTATTTTTAATGTTGATTTTAAGAACCTGAGATTAATGGAACATGATTTTGATGGTTTGAACAAAAAAGCCCTAATTGTTGGTTAATTTAAAAATTTTTGGAGGAATAAGCTTATGGTTGCTTCATGATTTATTGAACTAATTTAATTAATGTAAAGGAAAAATACATCTAAGAAGATTTTTATGAAATGGAGTTGTGCAATAAAAGTTAGTGAATTAAATTAGTACATAAACAAATGACATGTTCAAAGAGATTAAATCAAAAGTTCTAATTTTAATTATTTGATAATGTTGAACAATACAACCTTGATGTTTCTTTTGAGTTATACGAATTCTTTTATAAGTAAAGAATGTGACCTAGAAGAGATGGAAACTCGAGTTTTGTTAAGAGTCGGAGATCTATGGAAATTAGTTATGGGAGTTGTGTGTTGTTTTGATTGTTGGAGTATAATCAAGATTGTGTTAATGATATTTCAAGTGTGGAACGTTATGAAAATTGTTTGCTTTATTCGGGAACTATATGTTGTTGATTGCTAATGAATAGGTCATGCATATTATGTGTCGATGATTATTTGTGAAGTTTGAATGTTGTAGGAATGATTGAGAAATGTGAAGGACCTATTTCCTTCTGACTTGTGATTGGTAAAGCGTGGTGCATTGACAGAGGTTCCACTCCCTTTCGGTTCACGCTCGGTAAAGCGTGGTTGGAGGTTCCACTCCTTTCCGAAAAACGACCAATAAAGCGTGACACATTGACACAGGTTCTGCTTCCTTTCGGTTTGCACCGGGTAAAACATGTTGTGAATTTGGTGACTCGTTGTAGTCGGTTTTATTTAAATAGATTGATAGGTGCCACACTACAAGAATTTACACATTTGGCGAACAAGACAAATTTAGTCGCCAAAAATAGTCCTTTTGGCAACTAATTTTTTTTAGTCGCCAAAGGTTCAAATTTTGGCTACCATTTTAATTTAGTCGACATACATTGTTTTTTGGCGACTAAAAAAAATTTAGAAGCAAAATATATAGTTATAGGCTACTAAAAAACAATTAGTCGCCAAAAGTTAATATTTTATGCTACTAATTCTAAGTTTAGTTGCAGAACAAGCTGATTTGCCGAAAAAAAATATAGTTTAGTCGCCAAATATAATGGACATTGTTTACACCTTTTGGTGACTAAACAATATAGTCGATGTATATTTACTTTTTGCTAACGAAAAATAAAATTAGTAGCCAAAAGATAGTTTTGGCTACCAATATATTAGTCGCTAATACATAATCTTTTGGCTGCAAAACAGGTTGTCATTATTCAGTACTATTTGGCGACTAAAATGTGAAATAGTCACTAAAAGTTGAATTTTTTTTTAGAGGAAAACCAATATAATTTGGTGCCCGATATGTTTGTCTCTCACACACACGCATACGATATACACTATCTCAAACAAATTTTGCTCTCTTTCGACACTACCAAGCCTCATCCCGCTCACCACTGTCGTTGGCCATCGGCGAGAGAGACCATCGGACATCGCCACCACCACCTGCAAAGCACCAGAGCCACTTAATCATAGGTATGTTTCTCTCGCTCTGTCACTCTCGGTCTCTCTCTCTCTTTCTCTCTCTCTCTCTCTCTATCGCTCTCAATCTCTATCTCTATCTGTCAATGGAGCTCTCTCTCCCTCTCTGTGCATCTCGGTCTCCCTCTTTCTCTCTCTCTCTCTCTCTCTCTCTCTCTCCCCTTCCTTTGTTTTCCCATTTCTCACACTTGCCCTAGGGGTTTTATATGATTTTTTTTTGTTTAATTTTGTGTTGAATTTGAGTTAATTTTGTGTTGATTTCCCATACTTGGTATAGGGTTTGTGTTGATTTTTACACAGAAATCCCAAATTCAAGCTGGATTGAGCAAGAATTTGGGACATGACTAGGGTATTCTAATTCTAAACTATTTAGTAACAGTAATGAACTTGTACAGAATGTATTGTCCACTTCCATCCTTTTAATTGGCCTATTTTAATGCATTTGAGATGTTGAAATCCTTAGACTCCCTTCCAAATGTAAACAATTTGTTTATTCAAACACTAAAAAGGAAAATAAATAAATACCACTAACCTGTACGTTATTTTTGGTGTTATCTCTCCCTGGAGTAATATGTGGCTTGTTGGTTCAATTGTACTAATCATGCTCCTTCATATTCTTATCTTGTACATGCGACCTCTGTTTATTCTTTTTTCCGTAAGTGATTTATCTTCTACTTCTATCTATTTACTGTAATTTCTTTTCTATGATTCAATTTTTTTGCCTCCTTACATGAGGTTATTAATTAAAATATTTGAATTTTGTGTTGTAGGTGACGCCATTGTCTTGGGCTAAGTGGACTGTTGTTTTTTATCTTTCATTTCCTGTACGTAGTTTGATTACATTCCTTGTTTGCTGATGTTCATATTCTCTCTCTTTGAGTATCGGAACTTATTATCTTACCATGTTGGTGCATTTTCTGCTGCTAACTGTGTTATGATATTGTTAAAATTAATAGACAAATATCATGAATTGCTACTTTTTTTTTTTGGTTATAGATATAGTGTTATAGACAAATGACATAAATAAATAAAATTGATCGTTAGATTACACATTCCTCCTATTTTAATCTTGTTTGCCAAATTAAGGTCAATTGGAAATCATGAACTATCTATATATATGTTGGTATTGTATAATAGAATATGACTCTAACTTGGTGGTCTATCTAGATAATAAGAGAATAATAAGAGAACTTTTAATCTCTGATCAACCTAAAATTTGGCATGCATGAACGATCAGTTTTATTTTATGAAATATGAATCTAGCAAAAAGTTATGAAACGATGTAATGTAAGACTAAAAAGGTTTTACATTGGACGTAAGGGGATCTCTCCCGATGTACCAAGTCTGTATTATTATTTCCATATATACACAAATTTCTTGTCATTTAAGTATAAAATGTTATTCAGATATTACTTTACTTCAAATTTTAGCAAAAATATTATTCTTTGGCATTAAAGCAATATCCTGGTCTTAATATTTATTAAAATGCGATGAAAGAAAAATTAATTCAAAAAAGAGCTAAACTAATGCCAACTTGATAACATAATGGTAATTTTATTTATACAAGGATGGTATTTCATATATCTGTATGGTGGAACAAAGATTATGTTTAACTCATCATTAGTGTAAGGTATATAGTCTATATATAATTGATTGAAATTGTTAAGGACAAGAGAGTAATTATGATAGAAGGTAAAAGGCAAATGTAGAAACAAAAGGGTAGATTTGTGTGTTTATAAATCATTTTTGTTGGGGAGTTAAAGTAATTCAACAAGATTAACACCTTTGGTTGTCGAACTAGTCCTTGAGTTAGTCAATTTTCAAAACAAGATTTTATTTATTTATTTTTTAGGGATACTTCATATTTTTGCAGCACTTTTGTGTAACTTCTTCTAAGCTACATCTATTGGATCCAAAAAGAGTAACCGATTTCCATGGTTATATTGAGTTATATTTGATTAGGCAAATATAGACTTGGTCAAGTCAGAGAAACTACAAGGACAAAAGGAGGCTCATAATGAACTTGATAGAGCTAGTAACTAATCCCAACATGTAAGTATTGAAAAAACTCTGTAGAACCAACTTTCTTCACGCGCTCCCTTTTCGGAGAGACGCGAATTGGTCTTACTACAGTTCGGACTCCTGTCACGGTTCCGAATCTAATCTCACAAAGTGTAATGTGAGACTAATAAACACCAAAGAGTCTAAATCCGGCAAATCATTTTGGAAAATCGATTTTAAATAAAAAGCGCCAAACATGGACTGTTTTGCCAGATTATAGAGTCGCCACCTAAATATTTTATTTTGGGAAATTTAGGAAACCCTGACTTGTGCTAAAGGCCACATGTCCATCATCACCAGAGTTGCCTCGACTCGGGAACTTGGGTACGAGAGGGAAAGGTCCTGAAATGAGCACCCCCACTTGCCCGATCAAAGATCGGCCTCTACTACCATGATATGTTGTTTTATAAACCTCATATGTTCTTATTCTGATTGTTAGCTAACTTTACTATGTGGCGCACACATACAAGTATAGACCAAGTCGCAAGAATTGGAACAAAACAATTCATGTTTGTTTTCAAAAATGGTTTGAAAATGCCACTTGTAAGCGGGCTAAAGTGTGGATTTGCCACCGAACATGATGGGTTTAAAACATGATTTTGCCACTTCGCAAAGTGGGCTTAAAACTCACAATCATCGATTTGTTCCAATTCAGGCAATAAAGCCTCCACCCACAGGCATTCATGCAGTTATAGCAATTAAGCAAATAGCCTCATGGCAAGCATGCTATCATGGCAACACTCACACTGATGCAATGATGCTAAAGCATAAAACTTACAGTGTACTCCGAGCTAAAACAAAAGCTAGTTAAAAATAATGCATGATCCTAACTACGCTAACAATGCCTAATGCAACATATGCAATAATGCAACTAAATAGGCTCGGCTATCTAAGATGGTATATGAATGCAACAATTGATACACGTATTCAAATAGGTATTGAAATACGATGCAATTTGAATGATGCACCGAGCCCGGTGCATGCAAGACAAATGAATGATGCAAACATGTAAGGCATAAAGTATGCTAAACAAAATGTGCCCTAATCTAACCATTGAAAGCGGTTAAGTAAAAGGGAGAAAGACGTGGAGTTGGAAAACATGCACACACACGCACACACGCTTATTACAACATTGCGCCCTCTCGAAGGAGGGTCCGAATAAATAAGCTAACTAGCTACACTAAGCTAAGCTAACTATTACAAACCAATTAATTAACTAACTTAGCTAATTAATTATTACAACACATTTGAATAACTAGCTATGCTAAGCTAATTAAAATATTACAAAAAAAATTAATCTAATTACTTACAACACATGTAATAATTAACTACAACTAGCTAATGAAGCAATAAAGAAAAGATGGCCTTGCGGGCGAGGGAGACATGCATGCTCGGTTGGCTTCGTCCCGAAAAATTCATCACTTCGCCAAAGGTTGCCTTTGTTTGCACTCGCCTTGATTTCTGAACATTGAACCAACTTCCAAACTGCCTTTGCCTCAAAACAGGAACATTTTGGCACAAAAATGGACTGGTTGCTGGTCGGCCACAAAAAGGGGCTGCCGGTCACCTTAACTGGTCGGTCGGCTAGTACAAGTGGTCAGTCGGCTACCTCAAGTGGCCAGTCGGCCATATGCTTTTCCAAACTTCTGGTTTTGCTGCAACAGAGAACAACAGAGGCACAGTAATGTATTTGCAAGGAAATGTGTGTACTACCACACTTCTCATCATTTCTCAAGCTCAAATGAGTATGTCACTTGGCTCTCAAGTCATCAATCAAGCATTTTCATGCATGATGGTCGAAGAACCAAGCTTGTACAAGCTTAGGGAATGCCCACATAAGACTCAAAGTGCCACTACCCTATCATGCATGATCAAGGGTGACGGCGAACAAGAAACGTGACACGTTTCATCACTTTGAGTATGAAACGTCCCACATTTCTTGTGTTTGGATTAACGTCCAATCCAAACACATGCAATGCAAAACGAATGCTTATCGTGTTCATGTTTTACTTTGCTCATTTTATTTACACATTTTACATTACCAAACCATTCTTTAACCGGTTCAGTCCAATGTGATTGTCCTCTAATGAGAGGGTGATCAACCAAAGAATGGTTTAAGGCATGAGAGAGATCATGCCTTTGGCTAGGAGGAACCCTCATAAGAGAGTTAAAGCCATTTGAGCACAAACTCTATCAAGCTTAAACATAATCACAAGGCTAACCAACCCTCAAAACGAATAGAAAAATGAAGAAATGAGGGAGGTTGCAGAATTTCAGTGCTGAAATGGCATGCCGAAGACACTAAATCATGCAAACAATGCATGCACAATATGTTGAAAGCCAAAAACATCAAAGCTAGTAAAGAGCATTATACAAGAGGCATGCAATACTAAGCTTAAATGACCAAACCAGCTCTGGACAGAGCTTAACTACACCAAATCAGTAGCCAAAACATGTTGAAATGTAGACACATGCTAAAAGCAACGGAAGAATGGAATATGTGAGAGTGACAAAGTTACATGCTTTGAAATTATGTGTAAAATGATACTATAGCATGCAATCATCTCAAGCAAAGCATGTTAGAAGCCTTGAAGCTCAAAGCTAGTGAAGCCAATTACACTAGAGCTATACAAAGCAAGCCAAGAAGACTCAAAAAAGATCTAAAACCACTTAAATAAAGTTCTAAAACATGCTTGAAGTAGGCTTGAAAGAGCTAGAATAGGAGGCTAATGCATAGCACAAACTAAAATAGCAAGCATGATTACACTACAAGTGTAAGAAGCAAGCAACAAGTGACTTAACCAGCCAAAAATAGAGCTAAAGCAGGTCAAAAAAGTCACAAAAACATGCTGAGATCAAGCCATGAGATGGTAGAAAAACATGCTCACATGTTGGGCCATCTACACATGCAAACAAGATACAAGGAGGGGAGGCCACCCCCTCCTATTTTGGACCTTAAAACCAACTTCTTACCACTGAAAAACCTCTGAGTTTTAGTGGTTGAAAGGCCAAGAAAAGGGGGTTTCAAAAGTTTTGAGAGATAGCTCAAAAGGCTTTACAAGCCAAAGAGCAAAGGAAGGAAAGCACGCCCTCACCAAACAAGACTCAAACCATTATTTTAAAACCTTAAAAACAAAGTTTTTAGAGGTTAAAACCAGCCTCAAAATAGCATGCAAAGGTGGTTAAATAAGGAAATAAAGTAAGGCTTTAAAGAGGTAAGTTCTTACCCTTGAAGCATAGCAACAAAACAGGAGTAAATCTGAGCCAAAACCAAGCTTAAGACCTCAAACCAAGCCTCAAAGAACCTCAGCCCCAAGGTGAAGGTATTTGGTCAAGGGTCTCTTTGCAAGAGTGTAGAGAATTCTCACTTTCAAGCACAATATAGGAAGAGAGAGAGAGAGAGAGAGAGAGAGAGAGAGAGAGGCATAAGTTTTGCTCTGAAAAATTTGTAGAGAGAGAGGGATTTTAGAGAGAGAGGCTTCCAAACTTGCTAACCTTCAAATATGAGAGAATGGCCTCCATATATAGCAAAAATAGAGCATTTGGTCAAAATATCTGCAAAACAGACAGCTGGAGGGAAAAGATCTGCCAAATATTTGAGTTTGGGACATTAGTGGCCGACCGGCCACTTTAGTAGCCAAAAACCCACTTTTCTGGCTGGTCGTCCACTTGTGGTGGTCGACCGGCCACTAAAAATCTACTTTTCGGGCCTGACTTGAAATGAGCATAAAGCCTTCATCTAGACTCCTTTTTAGGTCATTCTTATGTCTAAATTGAAGCCCCGAAAGTAATCTTTCCAATGGTGGCATCCTCACATCAAAATTCCAAGTGTGCTAAGAGATATCCAGCTTTTAGTCAAAACTGCTCAGTTTCGGTCCAACAGGATTGAAGTCTAACTTCAACCAGCCATATCTCCCTTATCTGGCCTGGGCTTGAGGAGATTCTTGAATGAAAAATGAAGGCCCGGATGTCCTCTTTCCAACAGTGGTGGCCTCACAACTTAAGTCCAAGTGTACAAAATGATAGACCTGATTTGGTGAAGGCTGCTCAACTCTCTGTTAACGATTCATGCACATCTTCTTCTCCAACTTGGTTTCTTCCCTCTCCTCTTCTTTTCTTCAACTCCAAACCTCTAAACAAGATGTTTTAAATATTATTTCAATGAGATCACCTCTCTTTCATTCATTTCACTTTGTCCTTGCTCGGTTTACCGAAAAGCGCAACATTTAACAAAATGCGAGCGTCGGAACATCGTAGGAACTTTGTTTCAAAAATGTTTTGAAAGAGAGGGTTTTAAGGTCTAAAATCTTTGGTCAAAATAGTTTAGTTCAAAAATGGGGTGTAAGGTTGGGATTTGACTCTCTCATTGCTGAAGAAATCGAACCTTTGCACTGCACACCTTTCATCACCAAGTAAACAATTAGTGACCCCCAAGTCTTAAGAGCGGTCAAAAATAGGGTGTCTACAAACTCATATTAGCAAAAAAAACCCAACATGTAAGTGGATAAATTTTTTAACATTTTTTGGGTTCTTTATCGAAATATCAGTATAGATTACTTGAGCATACAATTCAATATATTCTAAACATTTAGCAAAAGGAAAAAACCTAACTATGGAGCTCTCTTTTGGTTTGAGTTTTGTGAAAGTGAGAATTAAATAACTAGAGAACTAATCTGGTTCTCAATTGGAGGCAAATCAGGTTTTACTATTGAAGTTAGAAGGTACCTGTGTGTTGGAGCATCAGCTGTTGAACTCTATCTTTGTGTTGTATTCTGTCTTAATCTGCCACTACAGGGGCAAAAGGTTCTGGTGTATTAAGCTGTGGAGTAGTCATTGATTTAATTGTGGCTGTGGAGATGTGGAGCAGTGGTGTTAGTCGTGGTGCTAGTTTGGTAACTTCTGGTTTGCTCAGCATTGTCTATTGTTGGTAGTCTGTTGTTGGTGGCTTAGAATCTGATCTAATCTATTAGTTGCTGATTTAATCTGAAGCTGTCTTGTTGTCCTGCTAAGCTCTTCAGTGGCTGCGTTTTGTTTATTGTTTTTGCTCATTTGTGGCTACATCAGTTTGATCTAATTTGTTGGTTGCCTCGGTTGTTTTGAGAATAAGCTAAAACCAAACCCTTTGTATTTGTAAATTATGCTATTGAATGAAGTATTACAAATATACAAAGTGAAAGACACATATTTATGCTTCAAAGATTTGGCTTTTGGAGGACTGGAGTAGTGTTGATGAACCTTTTTGAATATATGAGCTTAATGTCTGTGAGTATTGGATTCTTGTTGGGTTCAAGTTGGGGTTTGTAATTTCATAGCTATTGATCCACATTTGACTTTCCATTCACCTTGAGTTATAATTTTTTTAGTTACCTGCTGTGTTTGTTTCTTGATTGACCAATGTGACACTTTTCTAACTAACTATTGAGTAATGCTTGTTCATTACTTTTTGGTTGATTGTTACCTGTTAGTGATGGTTAGATGTAGTAGTTTCCTTATATATGTGGCATTTGGTCTTGTAGGATTTTCTTGAACTGGTTTAGGAGTTTTTCTATCTTTTCGTTAGAACTATACAAAAAATATGAATAAAATGCTTTATGACATATTGTGCACACCATTCTATTCTAGAAAATAAATGAAATTTGTTAAGAAATAGGAATATTTTGTAATGTACTTGGATATCAGGTTAAATTAAAAGAATTGGATACTTAGAGACAAACCTATGTAATTTTCTTTATTAAAATTTATTCAAACAAGGGTGTTAAGGAGGCAAAAATTCTAAACCGCCCCCGAACAATAGTGTGACTGTCACTGATAGCTTCCCCATGACAAATAGGACTTGTGACAACTGACAGAACGTAATTCGGACCCATAGGTAGAGAGTTAGAGCCGAATATGTCCTACACTTAGTCGGAAAATGGCGTTTTGGCGGTGAAAATTCTAAACAGCACCCGAACGACCATGTGACTCTTACGGACAGCTTCCCCATGACAAATAGAACTTGTGACAAATGACGGAACGTAATTCGAACCCATAGGTAGAGAGTTAGAGCCGAATATGTCCTAAACTTAGTCGAAAAAGGGCGTTTTGGGAGAAAAAATTCTAAACACCACTCGAACGACCGTATGACTCTCATAGATAGCTTCCCCATAACAAATAGGACTTGTGACAACTGACGGAACGTAATTCGGACCCATAGGTAGAGAGTTAGAGCTGAATACATCCTAAACTTAGTCGAAAAAGGGCATTTCGGGAGAGAAAATTATAAACAGCCCCTGAACGACCATGTGACTCTCACTGACAGCTTCCCCATGACAAATAGGACATTTGCGAACTGACGGAACATAATTCGGACACATAGGTAGAGAGTTACAGCCGAATATGTCCTAAACTTAGTCGAAAAAGGGCGTTTTGGCGGCGAAAATTCTAAACAGCGCCCGAACAATCATGTGACTCTCACGGACAGCTTCCCCATGACAAATAGGACTTGTGACAAATGACAGAACATAATTCGAACCCATAGGTAGAGAGTTAGAGTCGAATACGTCCTAAACTTAGCCGAAAAAGGGCGTCTTGGGGGCGAAAATTCTAAACACCACCCGAATGACTGTGTGACTCTCATGGATAGCTTTCCCATGACAAATAGGACTTCTGACAACTGACGGAACGTAATTCGGACCCATAGGTAGAGAGTTAGAGTCGAATACGTCCTAAACTTAGTCGAAAAAGGGCATTTCGGGAGAGAAAATTCTAAACAGCCCCCCGAACGACCGTGTGACTCTCACGAAAAGCTTTCCCATGACAAATAGGACATCTGACAACTGACAGAATGTAATTCGGACGCATAGGTAGAGAGTTAGAGCCGAATACGTCCTAAACTTAGTCGAAAAGGGCGTTTTGGGGGCGAAAATTCTAAACAGCCCCCGAACGACTGTGTGACTCTCATGGACAGCTTCCTCATGACAAATAAGACTTGTGACAACTGATGGAACACAATTCAGACCCGTAAGTACAGAGTTAGAGTGGAATACGCCTTAAACTTTCTTGAAAAAGAGCTTTCTGGGGGAAAAAATTCATAACAGCCCCCGAACGACCATGTGGCTCACACGGATAGCTTCACCATGACAAATAGGACTTGTGAGAACTGACGGAACGTAATTCGGACCCCTAGGTTGGGAGTTTGAGCCGAATATGCCCTAAACGTAGTCGAAAAAGGGCGTTTCAGGGGCGAAAATTCAAAACAACCCCGAACAATCATGTGGCTCACATGGATAGCTTCACCATGATAAATAGGACTTGTGAGAATTGATGGAACATAATTTGGGCCCGTAAGTTGGAAGTTAGAGCCAAATACGCCCTAAACTTGGTCGAAAAAGGGCGTTTCGTGGGCAAAAATTCTAAACAACCCCCGAACCACCGTGTGACTCACATGGATAGTTCCCCATGACAAATAGGACTTGTGACAATTGACGGAATATAATCCGGACCCATAGGTTGAAAGTTAGAGCCAAATACGCCCCAAACTTAGTCGAAAAAAGGCGTTTTGGGGGCGAAAATTCAAAATAGCCCCCGAACGACCGTGTAGCTCACACGGATAGCTTCGCCATGAAAAATAGGACTTGTGAGAACTAATGGAACGTAATTCGGATCCGTAAGTAGAGAGTTAGAGCCGAATACGCCTTAAACTTACTCGAAAAAATAGCTTTTCGGGGGGCAAAAATTCAAAACAGCCTCCGAACGACTGTGTGGCTCACACGGATAGCTTCGTCATGACAAATAGGACTTGTGAGAACTGATGGAATGTAATTCGGACCCATAGGTTGGAAGTTAGAGCCAAATGCGGCCTAAACTTAGTAGAAAAAGGGCGTTTTGGGGGCGAAAATTCAAAAAAGCCCCCAAACCACGGTGTGGCTCACACAGACAGTTCCCCTATGACAAATAGGACTTGTGACAACTGACGAAATGTAATCTGGACCCATAGGTTGGGAGTTAGAGCTGAATACGCCCTACACTTAGTTGAAAAAGGGCGTTTCGGGGCAAAAATTCAAAACAGCCCCCGAACGACCGTGTGGCTCACGCAGATAGCTTCGTCATGAAAAATAGGACTTGTGAGAACTAACAGAACGTAATTTGGACACGTAGGTTGGGAGTTAGAGCCGAATATGCCCTAAACTTAGTAAAAAAAGGGCGTTTCGGGGCAAAAATTCTAAATAGCCCCCGAACCATCGTGTGACTCACACGGACAGTTCCCCCATGACAAATAGGACTTGTGACAACTGACGGAATGTAATCCGGACCTATAGATTGGGAGTTAGAGTCGAATACGCCTAAACTTAGTCAAAAAAGGGCGTTTCGGGGGCGAAAATTCAAAACAGTCCCCGAACGACCGTGTGGCTCACACGGATACCTTAACCATGACAAGTAGGACTTGTGAGAATTGAGGGAACGTAATTCGGACCCGTAGGTTGGGAGTTAGAGCCCAATACACTCTAAACTTACTCGAAAAAGAACTTTCCAGGGGTGAAAAGTCATAACAGCCCTCGAATACACCTGACACTTAGTTGAAAAACTCGCAACACTTAGTTTAAAAAACGATGACTTTATGAAAATAACATTTACATATTCTAATAATTGCCTTTATATATTCATAGCACGAAGAAATTACATATTACATTGTTTGTTCAGTTGGTTAGAATAAATATTGCATGATACATATATATATATGTGGGGATATATTTTCTGAGTACCAACACGTGGCCGAGGTGACACCGAAGTGTCAGCAGAGTTCCCCACGTGTTATGGAAGTTGTGCCGAGGTTATCTCGGCTAGGCCGATGATACCTCCGAAGATATCGGAATCCGAGATAAGCGGATAAAGGACAAGAGTCCTAGAATGAAGAGGAAGCTCAAACCTGGATGTGGACAAGAGTCCAAGGTTGGGGGAAGACTTCAGTTTGGGGTAAAGATAAACTCTTAGGGAGTATGTCTTAATTCCACTGAGAGTCCTAAATTAGCAGGAGTCCTAAGTCCATTAGGACCGGGTTCCTGTTGGGACTAGGATTGGATTGGCTATAAAAGAGGCACCCCATGGGACTAAGGTACGTTGTTTATACTCAAGCTTGTGAGTTTAGCACTTGATTATCCTTGAGAGATATCTTGACTTGATCGTCAGTGCCGGGTGGAAGAACCACACGAGTCTTTTCATTGCGAGATTCTGAGGAGCCGTCTACTCTGCCAGTACTCTCCAGCTGGTTACTAAGGAGGGCAGTGTGATCGGAAATTCACTCACACAATATATATATATATATACTTTCTTTTATTTCCAAGAAGACATTTCTCGATTGTTCTACCTTAAATGCATGTTAGAACATGTTCCATATGGCTGACTGAATTGATATTTTGTAACCAATTCTAATGTTTTGTTTTTTGTTTTTCTTTGTAGATGGCTTTGTTGCATGGACTTGTAGATAATCCATATTGGTGTATGGAGAAGAATTTTCACTTTTGTGTAGGACTAATATAATACTTTTGTCGTCCTTAGCTTTTGTGTAGTTCATTATTACTAATACAAAAATCTTTTTGCAATCAAAAGAAAATGACTGTCATGGTACATATATCACCTTCTATCGTGGTACATATATACTATTTGTCGGCGTACATATAGGACGTTTTGTCATGGTCTATAGAAAACTTTTGTTATGGTACATATGTCACCTTTTGTCATCGTACAGATTACGATGGTAATTTGTACCATGCCAAATGGTAATTTCGCTCGGTAGCAAATGTATTTTTTGTATACGGAGGGCTTTGATTTTTGTATGATATATTTTGTATGGAATTATTATTTTAGTTTGGACAATAGTTGATTTGTATGGACTTTGATATTTAAACTTATTTATTTTTGGTATATGGATGCAAATTGTGGAATGATTGATAGTATGTATCATTTTGTTTATATACGTATTACAGGTTGCATTGAATATAGACAGGTTGTAGAGAAATTATAATTTTGCGATAAAATATAATATCATGTTTTTGGCAACTAAACAATTTGTAGCCAAAAAGAAATTGGAAAAAGACATTTGGCGACTAAAAGTTTTGTAGCCAAAAAAAAAAAAAAAAAGACATTTGGCAACTAAAAGTTTAGTAGCCAAAAGAAAATCAAACATTTGGCGACTAAAATATTTCGTAGCTAAAAACAAAAAACTAAAGGATAAAAACACTTTTGCCGACTAAAATTTTAGTAGCAAAAAATGTAGAACTTTAGGCGACCAAATATTTAGTAGCCAAAAGAGGAACTCTTTGCCGACTGAAAATTTAGTAGCCAAAAATGTGGAACTTTCGGCGACTAAATTTTTAGTAGCCAAAAGAAGAACTCTTTGCCGACTAAAATTTTAGTAGCTAAAAATGTGGGACTTTAGGCGACTAAAAGTTTGGTCGCTGAAAAGGGTCTAATTTAATTTAATGTCCAACCTTTTGGCGACTAAAATAATTTTAGTTGCTAATTACCTTTACCGACAATTTTTTGGCGACTACTTTTGTGACCAAATAATTTAGTCGCTAAAACCATTCGGCGACTAAAAATTAATTTAGTCGCCAAAAGTGAAAATTCTTGTAGTGCCAATTGCCTTTTCGTGCTGAGGCCGATAAATGTGGGAATATATGAGGATTTTTCATTATTAAATAATATGTGGAATGTTGGTAATTATGCATTGAGAAATTAATGGATGTGATTAGTACATTTTTGGAAATTGTTATTGAGATTATAATCGGTGATTTTATTTTGTGAAATGAATTTCTTGGTGATAATAGAAGACATGTTATGGATGACTTAATGTTTAAAGCTAGAAAGAAATCGACAACATGTAAAAATATTTTTGTGAAACCAAATGGAATTGAGGAAATTATTTTTGAAATACGAATAATTATTACTAATTTTAAGAAAATAAACGAGTTTTATTTGATTTGTTGAAAAAGGGATTCTCTTTGAAAAGTATACGTATGTATGTGTATTTTGAATATAACAAGAAGCATATTCTATATATGTACAATAGTAAGCATCATGATCATTTTTATCTATTAAGTGTCATTGTTTAGAATTATTGTAGATCCCTACTGGACCATTACGATCATCTCTGTTGTTAAACAATTTTTCAAGTGCATAATCGGATGCGTGGTTCAAGAATTGAGGAAATTCTTTTTGGTTGTAGTTTAGGCATCGACGGGTGATTGGCAAAATGCCCATATAATGTAACATGAATGTATTTTCTATTTCTTGTGATTATTTTATTTTCTAATTCATGATGTAAGCCCAAGGGCATGGATTGAAATATGTTGCATTTTCATGCTTCATCATTTGTGTAATACGAGAAAGAACATTTCCATTCATTAAATGAGGATTTTGGTAATGTATTTGAGTAATAAAATCTGGGGCGTTACATATCTCACGATTGTTAACCTACACGAAGGACAAACTTGCATATCTTGCAATAAACAAGCTAGTCCAAGATTTTATCTATGAATAATAATCTCCCCCTCTCATTTTGAAAGAAAACTTCTAAGAAACGAGTCTCTGCTAAACTGACACGATGCTATGCAACTTGGACTGCTGGACTGCAACACACCTCCTAGTACTATGAAAGTACCATGATACTCACATTTGTGAGTTGGTAAGTATTTTAACTCTAACACACATCAACACTCTGTCTTTAATCCTCCCTTTTTGTCTTTTTCCTCTCCTCTTTGTCTATAGAGACTTCTTATTTTGCACATCTTTCGATCTTAAGGGCCATGTGTGGCATAAAGAACATTCCACTTCATAGCCATCAACCACAAGGCCCTTTATATCAATTGTATGACCATTTTCAAAACGAAAGATTAAGTGCTCATTCGAGATTGTATGCTGATCTTTAGAGCATTTCACTCCCAGTCCACCAAACTTTCAAATTCTAAAAAAATTCGCTAGAATTTTGCTTAACACGTTTAACCTCTATTTAGGTTGTGTATTGGGTTAGAAAGTGTTCCATTTCTTGTCCATCAGACACACAACCATTGATGTTTGTAGTTATTATTTTCAAATATCCTAACATTTGTTGGGTATTATGTATGATCTTGAGAGTATTTAGCCCTAAGATCATTTAAAGTGCACAATGCCCAAATTAGGGCCAAGTGATCCTTTTTAAAAAGCAATAGCCCTTATTAGGTAGTATGTGTTGTCTTGATGGCATTCTTCCTTAAGATCGTCTAAAAGACAAAAATAAGGGCCAAAGACTTCTTTTCAAACCTATAACCATTAATTGGTATTAGGATTATTTAAAGCACAAAATGCCCAAATAAAGGCCGACAAATGCTTTTCAAAAAATTGTAGCCCTTATTAGGTATAATGTGTGCTCTTAAAGGTGTTCTACCTCAAGATCATTTAAAATGCAAGATTCTCAAATAAGAGTCAGTAGATCTTTTTCAAGCTTGTAACCCTTATTAAGTATTATGTTTGGTTTTCATGGCATTTTACCCTACAATCATTTAAAGCACATAATACCTTAATAATGGCCAACAGATCATTCTTCAAACACGCAACCCTTATAAAGTATTATGTGTAGTTCGAAGAGCTTTTTATTGACGATGGCCTTGTGGCCTAATCGCATTGAGGCAGTACTTAAGTGCTTGCAAGGGGGAAGTTAAGGGTTTAACTCCCTAACAAAGCCAAACTAACAACATTTGACTTTCGCAATTAAATAAATAAATAAGGTGTTCTATATCCCAAGATCATTTAAAGCACGAATTGCCAAAAATAATGGCCCATGTATCATTTTTAAAATCTTGACTCTTATCAGATTTTGTGTGCAATTTAAAGGATGTTCTATCATGAGATCATCTAAAGCATATAATGCCTGAATAATTTTTAAATCATAACCTCCGTAAGGGTTACATGTTCAAAATCCTCTTTGAAAACTATGACCCTTAAAATCATTACTTACTAATGGCCAGTAAATTAATTTTTGACATTAATGAATTGTTTTATTTTGAAGGACAATTACATTTCTAGGCCAAAACTTATCTACTTAATTTCGAAGGTTAAATTTAGAAAACTAAGTGCTAAAAGGGTTATGTAGAGTGTGTATCAACTTCGTTATGCATAAAAGTAAACCTTCAAGCCGATCTCTTATTTTCAAATACCAAAAATGAAAGTCCACAGTCACATAAGGGTTATCATACCCCACTGTGGTGAAAACTAGTAAGTTTAAACCATTTTTCCAAAATAAAGCATTTTCCAACAAATTCAACTTGGATGACCTAACACACCTGAAACTCTTGTTCGATGAGACTCCAACTATTCAAAAACCTTTCAAACAACCAATTCGAGTCCTAACATCTTGTTGGTCGATAGTAATCAATTCATCACACTAAGCTACAATGTACTGACCCATGATGCACAAATACACTCCTAGGTCAAAAAAACCCAAACACAATAGGGATTAACCACTTAGCAGTCCTTATTAATCGCTTAACAATACTTTTCCTTTGAAAATGTGCAAACTAATAGTAGACACCCCATTTTTGACCGGCCTTAAAACTTGGGCACTCTATAAAAAGCTCCCGATAAAGAAATCAAAGATTGTTCCAAGCAACAAGTCAAGGATGGAGAGTGACAAACCTTCCCTACATATGTTTTGGCCAAAGGATTTTCTAGACTCCTAAACCTATTTTCAAAATGTTTTTAAGACAATTGATACTTTTTCATTCATTTTGACCATTCTTAGCATTGTGTTTTCTAAAAATGTTTAATCCGCTCTTTAAAAGAAAAGGCGTAAAAAGCCAGAATGAATAAGAAAACAAAGGAAATATTTTGAGAAAATCAGCCAAATAAGATAAAATCAACTAGATAACTTTTCAGGGAAGATGCCGAACAACTTCAATTTGAGGACACACGCCTGAACCACTTCTGCTTTACCGAACAACTTTTTGAGGAAATACGCCAGTCTACTTCATCATGGCCGAACAAGTTTTATTCGGCACAAGCGATTATGACATCAACCAAACATCTTTCTTGTGAGGTGTCCCAAGAATCTTGGAATATGTCATCCAGATCCTGAGGGATCTAGAGGCATATTCCAAACCTCCTAAGCCTATAAAACCCACTCTCTTTAGAGGATTAAGGGTTCCAAAAATTTTAATTCCTAAGAGATTCAACCTTTGATATAAGGGCTTAGTTAATTAGGTAATTAACTAATTTGAGTGAAATTTGGACAATGGAATTAATACACTTGGATCACTCTCTCCATCCCTTTGCTTAAAGACTTGGAGCTAGAGATCTCTATTGGCTAGAGGGAGCTTGGATTAGAGTTTGTGACCAGCTTGAGCCCTATATCTACTAGCTTAGAGGTAATCTCTACTTTCATTCTTAACTTTCTTGCAATTTCCAATTTTTTTTTTCCCTTTCTTTTTGGAGCTTTCTTGAGATTTTGAGATCATTGTTGGGTTGTTGTTGATAATATAGTTGGTTTCTCTCTTTTGTCTCCCTTTTTTCAGTAATTAGTGGAGGCTTGTATATGACTCTGTCCAAGTCCAGACTATTTTATTTTGAATTTGTTATGGGTTGAAAACCCAAGCACGGTTTCCTCTATGAGAAAAGATTAATTCTCTCCTCCCAAACCTATGTTACATGGATTTGGGTAGCTTATACTCATCTTCATGAGTAGAAGGATGAAAATCCTTCTCCTCTCATCAGATTTTTTTCCCTCTTTGTTATTATAGTTGATTTTATTAATGGAGAAGTCCAGACATAACTTTCCCGCGAGAATAGACCGTATCTCTCCTCTCGCTACTATTTTCCATGGATTGGGTAATCTATACCCCTTTTCATGTGTTGGAGGATGATAAACTATTTATTCTTGTGGGACTTCTTGATCCTTTATCGCTTTAGTAGATTAATGATGATGTGGAAGTCCAGGCATGACTTCCTCTTCAAGGATAGACTTAATCTCCCTTATTGTTACTATTTTTCATGGATTTGGGTATTTCATACCTTTTTCCATGTATAGAGGGTGTGAATCCCTCTATCCTCACAGGAGTTCTTTTTATTTCATTGATTTTCATAGTTATTTTTCATTATATTTGTCGCATGCGTTGGAATGGATTTCCTCTATCCCTACCCTTACTCTTTCTCATCCTTTATTTCTTGTTTTACATAGATTTAATTTCAATTTCATGACATTTACATGCTTACTCTAGAATCATATATGCATTCAAGCACAAACCATAATATTTTGGTAGTTACATGGTGTCTAGTTTTCGATGATTCACATGCCATCTTGATAGTGTCAGAGCTCGTAGGGTTTATTCTGTATGAATTTTGCATCTTGTAGAATTTGACATCTAGGTTTATGCATATTCCTAATTAATTGTTTTTTGTCGCACTTGGCTGGAGTACCCAGTGAGCCTTCTTTTATTTTCCGTTACATATCATTTAGGTTATGCAACGCCCAGAAATAATAACCATAATTCATCTCGTGACAATTATAAAATAATAACACAATTCTAAATATCGTAATTATATATCTCTTTCCAAAACCATGCAATGCCAAGTTTATATCACAATTCTTGAAAACATTTAATTTACAACAGAAAACAGGGTAGCGGATACAAGCACTGGGAACCTCTAGGTACGTGTCTGCAAGTAGGGTATACAAGCACTACCAATTGCCATTTTTACCGGTACTAACCTGAAGGCTTGGCACCTAATTGTGCAAGTTTCTAGACTTTTACCAATGACACACAGGCTAATAGTAATACCACAACCACACCCCGTATCCAAATTCATCAAGGTATTAACTCTTTTTTCTCAAAACAATATGCATTTTCAATATGTTAAGTATGCAACAATGCTCAATACAAATGGATGAGAAATTAGTTTTAATTCTCCTAATTCTCATGCAATTTTTACAACAATCATAGTTATTCTCCACCAATAGCCCAAAACAGATATCTCTAAACAGATAGATAATTTTCAATAAAGATAAACTTTTCAAAATTTCAAGATGGGAGTGATAATGCATATCCAACTCCATCATTGTCATCATCATCGTTCTAATTTCATAAAACCCAACATCATTCCCATTTTCTCTTTACAAAATCAAATATTCACATTTTAGGATAAAATGCCCTTTTCCTTATAAATCAAGTCCAAGGATAAAAATCCATCATTTTATCATAACTCAACCACATTTGCAAACCCATAATTGTAATGCCTCGAAACAATTACTATAACCCATACTCAATATCAATAAGTGATCACAATGACAAAGTGAATATCTTTCATTAATTTACAATTAAGCTTTACAAAAGAGTGATATAATGAAGAGATATGATGAAAGTTAAACAAATAAGAAATGCCCTAAAGGCTTACATCTTTTCAAGGCGATACTTGGTTACAACAAAAGTGAACTTAAGTCCAATACAGTTAAAGCCCTTGGCTTGTACAAAAATGAATACAACAAATACACAAAAGAAGCTCTAGCTCCAAGTCCTCTCTAGCTATTGCCTTGGCGGAGGCATATCATCAGCACCTGAAATGTTTTTCCCACGTAGGGTGAGCTAAAGCCCGGATAGATATAATTTAACACAATATATGAATCTTAACAAAGTTATAAGGTGAATGCATATGCAATGCTCATGCCAAAACATTTTTATATCTCTTTCCAAAACTATGCAATGCTATAATAATAGCATAAATCATTTCCTTTGGAATAAAAAGATAGGGCTGTGAATCATGCTCTGGGAATTTCAAAACAATACAACCATTCCCATAAATTTTGTCCGGAGGAAACCGTAAACCAAGACCTATGTAAACGTAGGCCATACAAGCACTACTATTTCCATTTCACGAAAATTTCGTCCGCGGGATTGGCACCCATGTATATACGCAGTTTTTAAGACTTTCATCATAGACACTCAGGCCAACTTATTTCAACAAGACAATATATATTTCCCAGATTCACCCCTTTTTCTTAAATTTGATAATCATTTCCAATGTATAAAAGTGAGATAATGCTCAATGTAAATGAATGAGAAAATAATTTCAATTCACCTAGTTCTCATGCAATTTCTACAACAATCATAGCTATCCTCCACCGATAGCCCGAAACAGGTATTTCTAAATGGATAAACAATTATCCAAAAAGATAAACTCTCCAAATTTTTCAGAGGTGAGTGATAATACATATCTAACTCTACCATCCTCATCAACATCAATCCAATTTCACAATTTCAATATCAATCTCATAAATTATATAAAATCAACACTTGAGGCACTTAGGGCAAAATCCATTTTCTTTCCGAAATCAATCCCAAATGTCAAAATCAACCATCCATTCCTAACTCAACATTATTTTCCATATCAAAATCATTTTCAAGGATTCATTAGAAAACTCGCTCTTTTGATTTTTACCCAAAACCCTAGACTTGTTCCAAATCTTCCAAAAATCACAATATTGTTTAGAAATAACAAATAACTAAGTTAAAACTCATGAAAAGTGTGGAAAGCATCCCTACCTCAAGTTTGAAAAGAAGAGAGAGAGAGTTGAAAACTTGAAAATGCCAAAAGCCAACTTTGCTCCGATTAGAACGAAGCCCTCGCCAAGCTCTATCCTTTTAACAAAGGGACAAGGGTGAAAAGACCAACGAATCTAGGTGTATTTGAGTAAAATAGATGAGTTTTAGGGAGAGAGTGAGAGAAAATAGGGTTTTGAAATGTTTAGAGAGAGAGAGATGAAAGAGTGATGTAAAAAGTAACTTTTACAAACTGATATACGTGTAGACCGCTCGAGTACAAGAAGTGTCGCTCAAGCGTCCAGACACAAAAGATGTGACCGCTAGAGCGCAAGAAGTTGTCGCTCAAGCATAAAACACAAACTCCCAGTAGTTTTATAGACAAAAGACCAAGGCTCGAAAGCAATAAGGACCAATCGAGCCAATACTGCTCAAGCGTAGAATACCACTTCCCAGTACTTTTGCAGACCTGCAAAAGTACTAAGAGTTCACAAAGACGACTCGAGTGCAAGAAGCGATGCTCAAGCAAAGGAACAAAATTCTGGGCAACCATAGTTTAAAAAACAAGTTAACAACCTATTTCAAACTCAACCAACACAACCTAATAGATAAACTTAAGAAGAAATAGTGGGAAACAAGACAAGAACAATTGTCTAAGGAAAGGAAGCCTAGATCCAAAACGTCAAATTGGTCGAGTCTAAGCTTATCTAGGGTCAAAGTATAGACATTGACGATTTTGAATTATGAACGAGCACGATACTTATTATGCATGCCCACATTTAGTAGATATTGCAACCAAAATATCTACTAACAAAATTATGAGACTAAAAACATTAAAATGTCTCGAGTGTGGAACATCAACTTAACTCATTCAAACCACATAGTTTAGGTTGTTCATCTTGTTACACAGTGTCTTGGGCCCAAAATCTAGCCACAATCACATTCAAGAACCAATTTGAAAACCCCTCTTGATTTTTAAATCAAAACCCTAGATTTTGTTCCCAAATCTCCAAATCACAATATTATTTAGAAAAGCAAATAACCAAGTTAAAAACCATACAAAAGTATGGAGAAATCCCTACCTCAAAGCTAGAAGGCATGGGAGAGAGTGAAAAAACTTTGACGAAGCCGAAATCAACTTTGCTCCGATCAAAAGGAAGCTTTAAGCAAGCTCTACCCTTCTTTTTTTTTTTTTTTCAAAGGACAATGGTTAAGAGATCAATGGATGATAGTGTATTTAAGGTTTAAAGATGGTTTGTAGAGAGAGATAGGAAGAAAATATAAGATTTTAGAATGTTTAGAGAGAGAGGGAGATGAGAAAATGACTCAAAAAGTGACTTGTACGGACTGATATACGCGTAGACCGCTTAAGCGACCTGACACAATAAGTGAGACAGCTTGAGTGAACAAGTTACTGCTCGAGCGCACAATGACACCCTCCTAGAAGTTTTGCAGACAGAGGCTTACTACTCAAGCCAAGACCGCTCGAGCGCAAGACACTACCCTCTCAATATTTTTGTAGACCTGCAATTATACTGGAAGTTCTCAAAGACCGCTTGAGCGAACTAACCAAATCTGCCCAAAGACTCCTTTAAAAAACGGACTCCCAACCTATTTCAAATGCAGTAATGACATCCATATAATCAAACTCAATCAAGAATAGGATGTATAAGGGTATGAACAACCATTTAAGATAAGAAATCCCGGTTTCAAAACAATAAACAGATCGGGTCTAAATCAGAATCGTTATAACCTCCCCCCTTAAGGAATTTCGTCCCAAATATTTTAAAATTAACACAATAACCATTGCATTTAAATCAGCCAAAACAATAATAACAAGTTGAACTCATAACCACAACCTATCCATCGGTCATTCATTCTTATGACAATGATAAACAAAGTTTTCAATACTGAATATACTTTTTCCAAAACATAGACAATGTTTACATTTAATTAACATAACAAGATTTTCATTGCAAGTCTCAAACATCAATAAAAAGGTTCGAATACTTCTCACAGACTTTTACCTCTCGTTCCCAAGTCACCTCATTAACACCATGGTGTCTCCACAAAACCTTTACCAATGGAATTGTCTTGTGTCGCAAGACTTGGTCTCGAGAGTCTAAAACTCGTACCGGTCTCTCCTCGTAAGAGGCATCCTCATCTACCTCTAACTCGGTCCAATCTAACACGTGTAAAGGATCCGACTCATACTTCCAGAGCATACAGATATGAAACAAGTCATGAGCCCCAGAAAGCTGTGGTGGCAAGGCCAAACGATTAGCTACCTCCCCAACGCACTCTAAGATCTCAAACGGCCTAATAAATCTAGGAGACAACTTCTTGCTCTTCCCAAACCTCATCAAACCCCGTCTAGGTGATATCTTCAAGAATACGTGATCTCCTACCTCAAATGATAACGGTCTCCTCCTACAGTCGGCATAACTCTTCTAACAACTCTAAGCCGAAACTAACATCTTACGGATAAGTTCAACTTTCTCCATTGTTTCTCGGACTAACTCAAGACCTAACATGGGTGCGTCACCCACCTCGGCCCAATATACTGAAGATCTACACGATTAGCCATACAAGACCTCAAACGGTGCCATGCCAATACTCGCCTAAAAGCTATTGTTATAAGCAAAATCCCCTAAAGGCAAGTGCCTCTCCCATGACCCCTTAGAGTCAAGAACCCAACCCCGAAGCATATCCTCTAGGATTTGAATAGTACGCTCTAACTGTCTGTTAGTCTGAGAATGATGAGCAGTGCTAAAAGTCAACCTAGTGCCCAAGGCATTCTGTAGGCTCTGCTACAACCGAACCATGAAATGTGGATCTCTATCGGAAACAATGGTCACAAGGACCTCCTGAAGCCGAACTATGTCCCTAACATAAAGGTCGGCAATGTAATCTATCGAGTCACTCTGCGCATAGGTACAAAGTGTGCTAACTTAGTTAACCGATCAACTATCACTCATACGGCATCATTACCCTGTTGTTTCCTTAGAACACCCACAACAAAATCCATCGTGATGTGCTTCCACTTCCATTTGGCTATAGGCAAGGGTACAACAAACCAGCTAGCCTCTGATGCTCGACCTTCACTTGTTGACAAGTAAGGCACCTCGATACAAACAAGGCTACATCTCTCTTCATCCCCCTTTATCAAAACTAGTGACTAAGGTTGTGATACATCTTTGTGCCTCCTGGGTGTACCACAAGGCGCGAATGGTGAAACTCTTAAAGTACCTCCTCCTTACACGACTCTGACACGAAAAGACGGTCAAGATATCTAACACTTAAGTCAGAATACACGTTCAAGCCCTTCTCTATCTTCCCATTAGATATCTTCTCTCGGGTAGACTCTACCTCATGATTACCCCGTCATGTTTCTATAACTCGGCTCACAAGTGTAAGTTGTGCAACCATAGTAAACAAGGCTACCAACTCAACAGACTCGCCAAGATGCAAGTCAAACTCACCAATAGCACCCAATATCTCCCATTCCCAAATGGAAATACTAGCTACACTGCTAATGGACTTCCTACTCAAGACGTCGGCCATTACATTGGCTTTCCCCATATGATAGTGTAACTCAAAATCATAATCTTCCATCCCTCCACCTCCTCTGTCTTAGATTGAAATCTTTCTACGAAAATAGATACTTCAGACTCTTGTGATTGAAAGAAAGCTCAAATCTCTCACCGTAAAGATAATGTCTCCAGATTTTCAAAGCAAAAATCACTACTGCTAGTTCTAAGTCATAGGTAGGATAGTTCTTCTTGTGTATTTTTAACTGTCGTAAGCCATATGCGGCTACCTTCCCCTCTTACATCAAGACACAACCCAAACTTTACCGAGACGCATCACAAGACACTGAATAGCCCAAACCCCTCTCTAGAATAATCAACACTAGAGCAGTGGTAAGTCTAACCTTAAGCTCTTGAAACGATTTCTCACAAGTCTCACTCCACACAAATTTAATTATGTTCCTTGTCAGTCTAGTCAACAGTGAGGCTAATCTAGAGAAATCCTTCACAAAACATTGATTATACCATGCTAACCCCAAGAAACTCTAGATCTCAAAGGCATTCTTAAGTTGTTCCCAATCTTACACTACTCTATCTTAGAAGAGTCTACAATCATCCATTCCCCAGATACCACATGGCCTAAGAATTTTACCTCCCTCAACCAGAACTCGCATTTCCCGAACTTAGCATACAATTTGGGGGCTCTAAGCAACTCAAGTACAATCCACAAATGTTCCTCTTGTTCCTCCTTAAAGGGTGAGTAAATCAAGATTTTGTTAACAAAAATAACCACAAAACGGTCTAAGAACTCACAAAAGATTCGATTCATTAAATCCATAAATGAGGTTGGTGCATTAGTTAGCCCAAGAAGCATCACTAAAAACTCATAGTGGCCATACCGCATACGAAATGTCATTTTTCTGGATATGCTCCTCCTTTACTCTCAACTGATGATAACCCAATCTCAAGTCTATCTTAGAAAGGCAACAAGACCCCTTCAACTAGTCAAACAAGTCATCTACACAAGGTAATGGGTACTTATTCTTAATAGCTACCTGGTTCAACTTCCGATAATTGATACAAAGTCGCAATATGTCATCCTTTTTCTTGGCAAAGAGAGTCAGTGCTTCCCAAGGCAAAGTACCAAGGCAGAAAAAGCCCTTACCAAATAATTCTTGGAGTTGAATCTTCAACTCACTCAATTTCGTGGGTGCAAATCTATAAAGTGTCATGGAAATTGGTGCCGTACCAGGCACTGAATCAATAAAGAACTCAATCTCATAATGAGGCGGCAAACTAGTGAGATCCTCGGGAAAGATGTCCAGGTATTCACAAACTACCATCAGCAACTCTACTCAGACCACATCACTCTCAACACCCAAGTATGTAGCAAGAAGGAGATTACGCTCGCCCTAACCACGCGAATCATACACTAGCAACAAGGCTCTATCAACTCGGTCTTCCAGGAAATAAAAACATTCACCACTCAAGGTGCACACTGTAACTCTCTGACAGTAACAGCCTATAATGGCCCAATATGAGGATAACCAATCCATGCCTAAAATAACATCGAAACCCAACATATCAATCAACACAAAAGCAAAAGGAAGTCGGCAACCTCAATCTCACAACCCCAACACCCCTAGTACAACACAACCTTACCACTAACAGGTGACTCTACCCTAAGTAGAGACGATAACTGAGCTACTTCTAACCCTAATGTTGATGCGAAAGCAAACGAAATGAAAGAATGGGATGTACCAGTAGCAATCAACACATTGACAATAGAATTACACAATAATAAGTTACCTTTCACTACCGAAGGTGCTGGCGACAAATCTGGCGTGGTAATAGCATACACACGCCCCGTAGGTCTCTGCTTTACCTACTCACCCCTCAGAGCATAAGTCTAAAACATGGATTAAGCCGAAGAGGCTCCCTGATTGGCTCTTAAAGCCTGTGCTGACAGTGTAGGCTGATAACTCTGTGTCTACCTCGAACCAGATGCACTAGAAGTGCCACCCGACTAAGGGCAAAACCTCCTCATGTGCCCTGACTGCCCACACTAATAACAAGTAGGAAACCGCCCTCTTCTCTGACTCTAGCTTAGAGGACGAGCTGCAGACGATGTAGACTGTTGCCCTCCTCCTCTCTGCGGGCAAACTAAAGACTTGTGGCCCAGCTGACCACACTTAAAGCAAGTGATTCCACTCTGAACACCTCTCCCTGATCCATAACTTGGTACAAGAAAAGTGGATCTAGATTGTGCTCCTTGGGACTGCTATGGAGTGGAACCCCTCTATTTCTTGTTGTCCAAAGTCTCCCCTTGAACCTTCTAACTCCTCTGTTTAGAGTCCCTCATCCATTCCTCATCCGACTAAACCACGGTCTCAAGATAAGCTACAGCCTCCACAAGACGTTCGTAGACCTTAATCATGGACCCGTCCACTTTGAAAAGAAGTCTGGTCCTCAACCTCTTCTCGAACTCAATATAACGACGTTCCTCCGTCGCCACAAGTTCTGGTGTAAACCTCAATAAACTAGTAAAGGCAGCCTTAAACTCGGCCACCGATCTGTTAAGCTACTTAAGCTTCAGAAACTACTCTCTCAACTTCTCCCTAGTTGTGGAAGGCAAGAACTTGTCCTGGAAGACATTGATAAAGGCCTCCCAAGTCACCCCAATATGCCCACGCTCATACTTCCACCATTGACACACATCTCCCTTTAACTAGAAGGATGCCAAGGTCACTCTCAACCCATCGTCCTCAATGCTAAGCATCTCGAACGTCTACACCATCTGCTCTAGCCACTCATCTGCCTTCAGTGGCTCCTTCAGATCCCCCAAAAACTCATCTGGATTAGACTAGAAGAACTCCCTCTTTAGAAACGATGGCCCTATCTCAACAACATGGGCTTGGACTTGATTCTCAACTCTGAGAATGTCTATGGATTCCCACAAAGCTCTGACCATCTCATGGGCTAAAGCGCCCATAGCTTGCTAACCAACTGGTTTGGCCACATTGGCCTGACTAACCCATTCCTTCTGTGCTGGAGTATCATCCGGTAATGGCACCTCCTGCCGTCTAGGCTTGCCAAGCTTACCACCACCACGTCCACATCCACATCCTGACATCCTAATGAAGGTAACACCAGAGATTAACATATTTACAAATGTGTCGAAGCTAACTCACTCGTGTCTTAATGCAGTGGACAGCAATTAATTCATTTTACATAAGCACCTAGTCACATAAACACATACAAACTTCATTTCTAGATAATGATCGTCCTGCGACATTACCAGAGTTCCAATTAGAAATAGCAGTAATCAAGTGCACTTTTAACAGGACTTCTAGAAACTTGTAGACCCAATCAATATCTTATAAATTAAATCATATACCCATTCAGCCACATAAGCATGTTATCACATAGCATACCAGGGTTACTTTTAACACAAACTAGCGAGCTAACCCATTGTGGTAAAAACCACATCCCATGACTCCAAAGTATTCAAACCTAGTAGCTTTGATACCAAGTTGTAATGCCCCAAAATAATAACCATAATTCATCTCATGACAAATATTAAATAACAACACAGTTCTGAATATCGTAACCTTCCATTCATATGATTCCATTCTACAAAAGGTAACATATGCAATTATAGATTCATAAGTCCTAACCCTGAATTTATAGCATGTCCCACAAGTTAACGGTATGAAATAAAAGTTAAACAGATAGATAAATGCCTTAATGGCTACAACTTTCCAGGACGATGCTTGGTTACAACAAAAGTGAGTCTTAACTTAATAAAGCTTAAGCCCTAGGCTTGTACAAAATAAATACAACAATAACAAAAAGAAGCTCTTGGCTCTAAGTCTTCCTAATCTACAGCTTTGGCGGAGGCATATCATCAGCACCTGAAAATGGTTTTCTACATAAGATTAGCCAAAGCCCAGTAGAGATACTCTAACACAGTGTATGAATCTTAACAGAACTATAAGGTGAATGCATATGCAATGTTCATACCAAAACATTTTATATATCTTTCCAAAACCATGCAATGCCAAGTTTATATCACAATTCTTGAAAATATTTAATTTACAACAGAAAACAAGGCAATGGATATAAGCACTGGGAATCTCTAGGTACGTGTCTGCAAGTAGGCTATACAAGCATTACTAATTGCCATTTTTATCGGTACTAACCGGAAGACTCGGCACCTAACCACGTGAGTTTCTAGACGTTCTCCAAGGATACATAGACCAACAATAATACCACAACCACACCCCTACCCAAATTCACCAAGGTATTCACCCATTTTTCTCAAAACAATATACATTTTCAATGTGTTAAGTATGCAACAATGCTCAATGCAAATGGATGAGAAATTAGTTTCAATTCTCCTAATTCTCATGCAATTTTTGCAACAATCATAGCTATCCTCCACCGATAGCCCAAAATAGATATCTCTAAATAGATAGATAATTTCCAACAAAAATAAACTTTCCAAAATTTTAAGATGGGAGTGATAATGCATATCCAACTCGACCACCACCATCACCATCACCATCATTCCAATTTCATAAAACCCAACATCATTTCCATTTTCTATTTACAAAATCAAATATCCACATTTTAGGGAAAAATTCCATTTTCCTTATAAATCAATTCTAAGGATAAAAATCCACCATTTTATCACAACTCAACCACATTTACAAACCCACAATCATATCCAAGAACCCATTTGAAAACCCTTCTTTTAATTTTTAAACCAAAACCCTTGATTTTGTTAAAAAATCTCCAAATCACAATATTGTGTAGAAAAGCAAATAACCAAGTTAAAAACCATACAAAAGTGTGGAGAAATCCCTACCTCAAAGCTAGAAGACAAGGGAGAGAGGGAAAAAACTTTGATGAAGCCAATCAACTATGCTCCAATCAAAATGAAGCTTTAGGCAAGCTCTACCCTTTTTCCCAAAGGACAATGATTGAGAGATCAATGGATGATAGTGTATTTGAGGTTTAAAGATGGTTTCTATAGAGAGAGAAAGAAAATTTGACATTTTTGAATGTTTAGAGAGAGAGGGAGATGAGAAAATGACTCAAAAAGTGACTTTTACAGACTGATATACGGGCAAACCGCTCGAGCGATCAGACACAACAAGTGAGACTGCTCGAGTGAACAAAGTTACCACTCAAGCGCACAATGACACCCTCCTAGAAATTTTGCAGACAGAGACTAACCGCTCAACCTTAAGAAGAACTGCCCAACCCAAGACCGCTTGAGCGCAAGAAACATGGCTCGAGCAAAAAACATTACCTTTCCATTACTTTTACAGACCTGCAATTATACTAGAAGTTCTCAAAGACCGCTCGAGTGACAAAAGGATTGCTCGAGCGAACTAACCAAAATATGAGCAAAGACTCCTTTAAAAAATGGACTCCCAACCTTTTCCAAACACAACAACGACATCCAAATAACCAAACTCAATCAAGAATAGGATGTATAAGGGTATGAACAACCATTTAAGATAAGAATTCCTGGTTCCAAAATAATAAACGAGTCAGGTCTAAACTAGAATCATTATAGTTTAGCGTCTAAGATCATGCATTGATTTCTAACCCTTTATGCTCATGGCATGGTGTAAGGGAGTACTACGTGAGCTTCTTTCATCTTCGCATCCTGGGTCTGTGATTGTTTTTATTATTATGTCTAGCATACTACCATAAGGCTAAGTACTATATGATATATCTCTATGTTTGCCTATTGTATGGAGTCCTTATTGCCTAAATTGGAATGACTCCAATCTTTTCGAATGACAGTTATCTTGATTTTTTATAAGATTTCTGCTTTCAAACCCTTTCAAATGGCAAAAGATTAGCGTATCTCAAAGTAGGTGATTTAGTCTATACTTGTCTGCTTCACATAGTAAAGATAGCATTAATAATTAGATTATATGATCATATTGTGTTAATAATTCTCATATCAAAAACTAGTAGAGGCCAATCTCATATTGGGTGAGCGGTAGTGCTCAATCCAAGACATTCCTCCCTCATACCTAAACTCACGTGCCGAGACACTTTGGTTACAACAAACTATGGCCTTTGGCACAAGTCATGAGTGTCCTAGTTTTTCCAAAACAATAGATGGCGACTCTAAGTCTGGTGATGTAGTCCTTTTTGGCACTTCTTGTGATTGGTGGACTTTCTATAGATCTTCTAGATTTGGACTCTCATTTTGTTTCACATTGCACTCGTAAAACTAGACTGAGGGTTCAAATTGTCGAGCTCGCCTGGATACCCGTTCAGGAGATCCCATAATCACTAATATATGGTAGAAAAACATTGTAACACCAACGTAATACTCACCTACTGTAAAAATATATATACACTAGTTGCGAGGTGTCGTGCTTCACACGATAGCCCATGCCCGTGGTTCAAGCAATCTAAAACTGGTTGATTTGAAATTTACATCCATATAAAAGAATACTTAATCTTTGATCAATAATTACTAATTTTACCCTATTGCACGCTACTTATAGCTTGATGTTTTCTCCATTCAACAACAGTTATGAGCACTATAGATGAATCCATTTCATAATTTCAATACTTAGAAACGGAACAACAAATTGACCTATATATTGTTGTTCTGGAGGCTTATAAGTTGTCGTAGATATTGAACCTATTATACAAAAACATGAGTATAACAAAATGCAATAGTTATACTATGCCGAACTAAAATTTGCTAAGTATTGATAAAAAAAAAATTTTAAAGAGAGGGGGGGCAGGGTATGTAGGCTACATAGATGCAAAAGCAAAATGAAGATCATTGTCAAATTCCTCCATAACACGCATGAACAACTCTTGCAGCAAGCACGCCAGCTCCAAAGATGAAATTAGAAAAAATATGTCGCATATAATTACCACAAATTCAAGCAGCACACTTGAAGTTGAAGTATTAATTATAATGTATAAGTTTCAAATTTCTAACCACTCAAGTGTTATGGATAAAATCATTAACAAAAATTCAAAAAGGTGGTTACGAATGAAATCATTAACATGACATACTTTAGACGTGCCCGGAGAACTCCCGAGAAAATCTTGTTTTGTTCTCTAGCTACTACAGTTCGGACTCAATGTCACGGTTTTGAATCTAATCTCGCAAAGTGTGATGCAAGACTGATAAATCACCAAAGAGTCCAAATCCGACAAATCGTTTTGGAAAACTGATTTTTAAGAAAGAAGTGCCAAACATGGACTGCTGTGCCAGATACAAAGTCGCCACCTAAATATTTTATTTTGGGGGAATTTAGAAAACCCTGACTCGTGCCTAAGGCCACGTGTCCGTCATCACCAAAGTTGTCTCGCCTCGGGAACTGGGGTACGATTGGGGAAGGTCATGAAATGAACACCCCCGCTCACCCGATCAAAGATCGGCCTATACTAAGCATGATATCTTGTTTTTTAAAACATGTGCGTTCTCATTCCGGTTATTAGCTAGAATTTACTATGTGATGCGCAAAACACACAAGTATAGACTAGATCGCCTAATTTGGAACAAATCATTGCATTTTCATTTGTTTGAAAATGGTTTAAAGTTTGCTACTCGCGAGTAGGCTAAAATGCGGATTCAATGAATTATCCCAATTCAAGTAATCCAACCTTCACCCACATGCATTCAGGTAGTTATATCATATAAGCGATTAGCCTCATGGCAAGCATGCTGTCATGGAAAAACTCACACTCATGCAAGATGCTAAAGCATAAACACTCACAGTGTACTCCAAGCCAAAACAAGAAACTAGTTAGAAATCATGCATGATCCTAGTTCATGTTAAAATGGCTAATGCATCACATGCAAAGTGTAACTAGAATAGGCTCGGCTAATCTAAAATGGCATATGAGATGTGGCAATTCGATACATGTATTCAACTTGGAATTGAAATACAATGCAGTTAGTATGATGAGCCGAGCCCGGTGTATGCAATACAAATGAATGGTGCAAACATGCACAGTATAAGGATGCTAATTGAAATATGCCCTAGAACTAACCACTGAAAGTAGGTAAGTAAAAGGGAGAAAGAAGTGGGGGTTAGAAGACATGCATCACACACACACACACACTTATTACATAATTGCGCCCTCTCAGCAGAGGGACCAAAAGAATAATACAAATCATCTAATTAACTAACTAACAAGCTAATTAATTAATTACACAACCAAATCGAAATAAATAACTATTCTAAGTTAGTAAAACACTGAAATGGCCTCGAGACGAGGGATGAATGCATGCTCGGACGGCTTCGCTCGGAAATCCATCGCCATGCTTCATGTTGCCTCTGTTTGCACTGCTTTGTACCTCTGAAAATTATGCCAACCTCTGTGACACTTCTGAACCATCTTGTGTACACTGTGGGAGGTCATCGACCAAGAGATGATGCCATCGACCAAGATAGGAAGGTCATCGACCAAATATAAGGCTCTCGTCCAAATGTTTGTTGCCAATCGGCACTGAATATGGTCGATTAACCATCTCTTCTTGTGAAAAGCTCATGTTGCTGCAGCAGAGGACAAACAGAGCATGGCAATACATTTACAAGACAATGTCTGCACAACTACACCCCTTATCTTGTTTAAGACTCAAAGATGTGTAGTTCTCGACCCTCGGACCACCAATCACGCATTTCAATGCATGATGGCCAAAGGAGCCAAGTGCGCAATTCAATATGGAATGAAATGCACAAAACACACAAGGGGCCTCAACCTCTATCATGCTTGATCAAGAGGCAAGAGAATGCATACACAATGCAATGCAACCTAAGTATGCAAGCAAGCTAATGCAACATGAGCATGCAAGCAAGCGATATGCAACCTAAGCATGCAAACATGCATGCATACAATGTAATAGACATGCAACAACAATACCAATAACAAACATGCAATAACATGTAATCTAACAAGTATGCAAGATGGATGAGCATGCAACAACATGTCAATTAGCAAGCATGCAACAAGCATGTAAGCATAATATAATAGGACTAGCATGCCACAACATGCAAGGGAACTAATATGCAACAACATATAATGTACCAAGTATGCAACAAGCATGCGACAACATGCGAGGTAAACATGTAACAACATGCAAAAGGATGGACTTAAACTAAAATGGACAGCTCTTAAACATGCCCAAATCAGTAGCCGAAATGCTATGGAAATGAAGACAAAGGTACATACAAACATGCATGCCAATTGGGCTATCACCTAAGCATAAGAGAGCAACTTTCAAGAACACTTAAAAGGGGACAAATATGGACTAGTGACATACATTGTAAGCTCTGAAATCATGTTAGGAAAGGTGCCAAACCAACCAAACAAAGTAAGCAAGTCATGCAAAAAGGCTTAAAGCTCAAGGCTAGCCAAGGGGTTCGAACCATGGTTATGCAAAACATGAAGCATATGGCAAGTATAATCCAAAACATTCCTAGATCATGTCAAAATGAGCCTAAAATATGCAAGGACCAAAGCCAAAATAAGCTAGAACGAAAGACCAAAAGCATGAGGCATGCAAGGCCACAAAAGGGGTGTTACACTACACCTATCAAAACCAAACATGGCATGAGTTAAGCAATAAAAATCAGAGTTATATCATGGAAAAATAACCCCAAAAACATATTGAAATGATGGTTCGCAAGCTAAGACATGAAGGCATACGCAATGATTCATGTTAAGGCATAAAGGGGCCAACCCTCCAACGCATTGAATGAATGACAAATGCAAGTGCATGAGCATGAAACATGGACTGAAATAACATTACAAATGATGCCAAATCATTGAAATGAACCAAGTAAAGCATGCTAGTGGACTTGATGCACAAAGCTAACAAGCTAGGTTGCATGGTAGCTATACAAAGCATGGCATATATGATCAAAACAACATGAAACAGAGCTGGAGCATGGTAAAACATGACTAAAAGCTCCTTCGAGTTGAGCCAAAATATGCAAGCATGATGGTCTAAACACAAGATGCATGTTAAGGCAATAGAGAGGATTACAAGACAAGTACATGGTGCATGCAAGAAGCCATTAAACCAACCTTAGACAGAGGTAAAACATGGCAAAATAACATCAAATACTTGCTGAAATGGAGCTAAAACAAGCTAAGCAAACATGCTACCAATATAAGCCATTTATACTAGCATACATGACAACAAGGAGAGGGGATTACCCTCTCCTATTTAAGACCTCAAAACCACCTTTCTGCCACTGAAAATCCTTTAGATTTCAGTGGTAGAAAGGTCATGCAAAGCTAAGAACAAGGGCCAAAAGGGATGGCCTAAAACAAGGCCTAACAAGGCCTTAGAGGGGGTAAACAACCCCAAACCAAAAAGAGACCTTAACCAAAGATTTAAAGCGCCAAAAAATAGAACTTTTATTAGTTAAGAGCTAGGCTTAAAACAATAAGCAAGTAGGTCTAAAAGCTTGAGCAAGAATGGGGGTTTAAAAGCAAGTTTGCTCACCTTTGAAGAACCTCTTCAAGAACACCACTCCAGCAACTTTCTCTGATCAAAACCAGCCCAAGAACCCTAACACCAACTCCATAGTATCTCAACAACCAAGGATGGTGTATTGCTAGGTGTTTGTGTGCAATAGTGTGAACAAAACACCCTTTAGAGCACAAAAACACCCACAAAGATGTAAAGAAAGGGACATATAGAGATAGATAGATACAACTTCTCTAACCCTCTTTTTTAGAACCTCTGAGAAAGGAGGAGGAGCTCCCTTCTTGTAGAAATCCAATTCCAAGGCTTCCTAAGCAAGCTAAGCAAAGGTGCAAATCCCTCTATACACATGTATGGAGGGTGTGAATTATGCATACCAGCTGTGACAGCTGACATAAAATATCTGCATAAAGTAGATGAATAGTGTTCAGCCAAAAAACATGGCTGATCGACCAACATAAGTGTCGGCCGACCAAATAATGTGCCAATCGGCCAACACTTTTGGCCGATGGCAAGAAAACAAGGCCGATGGCTTCAAGCCTTGGCTGATGGGTTGAGAAGATGGCAAACAAGCCACCCTCTTCCCTCAAAAGTAAAAGCACAAGTGTTTCGTCCACAACCAAGCACAAAACAAACAAGTTGAGAGATCTTGAGGCAACGCGCGCGACCGAGGCCTCTGGGAACTCAAAATGAACACAGGCATGGATGATCATCGAGTGTTCAAACGATGACGTCCAAGTCTTTAGGACGGTCAAAAATGGGGTGTCTACACATACCTTCTACATTAATAGCTAATATGAAGGTAGAATAAAATGATGGACCGAATTGATAAAAGAAACTAACTTAGAACCAAAAACACAAAACACGAACATTAAAAAAACCTTTTTTCAAACAAAAAAAATTGATACATAGCAATCTCTATAGTTTCTAAAATGAATCGATCTAATTATCTGACCAAGGTAATCTCCAAGTTTTGAGGCCTTGGCGAAAGCTTTTAAGATGAATGATTCGATGTTGACCTTTAAAAAAAAAACAAAAAACATTGCTTGACATAAAAATATATTCTAAGCAACAATTGTTTAATAATTGTATGCTTTTATATTTCCATTGACAAATCAAATAAATCTTGATTAGTTACACGAAGTATGATATATAACTGACAAATCAAAACAATTTCATGAGGTAGGTTCGTAATTGAATGGTATGCCAAATATATGTTTGTGATTTGCATTAGCCAACTTTTTATGCAATACATGATATATGAAAAACTTTATAATTGACCATAGGTATAGATGCATACGTAGGCACATATACAAATGCTTACAATGATATGCATATAAGTGTGTGTGTGTGTGTGTATACACATTTAAAAAAAACATGCCCACATTTGAATTTGGTGGTAGTCGATTGTTTTGGTACAAGAAAAAAAACAACGAACACTACAGCTAGGTACTGCATCAAATGACATAGATTTGTAAATATAAAATATATTTGGTGTTGTACAAATTGCGTAATCTAAATAAAATAAACAGATTCATATTTAATTAAATAAAAATTACATAACATGATATCATAGGAGTGAATCATATTGAAGATTACAACTTGGTGAACAGAATTAGTTAACAAAATAAAGTACTGAAATAAGAAAAGGATGCAAACTGAAGCTTGTGTGATACCACAATCTCCTTAAAATAGATTTGCAACCTCACTGTGGGTCCTGGAGGTATGTCAGCATCTGTCTCTCAAGATATGACAGTTAGAACCCGCTAAGTCAGAAACACTTTCTAGTTAGCTCCGGTGAACTGACATTGGCGACACTCTCTCACATAGAAAGAATATGTTATAGACAGACTGACTATAATATGAGAGCAAAGGAATTCTGCATCTAAAACCAAAGAAGAATATCTCCTTTTATACACAATAAGGGAGAGAGAAGGAGTTTTTCCTACAACAAATGCAGACTTCAATTTTGCAAAAACTGAGGAAGTAATACACCAAAACTGGAAATCAGACACCATTTTAAGTGCAAAAGTTACACACAATATACACATGTGTGTATATCTATATCAACAACCACCTAATAGACTTAGGCCGAAAAGATTAGGTTGATAGGCCACCAATTCGGCCCCAACCTAAACCTAACCCATTCCAGCAAGCCTCAAGCCTCAAACCTCAGCCCATGCCCAAGCCCAAGCCCTAGCCCATGACCAAAGATCCAAGATCCCGACCCATGACCCATGAATCACAGACCACAGATCACAAACTAGGACTCGACCCTGCTCGGTCCGGACAAGCGGGCAACACGCGTGCATGTGGCAATTTTTGCATAACCAACTTGGACCATAGTTCTGGCCCAAGCCCATCCGTCAAGCATCCATAACTCCCTTTCGGAAAATTTGGATGCCCCAAAGAGCTTATGTCCTTATCAAAAACTTAGGATTTAAATACCTATCAATGCTTTCCTCTACGATCAATATGGGATACGTGGTTATATACTGTTCCCAATACCTCATTCATAAGGTCAACTTTATGAGACAATTTCTCATTCAATTCTCAATGGTTTCTGGTCATTCTTTTTGTGGTGTAAAGATCTTGTTACAAAGAATCCAAACCCATTTGATCTCATCTCAAACAATAGTTAGGACCCACTTTAATTTCACATTAAAGTCACCATAAAACCATTTTTTCCAACAATCACCCACATGAATAAAAATTAACCGAATGAAGAAAAACCAGCAATGTTTAACAACAAACACTCGGAGAGAGAGCACACAGACTAACCCTGCATCAGAAAATGTAGTTGTTGGCCTTGAACCCTTTGTAGTGAAAGCCTATCGGATTTACTGGCTGACCAGTGAATGTGATGTCTTGAACTATTCTGTCATTTGCATAAACCGAGACAATAGACCTCACATAACTATTGTTCTTGTTCTCACTGGTGTGTCCAGTTTGGTCCTGGAACACTAGCCTGGTTTAGTAAGTGTTTTTAAAGAATGCAACCTTGTCAATTCTTAAAGAAAAGGCCCCACTTCACACGCATATAGGTGACCTACATAAGGTATTTCACTATATCACAGTTGACTATTCACATCACTTAGGTCATTAAAAGCATTAGCTTAACCTTCTACCCCTACAGGGTATTACTGTATAAAAGAATAGGCAAGAGGATTTACCTCTTCAGTAACTCACCCGTTACACTTAATTAGGTTGTCCCTTTGAACCTTGATCTTGAGATCTCCAATCAACTAAGTTGGGTTTTTCATTCCGATAACATTTACTAAAGGCCTTAACTTCATTTCTCTTGAGGACATTTCTACTAACTCTTGAGTTAACCCTTTGGTTAGTAGATCAGTAATGTTGTCCTTAGACTTTACATAGTCTAGAGAGACAACTCCATTAGAGAGTAGTTGTCGTATGGAATTATGTGATATGTCTAGACTTTCCATTATACATATTACTCTGTGCCCAATCAATGGCCTATTGGCTATCACAATGAATACGGATAACGGGTACAGGTTTTGGCCAATGTGGAATATCTTCAATGAATTGGCAAAGCTATTCAACTTCTTTATTTACTTTATTCAAAGCAACAAACTTAGATTTCAACGTTGATCTCGATATACACATTTGCTTGAAAGATTTCCAAGACAGCGCTGCCCCTCCGAGGGTAAACACATAACCATTAGTGGATTTGAAGTCCTTTATAATAGAAATTAGCGTCACTATACCCTTCTAGGACCGTTAGGCATCTGGTATAATGTAGTCCATAATCTCAGGTATAACGGAGATAACCCAACACTCGCATAATGCCCTTCCAATGAGTAGCATTAGGATTACTCATGTATCTACTAAGCCTGCTAACAAAGTAGGCTATATCCAGCCTTATACAACTCATCAAATACATCAAACTCCCAATGACCTGAGAATATTCTAATTGAAAGACACTCTCACCATTTTTCTTGGTCAAATGTAGACTCAAGTCTACTGGTGTCCTTGAAACACTTGTACCTAATTTACCAAATTTCTCAAGTATCTTTTCAACATAAAGAGATTGAGAAAGTACAATACCACCAGATGTTCTAGTAATCTTAATACTCAGAATCACATCTGCAAAGTCTATATCTTTCATGTCAAACTTAGACTTTAACAATCTTTTGGTAGTTCTAATCATCTCATCATTACTATCAACAATGAGTATGTCATCAATGTATAGACACAAAATGACATAACTTCTGTCAATGTCTTTGACATATACGCATTTGTCACACTCATTGATTCTAAACCCATTTGACAACATAGCGTTGTCAAACTTCTTATACCATTGCTTAGGAGTTTGCTTCAAACCATACAATGATAAGACAAGCTTATAAACCTTCTTATTTTTTCCTGGAACTGAAAACCCCTCGGGTTGCTCCATATAGATTTCTTCGTCTAAATCTCCATTTAAGAAAGTTGTCTTTACATCTATCTAATGTATCTCCTAACCATGTAAAGCTGCTAACGCAATCACCATGTGAATGGATGTTATCCTTGTCACAGGAGAATACGGATCAAAGTATCCAGGCATTTTCGTTGCCTGTATCCTTTGATAACTAGCATAGCTTTATACTTATCAATTGACCCATCAGCTTTCATTTTTCTTCTAAAGATCCACTTATTTCCCAAGGCCTTACTATTTGAGGGTACATCAACTAACTCCTAAGTGTAGTTTTGTAAGATGGAGTCAATTTCACTCTTTAATAGCTTCTTTTCACAAAGTACTTTCAGGTGAAGTCACAGCTTTACGAAAAGTTTGAGGCTCTCCCTCTAACATATAAGTCAAGTAGTCCTGACCAAAAAACTTAGAAGTCCTACTAGCCCTCTTACTTCTTCTTAGCTCATCTATCTCCTTATCTTGATCACTATCACTAGGATCATCTTTAGGTTCGTTCTCATAACTCTGATCCTCTCCTTAGGTTCGGCAAGGACGTACGTCCTCAAAGAAAGACACATTCCTTGACTTCATAATTGTATTCTTGTGTATATCTGAAATATCAGACTTGTGCACAAGAAACCTTGTGCACAAGAAACCTATATGCATTACTATTTTGTGCATAATCAATGAATATAAAATCCACGATTTTCGAACCTATCCTAACCCGCTTGGGTGTAGGTACCACCACTTTTGCAAGACAATCCCACATTTGTAGGAAATTATAAGAAGGCTTGCAGCCTTTCCATAATTCATATGGAGTCTTTTCTACTTTCTTCCGAGGTATTCTATTTAGAATGTAATTCATGGATAGAATTGCTTCCCCCTCCACAAGTCCTATGGTAATCAAGAACTTATCAACATTGCACTCCTCATTTCCTTTAACGTCCTATTTTTCCGCTCAGCAACACCATTTGGTTGAGGGGAGTAGGGCCCTATAGTTTGGTGGATATTTCCAAATTTAGCGCAAATCTCAATAAATGGCGATTCATATTCTCGACCATGATCACTTTTTAAAGCCTTAATCTTTCAACTTAGTTGATTCTCAACTTCATTCTTAAAAAGAATAAATTTATTAATCGCATCATCTTTGCTTTTAAGCAATTACACATAACAATATTTAGTGCAATCATCAACAAAAGTGATAAAATACTTGTTACCACCACGTGATTATACGACTTTCAAGTCACACACATCACTATGCACTAAATCTAAAGGGTCAGTACTTCCTTCAATAGAATGAAATAAAGTCCTTGTCAATTTTGTTTCTACACAAGTTTTACATTTCTGATTTGGATTAATCTTGAAAGATGGCATGTGATCTAATTGATTAATCTATGCAAAGAGTCAAAATTCACATGACGTAATCTACCATGCCATAATTCAGGGGACTCAAGCATATAAGCAGAAGAAGAAATTTTCTCATTCATTTTTGGGATAATAGTCATTACATTAAGCTTAAACATACTGCCCAACATATATCCTTTACCCATATAGACTCCACTTCTGGTCAACATGACCTTATCCGACTCAAACACCATGTCAAAGTCATGCTTACTTAAGAGAGACCCTGAGACAAGGTTCTTACGAATGTCCGACACATATAGGACATTGTTCAGAGTTAACTCTTTTCCTGAAGTCACTTCAGGACCACGTTGCCTTTATCCTCAACAGTTGAGGTCGCAGAATTTCCCATGAGCAACTTCTCACCATTTTAAATTAGTTCAAAAGTTGTGAACATCTTCTTCTTTGCATAGACGTGGCGAGTGGCCCCAGTTCCACCCACCATTCCTTCGGGTTGGACCCCACCATGTTCACTTCTGAGGCGGCAGCAAAAAGATGCATGTCGTCCACATCTTGAGACAGATCCTCCATTTTAACCATGTGGGCCTGACTTTTGTTCTGTGGAGGGTTCTTCTTGTAAGGCTTCTTCTTCTTATGGCAATCAACTGCCATATGCCCATCACTTCTACAGTTAAAGCACTTTCTATTGAACCTATAAGTAGATTCCTGTGGCTTTTAGACCAGCCTCTTGGAGACACCACCTCTAACCCCCAGCTTTGAGCTTTTGCTAGTTAATGGCTTCTTCTTGACCCCCGATGACTGGTCATGCTCAACCATGTTTGCTTTCATAGCAAAGGTACTCCCCTCCCCCCTCTCATTTTCTTCTTGTTGTCTTCCTCAATACGAAGCCTGACAACGAGCTCTTTGACTGTCATCTTCTTTCATTTGTGCTTCAAATAGTTCTTGAAGTCATTTTAGCCATTAGGAAGCTTCTCGATCAAAGCAACTGCCTGATATGATTCACTCAACAACATTCCTTCTATATGAATCTTATGAATAATTACTTGGAAATCTTAGACTTGGCAAATGACGGTTTTAGAGTCCACCATTTTTAAATCCAAATATCAGCCAATGACAAATTTCTTTACCCCAGCATCCTTAATTTGGTACTTCTTGTCCAAAGCATTCTACAGTTCCTTTGTCGACTTCTTGGCATAAAACACGGTGAATAGTGTATCTGCCAAACTGTTCAGAAAATAATTACGGCAAAGGAAGTCCTACTGTTTCCAAACATCTAGAGCCATGAGCTTCTACTTGTCTTGCTCATTCTCTTTTACAACTAGTGGATCCTCATTCAAAAACCCCATAAAACTGAGAGTAATCAGGTAGAATAGCATCTTTTGCAACCACCTCTTGAAATTCACTCTAGTGAACTTCTCCGGGCGCTCATGATAGTTGAACAGTCCCCCCCCCCCCCGGAATAGCAAGAGTAGCAATAGGGTTGAACATAGAGGTCACAGCAAGAAGATTGACCATACGGGTCATATTAGAGGTTGACAAGCCAGTTGATCCGGAATTCTGATCCCCACCAACATTAGCAGCAGCAGCATCAGCATCAGTCATAGTTGTCATTTCCGAAAAATGCAACAAAATTTCACTATTCGATGTTGCAGACATCCCCGAACGCCCCGGGAGGATGAGTCCCATTCTGTTCATTTGGGCTCACTACAGTTCAGGACTCAATGTCACGGTTCTTAATCTAAACCAAAGAGTCCAAATCCGGCAAATCATTTTGAGAAAATAGATTTTTTTTTTTAAAAGAAGTGTCAAACATGGACTGCTTTGCCAGATACAGAGTCGCTACCTAAATATTTTATTTTTGGGGAAATTTAGGAAACCCTGACTCGTTTGCCTAAGGCCACTGTCCGTCATCACCAAAGTTGCCTCTGCTCGGGAACTTAGGTATGATTGGGGAAGGTCACTTCGTGAGCACCCCCGCCCGCCCGATCAAAGATCGACCTCTACTAACCATGATATCTAGTTTTGAAAACATTATGCGTTCTTATTCCGGTTATTAGCCTAGATTTACTATGTGATGCGCACAGCATACAAGTATAGACTGGATTGCCTGAATTGGAATGAAACATCTCATGTTTTTGAAAAACAGTTTGCTACTCGTAAGTAGGCTTAAAATGCAGATTTTGCCACCCTCAGGTTGGCTTAGAAAAGATGGTTTTGCCACTATCTAGTAGGCTTAAAATTCACAGTGGATGAATTATTCCAATCCAAATAACCCAACCTTCACCCACAGGCATTCAAGTAGATATATCACATAAGCATATAGCCTCATGGTAAGCATGCAATCATGGCAGTCACTCACACGCATGCAAGGATGCTAAAGCATAAAACTTACCTAGCACTCCAAGCCAAAAAAGAAGCTATGTTAGAAATCCATGCATGACCCTAATTATACAGAAATGCCTAATGCAACACATGCAAAAATGCAACTATAGTAGGCTCGGCTATTCTAAAGATGGCATATGGGATGCTACAGCTAACAAGTATTCAACTTGGAATCGAAATACAATGCAGTGAGTTATGATGCGCCGAGCCCGGTGCATGCAAAACAGATGAATGAATGCAAACATGCTATCATACTGTATGTTAATTGAAACATGCCCTAATCTAACCATCATAAGCGGGTAAATAAAAGGGAGAAAGACGTGGGGTTGGAAGACATACATCACACACATGCACACTTATTACAGTTGTGCCCTCGCTCGAAGGGTCCGAATAAATAATATACAGTCCCAAATGAATAGTTACAGTCCAAATAAGTACAAAACCCTAATTAATTAACAAATTAATCTAGGAAAGTAGTAAATTACATGCAAATTTGTGGACCGCCTTAGCTCTGTTCCGAATGATGAATGATGCATGCTTGAGTTGCCTTGCGTGGAAATCCATTGCGATGCCCCGATTAGCCTCTGTTTACAATTAAGCCTGGAATATTGCACGAAGCCCCAAAAGACTGCCGGTTTCTAATTTGCTGTAACAGAAAACGAGAAAGGGGCATGGCAAAGTATTTTCACATATGTATGCTTGCCTCGATCCTCGTGCGACCAATCACGCATCTCGATGCATGATGGCCGAGGAGTCAAATTGCACGACTCGATGTAAAATGGATGCACATATGAACACAACAAGGCCTAGACTCCATCATGGTTAATCCGGAGTGTGCGGATCGAATTGACACATCGCCTTAGGCCACTCGGAGTACGAAATGTCCCTCGTTTCCCGTGCTTGGGCTAACTCCTATCCCAAGCACAATGCAATATGCATGACATGCATGAATGCAATCCTAACATGCAACCTAGCATACGCAATGCTATGAGATGGCATACACAATGCACGATGTAGCAAGACATACACAATGCTCTAACATACAACCTAGCATACGCAATGCTATGAATGAAATGACATACACAATGCATGATGAACTTACACCAACATCAGTGGACCTCAGCCACACTCACATCAGTGGCCATAAGATGAAAATGAGATAACCGAAATGCATGCACACATACACGCAAACCGAGGACCGATCCTAAGGCACCAAATGCCACTCTAACAAGGCATGGCAAGGCATGAAATATGGCATGCAGGCATGCAAATTCCAGCACTAAAACATGATGCGAAATGGTCCCGAATCATGGAAACATGGCACCCGATGCATAAAGTAAACCCCGAAACTCAAAACTAGGCACATGTATTGACTTATAGCTATGAAAAACAAGCATTATTTGACTATGAACCACAAAGACAGAGCCAAGGTAGTCCCAAAATATGAACATTTCTAGTTCAAAGCATGGCCAAGAGATGCTAGCAATATGGACTAAAATAGCATGCAACTTTGACTAGCAAACATGGTTTACATGGCATATATATGAAGCATATGAAATCTCACCAAACCAAAAAAAATCAGTGAACAAAACATGTGAAAATATGCCTGAATAAACATGGAAATGCAGCCAATGCATGTAAAAAATGAGGGGCTCCTTTGGAAGGGCATACAAGGGGTTATTAAGCACATGCATCAAGGACACCTAGCATAGCTGAATCAACTCTGGAAATGAGTTATGGGGGTCCTAAAACCCACTAAAAAGTGATAGAAACAAAGCTTGGAAGCTTGCAAATAGAGGGTCCTTTGGAAGGCCAAAAAGGCCACCAAACAAGACAATGAGAGAGGGGGGCACCCCCCTCTGATTTTGGCCTTCAAGAATACACCCAAGCCATTGAAAATATGCTAGATTTCAGTGGCTAAGAGGCCAAACCATGGCCAATGCAAGTGTTCTAATGCATAGCCCTAATCATGAAGAGATGAAGCATGCATAGGGGGAAGATGACCCCAAACAGAGAATAAAGCTGAATCAAAAATGAAGATGATGTCAAAAAAAGACTTTTTTCAGTTTATGTCGAGATCCAAAAGGGCTCACAAATAAGACTAATGTATCATATAAAAACAGCCCTAAAAGAGAGATTGAACAAACAGGGTAGTAAAAGGCCTCAAACAGCCAAGTGCCCTTCAACAAAGTTGAAGAGGGGCTCAAAACAAGATACTCTACAGTTTATGGAAAATCTCGAATATGCTCACAAGTAAGGCTAAAATATGATGCAAAGATAGCCCTAAAAGAGAGATAAAGGGAAAGGGGCATTAGATGGCCTCAAACAGCAAAGAGTCCTTCAACAAAGTTGAAGAGGGACTCAAAATAAGGCACTTTACAGTTTGTCTCAAAGCCCAAAAATGCTCGCAAGAAAGGCTAATATATTATGCAAGATAAACCTTAAAAGAGGGATAGAGCACAAAGGATGAGTAGAAGATCTCAAACAGAGAAAAGTCCATGATCAAACATGAAGATGGGCTCAAAATAAGACTATTTTCAGTTCAGGTTAAAGCCCAAAAATGCTTTCAAGTATAGCTTATAGATGAAGCAAAAAAAATGCAAGTTTAAGGGAAATAGGTGCTTACCCTTGAAGAGCAGCAAATCAGGAGCTTTTGGTCCAAAATTCTGAGCTTTCAACCTCTTAAAATGGCCTCCAAGGTGCTGGAATGAGTGATGGAGGTGGTAGGCTATGAGGTGTAGGGTAAATATGCAAGACAAAGGGTGTTTGGAGGCTTGAAGTATAGATATAGGAGGTGTATGTATAAATGCCCTAGCTGGTTTTTCTAACACTTAGAAATAGAGATGGGGGTTAGTTATATAGAGGGAGAGGAGTGAAAGAAAAGGGGGAAAAACCAATTCAAATTTCCCCCCAAAAGACAGACCCTCGGGCAGAGGATCTGGTGCAAAACAGCTGGCACAGCTAGAATACACCAGGAGAAACAAGCTTGGCCGGCTAGGTTCAAAAGGTTCAGGTGGCCGGCCGGCCACCTCCCCTGACCGGCCGACCAGGGGTCAAAGAGGTCAAGTAGAATTGCTGGCCGGCCACCCCAAAAAGGTGGCCTCCCAGATGAGTGCAACACAGCTGTATGGAGAAAAACCAGAAAATGTAACCCAGGAGAGAGAAAAACCAACTTTTTAGAAGGGCTCAAAAGGGTCAGGGGGAATTACTGGCCGGCCTACCCATATTGGTGGCCTCCCAGGTGTGTACAACACAATGGTGTGGTGGAAAGTCAGAAAAAGTGGCCCGGGAATGGGAAAGATCAGCTTTCTAGTGAAGAAAACGAGCGATGAAGAGCAATGAAGGAATAAAGCTGGTTTTTCAGAAAAATTGCTAGCCTCCCACCCTTCTACAACCTTCCTAACAATGAAAATAAGGTCTCCGCCAAAAATGAACCCAAACCGATGCAAAACGAAGGTTCGGGGACCAAAACGCGCAGCCCGGGGGCCCGAAAACCGACTATTAAGCACCGGAGGTGGCGTTTGACCACGAAGTTGGTCTCTCGAGCCACAGTGTCCCTCAAAAGGGAGGAAACAAGGTGCATGCCAAAAACCAGAGCAAACGGAGGTGGTTAAGCGGTCTGACCGAGGCACTACCGACGGCTCAAAAACCGAGAACCGGCTCCAACGGGAAAATGGCACAGGACCATGAAACGTAGCCTACGGCCACTGAGAGATGGTCTACGAGACCTCTCCCTCCCTTCGGGAAGAGAAAACGGAGAAAATGGGACCCGGTTCGCAAACCGAAGCAAAGCACAAAAGAGTCCAAAAGTCCGGGGGCAAGGCTCATGGCGAGATTAACCGAATGGCGCCAATATGCAACATCACCGAGTGCTCAGTTGGTGACGTCTGAGTCTTAAGGTCGGTCAAAAATGGGGTGTCTACAGTTGCCCCTCTTTGACAGAACTCGAAAGTTATAAGTGACGGGAGTGAATGTCAAAGCCCAGAGACGACCCATTTTTGACAAGGTCAAGACTCGCATAAACAAAGCAGATAAACAAAAAGATGTGCCCGCAGGCAGGGGGCAAAATGCAAAACGATTTGCACCAAGTCGAACGTAACTCAATGATCATGCGAAGCAGCAAGCTGTAATGAAGAAACATTCACAATAGATGCAACAGTTTTAAGCCAGAATGCAAAGCAATACTACATCTCATGCAGTTGAAGAATGCGGAGAATCATTGGATTCTCGCCACGTCTCACACGGAGAAGATACAATACCTGTGTGGCTCGTCTGGTCGCACCAGCCTCAAATGAACCGTACATACAATATCGTGCCTGCAAAAGGAAGAAACTCAACAAGCACAACATAGTTAGCAACATATGTTCAACGTGATATCGAATGCAGGCAAATGCGGTGTTGATGGGTAAGTACATCGCAATGCGAGAAGCAACGCGCGTGATAACGCAAGTTAAGCACAGGGGTATGACAATACTCGTGAAACGTGAAAAACAGTGCAAGTGGTGTGCATGGGAATGCAAGTAATGTGCATAACAATACTGGACAAGTGTAAACTTGAATGCACATTTTGACACGAAGCAACAAGCAAAACAATGCAAGCTTCGACGAATGTGGCTCAATCGCGACCTCCGGTTTACCTTCCGGAGGGGTCACAACATATTCAAAAAGGATACACCTTGCTTTTGACGAGTAACGATGAGACACGCATCGAAAGTTGGAGTTGAAGTTCCCGCGGAAGGATTTTGCGACGAAAAGTGCACTTTCATTGTACTTTCTCGGGTGCCGAGGACTCCAATCATCACCAAAATTTGCAGAGACCTTGGAGACCACCTTGGGAATGCTGCCGGCCAGGTTTAGTCCAAGGGAGAGACCACCGGCGAGGGGTGAGGGAGAGGGGTGGCCGGCCTACCAGAAAAGGTGGCCGGCCGGCCACCTAGCCAAAACAGTGGGCAGTTTGGTCTTTTTGCTCTCATTTCTTTAAATGTGCTTATCCAAAACACTTTTCCTCACAACTTCAGCTCCGAAACTGCTCTCTCCTCCTTCCCAAACCATTTTCTTCCTCAGATCTGAACTCTATATGCATTTTTCAACGCCCCACGCTAAGTTGTTTCGCGAAATCTTTCGGTTTTCAAGATTAAATTTTGATTTCGGTGCTTCTTTTCTCATTTTCATCACTTGAGGTAAGTTTGTCTCAACATTTGGAAGATTTTCTCGGGGGTTGACTTTTGTTGACTTTTTCATTTCCTGAGAGTTGACTTTTGTTAACTTTTTTCAATTTTGGCTCATTTTGCTCGTTTTTGCTTCTTTTTGCAGATTTTTCGAGATGGCGGGTCATTTTCCCCAAGGTGGAGGTTCTCCAGGCACCGGAGGTGAGCCGGACATCATGTCTTTACCTTCGAGGGTTCGCCCATTCATTCCCGAGAGGTACGACCCTCCGACACACGTCCTCCCCTAGGCAGTTTTTTTTATCATTTTACTGATTTCGATGATCGAGCGCTTGGGGATCTGCTTTTGCGAGAGCCGGAGTCCCACCTCTCTCATCAGGCACGAGAGGCATTTACTTCACTCTTACATTTTCTGCAATGTATTCTTCATTTTCCGTGCATTTCGTGCTTTCGCTATGTTTATTTGCTCACTCAAGCGCACAGCTTGTTTTGAATGTTTAGTCTATAACACCGTGTTCCGTTTGCATCTTGAACACACAGTTCAAACACTCTGACTTTCTGAACACACGGCGCGTATATTGATTGTGAACACACAGCACACACTTGTTGAGAATTGAACACACAGCCCAAACTTTGAGATGAACACACGGCCCACTGATTTTGAAATCTGAACACACAGCTCAAATACTTGACGTTGACGTTGAACACATAGCTCGAACTTTGATGATGAACACACAGCCCATTCTTCTGATTGTGAGCACACAGCACACACTTGTTTGAGAATTGAACACACATCCAAACTTTGAGATGAACACACAGCCCACTGATTTTGAAATCTGAACACACAGTCCACAATTTGATGATGAACGCACAACCCATACTTTGACGATGAACGCACAGCCCATACTTGATGATGATAAACACACAGCCCACACCTTGAAATTTAAACACACAGCTCAAACACTTGAATTGTGAACACACGGCTCATTGTTAAGGTGAACATACAACCCACACTGATTGAGAGTTGAACGCGCAGCCCAAACATTTGAATTGTGAACACGCGGCCCATTGTTGAGGTGAACACACAGTACACACTGATTGAGAAATGAACACGCAGCCCAAACACTTGAATTCTAAACACACGGCCCATTGTTGAGGTGAACACACAGCACACACTGATTGAGAGTTGAACACGCAGCCTAAACACTTGAATTCTGAACACACGGCTCATACTTTGAATTTTCTGAACATATAGCGACCCCGGTCCTTTTCCAGTTGATGTTTGTATCCGGACTTAGGTTCCGTAGATTCTATCTTTGTGTAATGGTTGTTGTCGTCCTATATTTTCTTATTTGGAGTTATAGGATGTGTTGGGCGAGTTGGGAACAGGTTGGTTGAGCTTAGGAACCAAAACTAGTTGCCCAGATTTTGGCTTGTCCGCTCGAGCGGGGAGTTTGACGCTCGAGCGGGGACTTGTTGTTGCTTGTCCGCTCGAGCGGGGGTTTTGGCGCTCGAGCGGGAAAAACACCCATCCAGTATTTCTTGTGCAGGGTTGGACGCTCGAGCGGGAGTTGGTCCGCTCGAGCGGGTTCAGGAGTGTCCGGCCGAAAGGAGTTTGACGCTCGAGCGGGGCGGCTGGGTATAAAATCGTGTTTTGACGTTTTAAAGCAGTTTTTCATCCTCTTTTCAGATTTCAAACCCTAGATTACGAGTTCTCTCTCTCCCAACTCATCTTCTCTCTTAGGATTGATCTATCTAGAGTGTATTTCTACCCTAGTTTCTTCATTAAAAAGGTAGAGTGAATTGAGGGCTTTCATTTAATTTGAACAGTTTTGGATTTGGAGCACTTTGGAATTTGGGCATCATCTTCATCTTCTTCTTTTTGGGTTCTTGCTTCGAGGTAGGGATTTCCTACTCCATTTATACGCTTTAATCCTAAGTGTTGGTATTTTGGTATATGGGGGTAGTTTGATAATTTTGGGAGAAACCTTAGGGTTTTGGCTTAGATTAATTTGTATAATTAATTTAAGGGAAAAATGTGGAATTGGGTTTAATTCATGAAGTTGGGAAAATTATGAGATTAATGATATAGTTGGGTAGTTTAAATACTTACCTATGAGAATGTTGATTTTACATTCATTGTTGTATTTATTTCTCGTTTAGAAATAACTGTTTTGGGCTATCGGTGGAGGATAGTCGTGATTGTTGTAGACCTTGCATGTGGCTTAGGTATAATCGAATTAAGTTACTTATGTTGATCGTTGAATTAATACGTAACATTACTTGTATTGATTATGTGTTGTATATGGCAATTGTGTGTTTCATTGCATATGCATGTTGTTTGGAGGAGATAGGATGAACTCCACGGTTTAGGGAAGATAGGGATGTACCTCTAAACCGGATTTGTTGGGAGGAGATAGATGGACTCCAGAGCATCACTCATGTGTGCTTATTGATAATAGCAATATTGCTATTTGTTGTTGATATGATACATCATTATAGTGTGTATCAGTTAGAAGTATGGAAGTGTTGTGATTTGAGCTTTAGCCTCATTTATTTTTGTGATATCTGGATCACTATTATAGTTGGCCAGGTTCTGAGCCATAATGATGTAATTGGAAAGTTAAATAAATATTGGGAAGTGAAAGGTGTCATAGACAATATGTCATAGACAATGTAGACATTCGTGTCATGAAATTGGAAATTGATTATCTTGTGTTAACAATGTATCTAATGCTAATGCTTTAGTTAATTCTTATACTTGGTTTAGTATTTTTCTACTGGGCTGTGGCTCACCCTATATGGGAACTTCATTTTCAGGTTCAGGTGGTTCACTACCTCCCAAGACTTAGCTTGTGAGGATTTGGATTTGAAGACTTGCTTTATATGTTTTATTTGTTTTATTTGAACTATGTAAACATTCAAGCCTAGGGCTTTATTTGTTTTGACTTAGAACTCGTGGAATTGTGTCCAAGGGTTGGCTTGGCAAGATGTAAGCCCATAGGGCATTTATTTTGATGTTTTATTTCATGGTACTCTGATGAATGGAATAAGATACCTTATTTCCTTATAATTCCTCATGTTAATATTATGTATTATGGGTTTATTTTTGAGGGCGTGACAACTTGGTATCAGAGCGTACCGGGTTCGAATACCTTGGGTACGTGGGAAGTGATTAGTATCACAATGGGTTCGTCTCGTTTGATAGAGACTTAGTGTAATGATTACATGCTTATATGATAACATGTTTATGTGATTATGTGGGTATGGAATGTAGTTTCTAGGATGTTGATTGGACCCTTGAGTCTCTGAAAGTCTTGTTGGAAAGGCACTTGATCAATGTTGTTTCCAATCGGAACTTTAGTGACGCCTCGGGACTATCATTATCCAGGAATGAAATTCGTAGGTGCTTATGTGATTATGTGCTTACGTGGTGTGATTTATTGTTGTCCAATGTATTAGAACGCGAGTGTCATAGTTTTAGCATATTATTTAGAGTGCTAACGCTTTTGTTTCTTTATTAGGATGTCGTGACGAGGACGAGGTCGTGGTAGGCGTGGTAGGCAAGCCAGGCAGGAAGTGCCTATACCGGAGGAAATTCCGGCAGTTCAGGAGGGTGTTGGCCAGGCCAATGTGGCCGAGCCAGTAGGCCAGCAAGCTATGGGCGCATTAGCCCGTGAGATAGCCGGGGCATTCAGGGAGTCAGTAGGCATTCTCCGGCCGAGAATCGTTCGTTGTTGTTGCGAGGCGAGACCCTCCTTCAAGAGGGAGTTTTTCCGCCAAATCCGGATGAATTTGTGGGTGATCCTAAAGAGCCACTTAAAGCCGATGAATGGCTCGAGCATAACGAAAACATTTGAGATGCTTGGCATCGAAGATGAGGTTGAAAGTGACCTGGCATCGCTCCACCGAAGGGGATGCGGTCATGGTGGAAGTTCACCAAGGGTCGATTGGAGGTACTTGGAAGGCGTTTGTTGATGCTTTTCAGAGAAGTATCTGCTCCACTGCTCAGAGAAGTTGAGAGATCGCCTACCTAAAGAATAGTTCATCGATGGTCGAAGTTTGAGGCCTCATTTACTAGTTTGGCCAGTTCGACTGAGTTAGTGGCGCCTGGGAGCGCCTGTATTGAGTTTGAGAAGAAGTTGAGGCGTGGCCTCATGCTGAGAGTTGTCGGATCTATGATTAGGGATTTTGGGCGATTGGTTGATGCAGCAGCCCATACCGAGACTATGATGCAGGAGGAGGAGGAAGGGCAGAAAGGCTCCAAGAGGAGTCAGGATGGCCAGAGTGATGGCAGGAGGCAGAGAGGTTTCACCTCGCCAGCCTCGTGAGTAGTTTTTCTAGATCCACTTTTCCAGTGCCAAGTGCTAGTTCTGGGAAAGGCAGCCAGGGAGACATTACCTGTTTCAAGTGTGGCCAGCTGGGTCACAAGTCTCCAGTTTGTCCTCAGAGGGGAGGAGTTCAGAGAGCAGCATCTTCTTCGGCTTGATCTCAGAGCCAGAGTCAGGGCAGAGGCCAGCCACTCTCTTGTTTTCAGTGCGGTCAGCCGGGGCACATGAAGAGATTTTGCCCACAGTTGGGTGGAACATCTGGTGCATCTGGTTCGAGGCAGACTCAGAGTCACCGCCACCGGGCTTCCAGCCTCGAGGGCCAATCAGGGGGCTTCATCGTCCCAATCTGTACAGCAGTCTTATGCTCCGAGGGGTGAGCAGGTTGATCAGAGGTCGTCTGGGCGCTGTATCGTTATCACAGGATCCTGCATCGCTCCATCTGCTAGAGAGGTACCTTCTTATTTTGCAATTCATTGTTAGTGTTTTGATCGACACGGTGCATCTCATTCTTTCGTGTCTGCTGCATTTGCATCCATTTTGGAGTTGGAGTTAGCTCAGTTAGCATCTCCTATTTGTGTAGTTTCACCTCTTGGGGGTGAGTTGATTCTGAAACAAGGTGTTAGGGGTTATGATATAGAGGTTGATGATCATAGAATTCCTTTTTCTTTTGTGGTTATGCCCATGAAGGGCTTTGATGTTATTTTGGGTATGGACTGGTTGTCGTCATACCGGCGCTTATTGATTGCTACCGCCGAGGGTCACTTGTTGTACCGTGAACGGGAGTGTTTTCGCTGGGGGATCGGGTTGGTAATGTTTTGCCACCGGAGTATGATCCGCGGGGGCGGAGTGAGCTTAGTGGTCTACTTGCTAGTCTTTCGATTAGTGAGGGTGATGAGACCCAGATTGTATTGCCGAGGGTGGTTTGTGAGTATTCGGACGTTTTTCCCGAGGATCTTGTTAGTTTGCCACCTCATCGAGAGATTGAGTTCTCTATTGATTTAGTGCCCGGCACGGCGCCGATTTCTATGGCACCTTACCGTTTTGCCCCAGCCGAGTTGGTTGAGTTGAAGGTTCAACTCCAGGAGTTACTAGATAAGGGCTACATTCGCCCTAGTGTTTCGCCGTGGGGAGCACCGGCCCTATTTGCTAAGAAGAAAGGTGGTGCTTTGAGACTGTGTATAGATTACCGGAAATTGAATCGGGTTACGGTTAAGAATAAGTACCCTATGCCTCGTATAGATGATCTGTTCGATCAGTTGAAGGGTTCTCGTTATTTCTCTAAGATAGACTTGAGGTCAGGTTATCATCAGTTGAGAGTTAGGGAGGAGGATATCCCGAAGACGGCATTCCGTACGCGGTATGGCCACTATGAGTTTCTAGTGATGCCGTTTGGGCTCACCAATGCACCGGCAGTGTTTATGGATTTCATGAACCGGATCTTCCGGGAATTCTTAGATCGTTTTGTGGTCGTCTTCGTGGACGACATTCTGATTTATTCACCTTCGAGGGAGGAGCACGAGGAACACTTGAGAGTGGTGCTTGAGTTACTTAGAGCCCATAAGCTGTATGCTAAGTTCGGGAAGTGTGAGTTCTGGCTAGAAGAGGTGAAGTTCTTAGGCCATGTAGTTTCTGGGGAAGGGGTGTCTGTTGATACATCCAAGACTGAGGCAGTGCAAGATTGGGCACAGCCTAAGAGTGTGTTTGAGATCCGCAGTTTTCTGGGATTAGCTGGGTATTACCGCCGGTTTGTGAAAGATTTCTCCAGGTTAGCTTCACCGTTGACTAGATTGACTCGGAAGGGAGTCAAATTTGTTTGGAGTGAGACTTGTGAAAAGTCATTTCAGGAGTTGAAAGTTAGATTGACCACTGCTCCGGTCTTGATTATTCCGGAGAGAAGGTTGGGTTATGCAGTTTACTGTGACACCTCACGAGAGGGTCTTGGTTGTGTGTTGATGCAAGAGGGGAAAGTGGTTGCCTATGGCTCACGTCAGTTGAAAATTCATGAGAAGAATTACCCTACGCATGATTTAGAATTAGCAGCTGTGATTTTTGCCTTGAAGATTTGGAGGCATTATCTTTATGGTGAGAGGTTCGAGGTATTCTCGGATCATAAGAGTTCAAATATCTGCTACACGTAAAGACTTGAATTTGAGGCAGAGGAGGTGGATGGAGTTCATTGAGGATTATGACTTTGAGTTGCACTATCATCTGGGAAAGGCCAATGTTGTGGCCGATGCCCTTAGCAGGAAATCTGTTGGTGACGTAGCTAGTATAGCCATCCGAGAATGGGAGATGTTGGGTGCACTTGGGGAGTTTGATTTGCTTCTGGGCGAATCCGTTGAGGCTGCGGCCTTGTTTTCTGTTGTTGCGCAGCCTACACTTGTGACTCGAGTGTTAGAGGCCCAGAAGGGTGATCTTGAGGTAGAATCTCTCCGAGAGAAGATTTCCAGTGGGAAGGTTGAGAAGGGTTTAGCGGTGTATCCCAACCTGAGTGTGAGATACCGAGACCGTTTGTTTGTGCCGGAGTCTTGCCGAGAGGAGGTACTCCGAGAGTTTCATCATTCGCGCCTTGCGGTGCATCCGGGAGGCACTAAGATGTATCGATTTGGGTCGCCAGCTTTTGGTGGCGGGTATGAAGAGAGATGTGGCAGCCAGATCTAAGTGCCTTACTTGTCGCCAGTGAAGGCCGAACATCGAGGCCACGGTTTGTTACAACCCTTGCCTATTGCCGAGTGGAAGTGGGAGCATGTCACTATGGACTTCGTTGTGGGTCTTCCGAGGACTCGGGGTAGTGATGCTATTTGGGTGGTTGTAGACCGGTTGACGGTCAACAAGACTTCATTCCTATGCGTGTTAGAGATTCGGTAGATCATCTTGCCGACTTATATATCCGGGACATAGTGAGGTTGCACGGGTCCCAAAGGACGATCGCCTCGTATAGAGATCCTCGCTTTATCGCTGTGTTGTGCCAGGGTTTGCAGAGTGCTTTAGGCTCTAAGTTGACTTTTAGCAGGGCTTATCTTCCTCAAACCGACGGGCACCGAAAGGCATTATTCAGACCCTTGAGGATATGCTTCGGGGTTGTGTTCTCGACTTTAGTGGGTCGTGGGAGAGGCACTTACCATTAGTGGAGTTTGCCTACAACAACAGTTTTCAGTCTAGTATCGGTATGGCACCGTTTGAGGCCTTGTATGGCCGACCGTGTAGATCTCCAGTTTGTTGGGCCGAGGTGGGTGATGCACCTTTGTTGGGTCCGGAGTTAGTAAGGGAAACGACGGAGAAAGTTGAGCTTATCCGTAAGAGGCTTGTTACAGCCCAGAGCCGTCAGAAATCTTATGCTGACCGTAGGAGGAGACCTTTGGTATTCGAGGTGAGTGATCATGTCTTTTTGAAGATATCACCTAGGCGGGGTTTGATGAGGTTTGGGAAGAGTGGGAAGTTGTCCCCTCGGTTTATTGGGCCTTTTGAAATCCTTGAGAGGATTGGCGAGGCTGCTTATCGTTTAGCTTTGCCACCGCAGTTATCCGGAGTTCATGATGTGTTTCATGTGAGTATGCTTCGGAAGTATGAGCCAGATCCGTCACATGTGTTGGATTGGACTGATTTAGTAGTTGATGAGGATGTCTCTTATGAGGAGAGACCAGTTCGGGTCTTGGATAGGCGGGATCAAGTTTTGCGAGGCAAAACCATCCCTTTGGTGAAAGTTTTGTGGAAGCATCACGGAGTGGAGGAGGCCACTTGGGAACGTGAATTGGAAGTCCGTGAGAAATATCCGGATATGTTTATTGATTTGCAATCTTGTATTTAGATTATATAATATTGTGGAACTTGAGAATAATATATATGTCTTAAGTTGGAAAACATTGAGAATGTTTTGGGTTTAATGTTAACATCTGAACTTGTCTTTTATGGAAGTGGAGTATAACATTTATATATTGAATGTGTGTTTGTATCATGAACTTGAATAACGATATGGAAATTGTTAACATTGGAAGGAATAATGCATAATATTGATGCAAGTTGAATATATATGGATTTATACGTATTCTGAGATGCCTCTTGATAAGAGATGAAGTGACCGGCATCGGGTCAAGTTGTTGTTTATTGTTTTATAATATCATTGGGAATTGAGAAAAAACTTGTTTTACAAACTCATGCTTAATTTCGGGGACGAAATTCTTTTAAGGGGGGGAGGTTATAGCGACCCCGGTCCTTTTCCAGTTGATGTTTGTATCCGGACTTAGGTTCCGTAGATTCTATCTTTGTGTAATGGTTGTTGTCGTCCTATATTTTCTTATTTGGAGTTATAGGATGTGTTGGGTGGGTTGGGAACAGGTTGGTTGAGCTTAGGAACCAAAACTAGTTGCCCAGATTTTGGCTTGTCCGCTCGAGCGGTGAGTTTGACGCTCGAGCGGGGACTTGTTGTTGCTTGGCCGCGCGGGCGGGGGGTTTGGCGCTCGAGCGGGAAAAACACCCATCCAGTATTTCTTGTGCGAGTTGACGCCGAGCGGAGTTGGTCCGCCGAGCGGGTTCAGGAGTGTCCGCCGAAAGGGAGTTTGACGCCGAGCGGGCGGCTGGGTATAAAATCGTGTTATGACGTTTTAAAGCAGTTTTTCATCCTCTTTTCAGATTTCAAACCCTAGATTACGAAGTTCTCTCTCCCAACTCATCTTCTCTCTTAGGATTGATCTATCTAGAGTGTATTTCTACCCTAGTTTCTTTATTAAAAAGGTAGAGTGAATTGAGGGCTTTCATTTAATTTGAACAGTTTTGGATTTGGAGCACTTTGGAATTTGGGCATCATCTTCATCTTCTTCTTTTTGGGTTCTTGCTTCGAGGTAGGGATTTCCTACTCCATTTATACGCTTTAATCCTAAGTGTTGGTATTTTGGTATATGGGGGTAGTTTGATAATTTTGGGAGAAACCTTAGGGTTTTGGCTTAGATTAATTTGTATAATTAATTTAAGGGAAAAATGTGGAATTGGGTTTAATTCATGAAGTTGGGAAAATTATGAGATTAATGATATAGTTGGGTAGTTTAAATACTTACCTATGAGAATGTTGATTTTACATTCATTGTTGTATTTATTTCTCGTTTAGAAATAACTGTTTTGGGCTATCGGTGGAGGATAGTCGTGATTGTTGTAGACCTTGCATGTGGCTTAGGTATAACTGGAATTAAGTTACTTATGTTGACTGTTGAATTAATACAGAACATTACTTGTATTGATTATGTGTTGTATATGGCAATTGTGTGTTTCATTGCATATGCATGTTGTTTGGAGGAGATAGGGGATGAACTCCACGGTTTAGGGGAAGATAGGGGATGTACCTCTAAACCGGATTTGTTGGGAGGAGATAGGGGATGGACTCCAGTAGCATCACTCATATGTGTGCTTATTGATAATAGCAATATTGCTATTTGTTGTTGATATGATACATCATTATAGTGTGTATCAGTTAGAAGTATGGAAGTGTTGTGATTTGAGCTTTAGCCTCATTTATTTTTGTGATATCTGGATCACTATTATAGTTGGCCAGGTTCTGAGCCATAATGATGTAATTGGAAAGTTAAATAAATATTGGGAAGTGAAAGGTGTCATAGACAATATGTCATAGACAATGTAGACATTCGTGTCATGAAATTGGAAATTGATTATCTTGTGTTAACCATGTATCTAATGCTAATGCTTTAGTTAATTCTTATACTTGGTTTAGTATTTTTCTACTGGGCTGTGGCTCACCCTATATGGGAACTTCATTTTCAAGTTCAGGTGGTTCACTACCTCCCAAGACTTAGCTTGTGAGGATTTGGATTTGAAGACTTGCTTTATATGTTTTATTTGTTTTATTTGAACTATGTAAACATTCAAGCCTAGGGCTTTATTTGTTTTGAGTTAGAACTCATGGAATTGTGTCCAAGGGTTGGCTTGGCAAGATGTAAGCCCATAGGGCATTTATTTTGATGTTTTATTTCATGGTACTCTGATGAATGGAATAAGATACCTTATTTCCTTATAATTCCGCATGTTAATATTATGTATTATGGGTTTATTTTTGAGGGCGTGACAGAACACACAACCCATTTTTTTTGTATCTGATTTGATTTTGCACACAGCTCATACATTTCATTCGCACACAGCTTATTCATTTCATTTGCACGCAGCTTATACATTTCATTCTGAAACTGAGTACATGTGTTCATCCTGGATGCAGGTGACTTCTCGTACTGCGCGAGGATATGGCTCCATCACGGTGAGAGAGTGGTACACAGAACTCCCAGAGGCTGTCCGGGATTTGGTTGACGTGGCAGGGTTTAGGCCCTTTTGCACTGGGATATCTCGCTGTCCTGCTAGTAGGACGCTGATGGGTGCTTTGGTAGAGAGATGGTGGGACACCACCAACTCCTTCCATTTCTTTGCCACCGGGAACATGACTATGACCCCATTTGACTTCGCCGTATTGACGGGCCTTGATGTGGGAGGCTGGGCCATCCCATATGACGAGGATATGGGCCAGTGGGAGGCCGCCTGGATATACTTATTGGGGGCTCGCCCGCCAGTTGACAGATCTTCGAGTAAAGTCCGATATACTTGGTTTTCCTCATATTTCAGGAAGGCGGAGATGGAGCCTGAGACTCCTGAGGAGGTAGCACAGTACACCTGCGGATTTCTGATGTTCCTTTTCGGGACCACTCTGTTCGCCGATAGGGGGAACACTGTCGGGCTCTATCTGTTGAGTGCTCTAGTGGACCTATCGCGAGTCAGCCGATATGATTGGGGTGGCGCCAGCCTGGCTACTCTCTATTGCTATATGAGCGCGACCTGCCGTGGACGGGAGAACGTGGTTGGCGGCTATTGGAGGGCCTGGAAGGTACTTTCTGCCCTCTTGATTTACATTTCTTCTTCTCATTACTTGTACATTGCACACACGGCGCACATTACACTCTGTACCTTGCACTTTGCTCTCAGCATTTTGTATTTACATTCTGCACCCAACATTCTGTATTCTGATTGTTATTGCTCTGTTTCTCTCAGTTATGGGTCTACGCGTACTTCCCGACACTAGCCCCAGAGCTTGAGGCGGAGGTGCCCCACATGACCCCTTATTCACTCGTATTCAAGGGCCAGTACCGACCGAGACTTCGGGAGTCTTTCCTCTACCTACGGCAGTATTTTGATACAGTGCGGTCGTTAGAGGTATTTCAGAACTCTCAGTTCTTTGTGTTTCTGATCTTTGATTTATCTTGCACATTTACAATTTCTGACCAGTTTATGCATCGGTTCCGCAGATCTCGTGGCAACCCTGGGTGCCTTTAGGCAGAGACCTCCGATTTCAGTTTGCCGGAGCATGGGGTGCCTCTCGGTATAGGATCCTGTTCGAGGGGCCAGTTGATAGGGCCTGGTTCTTGGGGGATCGCTTCTTGCGTCAGATATGGGGCTACTCTGATCAGGACATTCCTTCAACACCTCCAGACGATATGCGGACCACTGATAGGCTCTCTCCCCAGGATGTCGTCAGTGCTATGCAAGGTACCGATGCATTACTACATTTGGAGCAGGGGGAGTATGCGACCTACCGTCACACATATTTGATGCCCCCACTGACAAGAGTCCGTATCCCGACGAGGAGGTCTGTTGGTATGCCCTCATCGAGTCGGGCTCGGACTGCAGATGTCCCTTCCACCAGCAGGGCTGGCACATCTAGAGGTGGGGATGGACTGGTTCCCCCGATCCCCCCGACTTATCATCATCCTGGATGGCCAGATATGCCGACTGAGTTGATGGGATGGCGATATGGGACTTCTTACCTGATCCCGATAGAGCCTCCGATGCCTGACCACCGATATGTCAGTGACCCTAACTCACCACTGGTATGTTCCACTATTTTTCGTTTATCACACAGATGCTTTGACATTTGTTTATTCATTAATGACTTGAGCTTGTATCTGTAGCCACCGAGGGAGTACATGGATGAGGTGCTCGGGATGGTAGCCTCACTTGAGGGCATGGTCTTGCGGAGAGAGGCGCAGTTGTCCATCATGGGTGTCCAGGTACCCGTTAGTTTTCTTGCATTTATCATACTCCTGATGACATACTGATCTTGAACATTTTATTGCATTCGTAGGCTGCCTGTGTTGAGCACATCTGACACACACCACATTTACGTACTGTACTTGTATGCGCCCATTTCATGTAGCTTCCTTGTATCTGCATCTGATATACATATTTGAGCCGATGCGTCCAAATTACACTCTTCCTTTTCAGATGCTTCCGATATATACCGGGCCACAGGCTGGGCCACCTGGGCCTTCCCGAGGAGCTGGGCCATCTAGGCCTTCTCGAAGAGCTAGGAGAGGGGAGTTGTCTCGCGGACGAGGCGGACGCAAGGCGCACATCATAGAGGAGGAGTCCAGCGAGGAGGAGAAGGCTGCAGATCCCCAGTCAGAGACATCTGCTGATAGAGAGGGTGGCTCTGATCCTGGTTCCGGTAGTGGAGATGAGGCTGAGGAGGGTTCCGAGGATGGCAGCCCCGACTCAGATGATGGTGATGATGGTGCAGAGGTTGTTCCGCAGAAGATGACGAAGAGGGCCTCTCATTCCTGCTCTTGAGAGCATTGATACAGCTGTTCCCTGTTTTATTTACCTTTTTACTAGTAGTTGTAGCACATTGTACATTGTTAGGCAGTTTTATTTTTTGTAAAACTTGTACCCTTGTTGTAAAAAATGTTGTAACAAAGGAAGCATGATGGAATGAAACAGCTTTTGAAAAAGTGTTGCATTTTATGTTCTTAGCATCGCATCGCATCATTTTGCACCAAAATGAGATTGAATGGAAATGTGCATGGTGTATTTGTCAAGTCAGGTAGTGAACCGACGCAACAGACTAAACAACTTAACTCACTAGGAAATAACAAAACCTTAGCAAGTTTACAACTCGATATGCAAAACACAACAAAGTTAACAACTCGATAAGTAAGGCACAACAAAATTGTTTAAACAAAAAGTAACAACTCAATGCACGAAACTCGATAGCTCGACAAAACTTAACAACTCGATAAACAAGATATCTCAACCAACAAAACAACAACTCGATAAGCAAGACTTAACAACAACTCTATAAACAAAGTGCATTTCGGACGATCTGGGTGACGGAACGCATCCGAAACTGAGGGAAATGAAGGCCTTTGACACTCCTGATGCATGCAAATGCTGGGAACTTCCTTCTAGAGGGTAGAACAGGACCAAAGACCCATTTTGCAGCATGGCCGGCCACCTTTGAGGGCTGGCCGACCAGCTTTTTTGCATTGGGGAGAAGAGGGGTGGCTGGCCTACCAGAAAAGGTGGCCGGCCGGCCACCTAGCTCAGCAACCACCAACTTTTTGACACGTGTCCCCCGAACAGTGTCTTATCCTCTTTAAAAGCCCTAACCTCGTGGTTGATTCATTTCATCTCAGTTTTGCACCAAAATGGAGGCGTTTCTCGTCGAAAATCTCATAGCTTGGATCGGTTCTCCAGATGGCTCGGAAAAGTTGAACTTCCGGGGCTTCGGCTTGAATGCACTATTCATGCTGAGCCGTACTCTGCTGCACCTTCCCTTCCTTCATGCCACAGCGAGGTTTTGGAACCCGGTAACACATGTGTTTAGCTTCGGTGGGCAAAAGGTATGTCCAACTTTCGAAGATTTTCAAGTTTTGATGGAATCTGAACGTTATGAAGAAATTTTGCCTCAATTTCGCTTCGGCCACACCCAAGCATTAGGGCGGATGTGTGGGCTCACCATGCATGACGCTCGGTCTCTGATCTGCAGCGAGGAACTAGACATCCTCGGCTTGATTCATCGCTTTTCTGATGCCGGTGACCGCGGCAACCATTATTGGCAAGGTTTTCGGCAACACGCCCTTTGCTTGTGCATGCTATCTCACTTTTTGCTTGCTCCAGGCTTTAGTGGATCTAGCATTCGTCTGATTGAAGTTGCTCAAGGCTTGAAGGAAGGAAAGAGCTGCATCGCCATGACATTGGCTGAGACATTGATGGGCTTGGACGCTTTCTATCGCCAGGAGACGACCAGATTTGCGGGGAGTCCACTACTGCTGCAGGTAATGTTTCCCACCCAATCTCTCATATGTATTGCTCATATCACTCGGCCCTCAGGCTCATTTTTTCTCACAAAAACCCTTTTCTTACTTTTCTCTCATCGTACATCTCTCTATTCTTTATTCTCTCATTTTTCATCCCTTCCCAGGTATGGTTGATGGATAAATTGCAGGTTATGGACTCTTGTCCAGCCTACTCAGCCCGCTGCTACTTTTCCGACAACGTCTAGTCGATGCCCTTGATGAGGGATGGTGGTTCGACTGGATGTGCAATTTGTCTGCAGATCGCATTACTTGGCGCTGTCCTTGGCTCAATCTCCTGGCAATGAGCTATAGCATGTCCCGGCAGACCGGGATCCAGTTGATTGGTTTGACCCACTGTGTGTTCTACTTTTCATTCTGATTCCAGCGCCAGTTCGGTCATGATCAAACTTGCCTGCCAGAGGGGATAGAGTATCCTGCCACATTCCCGGTTCGAGGCGCGCAGCTTGCCTGGTATGCCACAGCATGGAGGACTAGAGAGCTCCTGGCCCCCGCTCCTACTTTCAATTGCACTTTGTCTGACAAGTGCTTGGATTAGCTCAATGAAGAGGCACATATTGGGCCCAGCTTGGCATCAGAGGCTTCGACCAGCTCTGGGAGGGGGCGCAGGGACACCTGACTTATCTATGCCCCGGATTTATTGCTTTACCAGTACTTTCAAGTTTTCTTTATGAATGTAATAAAAAACAACTTCAATTTGTATGCAAGAGCAGGAGAACTCTATTTTCAAATCAATGAAATTGAAGGTTGTGGGTACTGAAAATTTTCCGCTTTGGTCCAAAATGGTCTTAGTTATAAAAAGATTAATTTGAACAAAGTCAACTTTTATTAAAACTTTTCAAAACCATTTTCGATATGGATCAGAACTGGACACGCCTGAGATCCCCATCGAAATGTACAACCCTGCACCCGCAATCGAAAGTTGCCCCTAGTCTGAATAGCACCGCGGCACTGCATAGCAACGGAAAGTTACCCCTAGTCTAAATAGCACTGCGGCGGAGATCTTAACCGAACCCTTGAATGCTGAATAGACAAAGATGGCCGAGATGATCAAATGGACAATGTTGATCGGGGAAAAATTTATTGCTGAACTTCAGGATAAAGTTGCCTACGTATCCCAAAGATGGGAATCAAGCCTTACGTAGTTCAGGCTCGGGTTCACTCGGGTATTCTCACTCTCCTTTTACGCTCTAACTTTTGCCAAGGCTGCCCTTTACGGGTTTTCAACCTTGCAAGCTCAGTTTTTATAATTTCAAATTTTTTTGTGCTCTGAGTTTTGCCTAGGTCGCCCTTTCGGGTTTTCGGCCTAGCGAGCCTCTCAAGGGTAATATTTCTTCAACTTGTCCATATTGATCGGTTGTGAGAACTCCAGGCCATCTAGATCCATCAGAACCACAGCTCCACCTGACCAGATAGACTTAATGATGTAAGGACCAGTCCAATTGGGTCTGAACTTGCCCCTTGGGTCGTGGATGGGAGCTCGGTTATCCTTGAGCACCAAATCTCCTTCTTTTAGATTCCTAGACTTAACTTTCTTGTTGAAAGCCCGCAATTTCTACCGATAACCTTGAACATGGTACAAGGCTTTCGTCTTCTCTCATCAAAGAGCATGAGTTCCTCAAACTCGCTTCACGCTAACTGCTTGCTATCGACACTCACCAAGATCAGAATGACGGAACCTCAATCTCGATAGGTAGAACGGCCTCCATCCCATAAACCAATGAATACGAGTCGCCCAAGAGAAGTTCTCGATTAAAGTCCCAGAGTCCACAGAGCAAACGGCAGCTTATCTGGCCAATCCCGGTAAGTTTCCACCATCTTCTGCAGTATGTGTTTGATATTCTTGTTGGCGGCCTCAACCGCTCCATTGGTTTGCGGCCGATAGGTAGATGACTTATGAAAAGCCACGTTGTATTTTTCCAACAAGTGAATCACTTCCTTCTTGAAGTGGGAACCGTTATCTGAAATTATCTCGTTTGGGACCCCGTAGCGACAGATGATGTTATTTCTGATAAACTTCGCAACATGTGAAGCCTTCAACACCACATAGGATTGGGCCTCGACCCACTTCGTGAAATAATCTATCGCGACCAGGATGAACTCATGCCCATTTGACCCCTTCGGAGTGACAGCCCCGATCACATCAATTCCCCAGACTGAAAATGGCCATGGCAAAGTCATATTGTACAGCTTCGACGGCGGAATGTTCATGCGATTTGCATGAATTTGACATTTGTGGCATCGCCGAACAAAACCGATACGATCCTCTTCCATGGTGGACCAGTAGTAACCCTGTCTGAGGATTTTCCATGCTAACATTACTCCATTCATATGCGCACCGCATTCCCCTCCATGGATGGCCTCCATTAGGCGCTTCGATTCTTCGGCATCGACACACAGCTTTGCATTCCCAAATGACCTCTCTTATACAGCTTAGCCCCACAGATGATGAACTGAACGGCCATTCTTCTGATTGCCCTTTTATTCTTAGCATTTACCCCTAGCGGGTATGCTTCCTTCTCCAAGAAATTCCAAATGTCGTGGTACCAGGGGTTTTCGTCCTGAACCTCATCTATAGCAGCAATCGACTCGTAGGCTAGCGCGAATTTCTAGTCAATGATGACTGGACGCATCCGGACTCCGAACGGGATGTCTATCATGGAAGATAGAGTTGCTAAAGAATCTGCGAACTTGTTATTCTCTCTTAGTAGATGAGCAAAGTTTAGCTTCTCAAACCGAGGAATTAACAAGTCCAAGGTCTGGTGATACATCATCATCTTTTCTTCTTTGACTTTCCAGTCCCCTTTTACTTGAGACACAACAAGGTTCGAGTCCCCGATGACGTCCAACCGTCTTGCCCTAGTTCCGTGGTCGCTTCTAGACCAAAGAATGCATGCCTCATATTCTGCTTCGTTGTTCGAGACTTTGAACCGGAGTTTGAAGGCTAGAGGGATACGGGACTTGTCAGGTGCTATCAGCAACACTCATATCCCATACCCGTACTGGTTTGATGCTCCGTCAAAGTACATCGTCCAAAATTCGTCGTCGATATGCAAAATGGCCTCATCTGGGAATAAATACTCGACTGCTTCACCCCCTTCTACCGGGTGGTCGGCTAAGAATTCTGCTACTGCTCTTCCCTTGACTGACTTGCGTGTCACATATTTTAGGTCGAATTCGAAGAGCAACAGTAACCAACGAGCTAGCCTACCCGTAAGTGCTGGTTTCTCGAAAAGATATTTGACGAGATTGTGTCGTGAAACCAACATTACGGAGTGAGCTAACAAGTAGTGCCGCAGCTTCCTGGTAGCCCATACCAAAGCTAAGCAAGCCTTCTCCAACGGTGTGTAGCGAGTCTCATACTCTAGCATCTTCTTGCTCAGATAGTAGATGGCTCTCTCCACTTTGTCCTCTGATTCTTGCGCAAGCATACAGCCCATTGTAGTCTCAGTCAATGAAAGGTGCAACATCAACGGTTTTCCCGGCTCTGGCGGTGACAACACGGGCGGGTTCTGTAAGTATTCCTTGATCTGTTCAAAAGCAGCTTGGCATCTGCCGTCCCATTGGAATTTCTTGCCTTTCTTCAGGAGACCAAAAAGTGGTTCACAAGTCAAGGTTAATTTTCAGATAAACTGTCTTATGAATTGCACTTTACCTAGAAAGCCTCGCACCTCCTTTTCAGTCCTTGGTGGTGGCATTTCTAAGATGGCCTTGATTTTGGAAGGGTCGACTTCGATACCTCTCTGTGTAATTAGAAACCCCAGCATTTTTCCCGCTGTAACACCGAATGTGCACTTCTGAAGATTCTGCCGCAACCGGAATTCTCTGATCCTTCGAAAGAACTTTTGCAAGGCGGTGTAGTGGCCCCCTCTATCTTTAGACTTGACAATCATGTCGTCCACGTACACCTCAACCTCTTTGTGGATCATGTCGTGCAATATTGTGGTCGCGGCCCATTAATAAGTAGCTCCAACGTTCTTCAACCCAAACGGCATCACTCTGTAGCAGTATGTCCCTCACGGGGTGGTGAATGCAGTCTTTTCCTAGTCTTCAGGTGCCATTACTATCTGATTATACCCTGAGAAGCCATCCATAAACGAAAGCAACGCGTGCCCTGCTGTGAAGTCCACCAACTCATCAATATGTGGCAAGGGAAAGTCGTCCTTCGGACTGGCTCTGTTCAAATCCCTGAAATCCACGCATACTCAGATTCTGCCATCCTTCTTCGGCACTGGAATGATGTTGGCCAACCAAGTCGGGTATTCGGATACCAGCAAGAATCCTGCATCGATTTGCTTGGTGACCTCTTTGATCTTGAGAGCCCAGTCCGGGCGGATCCTCTTGAGTTTCTGTTTGATAGGTCGGGCCTCAGGGTCAAGGGGGATCCGGTGCTGTACGATCTCAGGATCGATTCCAGGCATGTCTTCGTAGAACCACGCGAAAACATCTTTGAAATCTTTTAATAAAGCGACTAAGCGCTCGCGTTCCTCCGAAGACAACGTGGACCCAATCTGGACCAGCCGCGGGTCCTCCTCAGTACCAATATTCACAGTAGTGATTTCATCAACTAAAGGTTTAACAAATCTTTCCTGCTCTTGTTCAATTAAGCGTTGCAAAACCGGAGGAATTTCGTCCTCGTCGTTTTTATCAAAGTTTTGAAAGTCTGAGTTAATGCAATAAATCAAGGGCACTGAAAAGTACTCAGAAACCACAGCTACTTGATTCTCAATAAGCACATCCAAATCATCTGATTCCTCGATTACAACAGACTCGAAAGAGAAAGAAAAAGACGACCTAGACAAAACTGTGGCATCTGGGTTATCATCCCCAAGATTACCAGACTCAGACTCAGACTCAGTCGAGCTGGAACCTGATTCCGACTCACAAGACTCGGTGGAATCAGATTCCGGCTCACTACCCAACCCGGTGCTGCTAGACAAAAACCCCTCTTCGTATTGCCAAGTGAGAGAGGGTGTGACAAATGCATCTAAAATAGTTGCTGGTAGGCCCGTAGCCATTTCATTCCCAATCATGGAAACCGAGAAGTTATCCCCCAAGCACTTCTGGTCGATCGGAGGATCTGAAAGTAGACATGCCAGTGCTACCCCCATTTCAATTTCAGCGCCCTCGGAATCCACTTCCTTACACTGCTCAACCTCAGCTGATGGGTCTGTCTGCTCTTCGGCAACGTCATCCCCAGATAATTGTAGGTCAAAGAAAATCTCAAAACCTAGCACGCGCTTCCTCTCCGCGTTCAGCTACGGCTCTGTGAAGCCACAAAACGGAAAGTCCTCCCCCTCCCGGACGAAGCGTCTGTTTAGGGTACCCTGAATGGGCCGGTGCATTAAGTCAAAAGGCTTCCCCGCCTTCTTCGCTCTGGCTCTCCCAGCCATTTCCTTCCCCTTTCTTATCCAATCCTCTTTGGTGGGCAGATAACCCAGGCCAAAGGTATGGGGGTTGTGTGGCACTGCCATCGCCGCGCCTTCCGGCCGCTCCTTCCCAATCCCATCCCGGGGATGTGTTGAAGCTTGTTCATGAGGTATACAGATTGAGCACTGACATATACTCCCTCATTAACAGCCATGATGTTTTGCACAACCCGAGCCTCAGCTAAGGTAAACCCTGACACAAACACATCTTCCTTGTCGTGCTCAATTTCTAGGACTGGTGTAGACATCTCCGAAGGTGGATGGACGATGAATTCCCGAAAACAATGGCTACTCCCTTTTCATAGGGGTATTTCACCATCTGATGCAGAGTGGATGAGACAGCCTTCACCTGGTGCAACCACAGCCGTCCCAAAAGCAGGTTGAAAGTTGCAGGAACCTCTAAGACATGGAAATCTATTTCATGCTGTCCTGGCCCAACTTTGGTCTGGATCTTTACTATCCTCATGACTTCTCGGCTCGTGTTGTCATATGCCCGAATTACCTGGGCTGTCGGTAAAAAGTCCGCGGTTTTCAAACCGATCGCATACGCTGTCCTTGCCGGGCACACGTTGATGGCGGATCCAGTATCAACAAGAACCACCGGTATCCATTTATTTCTACACTCCACAAAGATGTAGAGTGGCTTATTGTGGTTCACACCCTCAGGTGGCAGTTCTTTGTCAGAAAAAGTCAGCATCGGGGTAGCTCCTCCCGGAAAGACTAATCTTACCAGTTGCTCCGGCGTGGTTTCTATCAAGAGTTTAGCCTTGTCCATGGCAGATAGAAACGGTTGCACATGCACTCGTGATGCCATAGCGATCCCCGATGGAGATGTGCCTTGTATCTTCTTAACCTTGATAGCTTCAAGATAGCTTCTTCGATCTACTTCTCTTTCTGCTTTTCAGTTTCCTTATCCTTCCTAGATGCCTCTGGTTGGTCTAGGTGCGAGGGCTTGAAATACCGCCCGCTTCTTGTCATGTGATCAATTTCATCGAGATACCAGGTGTCGTCTGGTTGATTGCTCCCCCAATCATCGTCTGCGTGGGCAAGACATAAATCATCGTCTTCCCACCACATCCCGTGAGCAGCCAACAGACATCTGTCTAGCTCCGACATGATTGTACTCGCAGTACTTTATGCCCACATGCTTGCAGCATCTTCTGTCCTTGTGCCCACAGCATTTTCAGTCTCCTCATGGGATTTGGCTTTCCCGGTTCTCTCAGAATCCCAAAATTTTTCTTGTTCCACCTGCGTCGGCGCATGTAGACGTCCCTGAACGCCCCGGGAGGATGAACTCCCGTTCCGTTCGTTTTGCGGGTCTACTACAGTTCGGACTCAAATTGTTACGGTTCTTAATCTAAACCAAAAAGTCCAAATCCGGCAAATCGTTTTGCGAAAACAGATTTTTAGAAAAGAAGTGCCAAACATGGACTGCTTTGCGGAATCTGATCGCCACCTAAATATTTTATTTTGGAAAATTTAGGAAACCCTGACTCGGTGCCAAAGGCCACGTGTTCGTCATCACCAAAGTTGCCTCGGCTCGGGAACTTGGGTACGATTGGGGAAGGTCAGCTATGAGCACCCCCTCTCGCCCGATTCGAAGATCGGCCTCTACTAACCGTGATATCTTGTTTTGAAAGCATTATGCGTTCTTATTCCGGTTATTAGCCTAGAATTACTATGTTATGCGCACAACAAACAAGTATAGACCAAATCGCCTAGATTGGAACAAAACATTGTGTGTTTGTTTTGAAAATGGTTTGCTACTCGCAAGTAGGCTAAAATGCAGGTTTTACCACCCTCAAGTGGGCTTTAGAAAAGAAGGTTTTGCCACTATCTAGTGGGCTTAAAACTCACAGTTTTAATACATTATTCCAATTTAGGTGATTCAACCTCCACCCACAGGCATTCAAGAAGTTATATCACATAAGCAGCTAGCTTCATGGTAATCATGCTATTATGGCAACACTCACACGCATGCGGTATGCTAAAACATAAAAGCTCACCTAGTACTCCAAGCCAAAACAGAAACTAGTTAGTAATCAAGTGCATGATCCTAGTTCATGTTAAGATGGCTAATGCAACACATGCAGAATGCAACTTGGATAGGCTCGGCTAATCTACAATGACATGTGAAATGCTGCAACTAACATGTATTCAATTTGGAATTGAAATACAGATGCAGTTAGAATGATGCGTCGAGCCTGATGCATGAAAAACAGATGAATGCAAACATGCTATCATACTGTATGCTAATTTAAACATGCCCTAGTCTACCATCATAAGTAGGTAAATAAAAGGGAAGAAAGAGGTGGGATTGGAAGACATACACGCACTCACACACACTTATTACACAATTGCCCTCACTCGGAGGGTCCAAATAAATATTACAGTCCGAATAAATAATACTAAATTAATTATTACAAATTAAATATTACAAAACTCCTAATTAATTAACAAAATAAATGCAGAAGGGAAAAGGCCACAGCCCCGCCTTGGAATGCGCGAATGATGCATGCTTGAGTCCGTTTCGCCCGGAAAACCCGTACCATGCCACCACTGCCTCTGTTCGCTACCTTTACGAAAATTGCAAAAGTCTTGGGACATATTCCCTGCACACTATAGAACACCATCGGCTAAAGGAAATACCCACCGGCCATGGAAAATGTCCATCGGCTGGACTTCATGTTATCGGCCATTCATCCATGGCCGGTCGGCACTATAAAACGGCCGGTCGGCCAAAATTCTTGATCGATTTTCCACAAAGAACAAAGGATGAGCGATTGTATGGCATGGAATTTCAAGCAAATGTAAGCATGGTCACACTCCCTATCATGCAGTGGACTCAAGGGAGCATGGCCTCGATCCTCGAGCCATCAATTGTGCATTTTGATGCATGATGGCCTAAGAGGCCAAGGTTGCAATTCAATGAAAATGCATGCAACACACAAATGAATACCAAGACCCTATCGTGTCAAAATCAAGGGCCTCGGTGACCGAGAGTTGAGACGTGTTACATCACTTGGAGTATGAACACTTCTCAATCCTCACACTTGGCTTGACACCCCAAACCAAGCAATGTAATGCATGTTATGCAAACATGGCTCAAAGATGCAACATAAGATTAAGATGCAAGGCATGCCAAATGTAATGCAACATGTCATGGCAAGTATGCAAAAGAACTAGCATGTGACAACACATCATGAATCAAACATGCAACAAACATGTGACAAGTAAGCAATGGTGGACTTAAACCATGAAGGGGCAGACCTCAGCCCACCCCAAAACAGTGGCCAAAAGCATCCCAAATGATGGACAAAATGCACAACAAACATGCAAGTCAAAGAGGCCCAAAGCTAAGGCATAACAAAGGGGCATTCTACTACCACTACCCCAAGCAAACATGGCATGAGCCATACAACCAAAAATAGAATTTTAACATGCAAAATAAGCCCCAAATACCCCTGATATGGCAGCTCCAAAGCCTCAAATATAGGGCTATGCACAATGACCTATTCCTAGTCATGAAAGGCCAACTCTTCAAGGCATGAATGAGATGATAAATGGAGACATGTAAGCATGGTATAGGGACTGAAATAGCATGTTAAATGATTCCAAATCATTGAAATAGCCTAACCAATGCATGTTTATGATTCACACATTCAAGGCTCACAAGCCAAAATGTGAAGCAACTATACCAAACACGCTAAACAAGACCAAATCAGTGGCCAACAGACCTTGAGCATGATAAAATATGGCCAAGAACTTCGCAAAGTAAAGCGAAGATATGAGAGCATGGTAGTCAAAAGTCATGATGCATTTCTAGGCACAAACAAGGGAATACAAAGCAAGTATGTTAAGCATGCAAAGGGCCACAAATCCGACCAAAAACAGAGATAACATGTGACCTAAATAGCACCAAAAACATCTGATATGGAGCCAAGAACAAACCAAGCATGCATGTTGCCCTTTAAGCCAAAACAAGGATAAAAGAGGGACAAAGGGGAGAGGGGTGTCCTTCCGCTATACAAGACTTCAAACCCTCTTCTTTACCACTAAAAATCCACTGGATTTCAATGGCGAAAAGAACAACACACTCAAGCAAATAAAGCCTAGCAATGGAAGCACCAAAAGGGCCAAATAAGGCCTAAGAGGGTGATTTCGACCCCAAACCACAAAATGACCTTAATGAAGTATTTAAAGCATGAAAATATAAGACTTTTTCTAGTTATACACAAAGCTCAAATCATCATGCAAGACAACTAAAAAGCTGTTGCAAAATTGGAGAAACTAAAGCAAAGTAGTTACCCTTGAAGAACACCTCAAGAACAGCAGGTCCAGCCACTCTCTTCTAGTCAAAACAAGTCCAAAAACTCAAGAACAAACCCTCTAAGTCCCTCAAGGTCGAAGTAAGGTGTGGTAGTGTGTGTTAGTGCAAAACTAAGGTAAAACTACACTTTTAGGCCACAAAACACACACAAAGGATGAGAAAGAGGGGGATATATAGAGAGAGAGTATATGACAGATGTGTATGTATATATTCTCTGGTTTTTTTGTTCAAAACTTCTAACCCTAGACAAAGAAGGAAGAAGGGCTCTTATATAAGCAAAGAAAAGGCTCTAAGCTTCTCAAGGAAGCTAAATGAAAAGGGGCAAAGGGTGCAAATGGTTCAAGGCTTCTAGACGAAGCTAAGACAGCTGGCTAAGCTTCCCCAAGAAGCTTGGCCAAAGGGGTCAACCTTCTAGAATGAAAAGGGGGTCAAAGGCTCAAAATGGCCACAACTTGCACGGGGAGGAGTGATGGTGCATTCCAGCTGGCACAGCTGGCATGCACCAAGCCTGGGGGGTGCAAAAGGGTCACACCGGCCGGCCAAAAGGGTCACCGGCCAAAAAAAGTGCCAGCCGGCCAAATATAGTACCGATCGGCCATTGATAACAAGCGATAATGGCCGGTGGCAACAAGGAATGGCCGGTGAGGTGAAGGGATGGCCGGTGGAGTGTGGGGATGGCCAAAAAGCCATTCCCTGCCTTCCAAGGCGAAACACAAGTGTTTGGTGCAAAACCAAACACTAAATGAACGAGTTAAGAGATCCTGAGGCAAGGCGCGCAGCCGAGGCCTCCGGGAACTCAAAACGAACACGAACAAGGGTGATCACAGAGTGTTCAATCAGTGACGTCCAAGTCTTAAAGACGGTCAAAAATGGGGTGTCTACAGCGCAGTTTGTTGTTCAGCTTTCTCTGCATTTACAATGCTCCTGTTCTGAGCGAAATTCTTCATACCGACGCTCTCTGGCAATGTACTCTGACTTCCGGCCCTTCCGGCCACAACTGATACCCTCGCCCCTGCCGGGCCCTGTTGGAACTCTACAACATCTGGTTGATCATCCAGCCATCCGGTAGCCTCTGCCGATTTCTCATAATCAAACCAGATGACTGCTGCGTCCCCTGATTCCTGGTCATTGAAAAACTGGAGGTTGGCAAAACCCTCTTCTACAGCCATCAAATCATCCGTTTCCTGCCCCAATCTATCCCCCTAGATCACACACAGTTCTGCTCTCTTTGGCAATTCTACACTTGGCTCAGACTGACCCGCTGACAGGATGTAATCACTTGGATCATAGGCTTCCCCAGAAAAATTTCCAGACTGTTCAAACCCTGACTCAACAGTTCCATCCTCCTTTGCAATCTCCTCTGCACTGTCTTCAACAGCCGCCACCATTGGCTCAGGTTGGGTTGTAGAGATGTCCAGCATGCACAAAAAGTCAGTGCAGTCAGGAAGGAGCACCTCCGGCTTAGGTAGATGGGAAGGAGTGATATAGATGCTAGGATCGTAAGACACGACCCCAGTCTGGATAAAGTTGATTCTTTTGGGAGGTGGAGCTTGGTTGTGTGTAGGGAGTGGGTTGGTTGTGACATTGGGTCTTTCTGGTGGCAAAATCACATGTTTGTCAATGAGATCTTGAATCTCGTGACGCAGTCTAAAACATTGGTCGGTGTCATGACCGTGTTGCTGGTGATATGCGCAGTATTTGGCTGGGTTGTGAGTGGGGGGTAGTGGATTTGGTAACGGCCTCGGCTCCAGGGGTTTTAGATGCCCTTTTCTGATTAAGAACCCTAGAGCCTTGGACAGGGGCATGTACAATGGGGTAAAGGTTCTTTGGCCTCTGGGTTGGTATTTGGTGGTCTGTGTACTGTTTCCGGATGCACCGGAGAAGGGTGTGGCTGCCATGGGCCTTGGAAGGGGAGGGGGAATGGTGGCGACCATGCTTACCTCCGAAGTTCTTGCAGTTACAGCACCACTCGGGCCTGCATTGTTGTTGCGGTTAAAGGTTCTTCGAGGTTGCTATATGTCTTGGTCAATCAGACCCTATTTCATTGTATCTTCAATTTGTACCCCATCTCGTGCAGATCTGAAAAGGTGGGGAAGGGGAGCACAATCATTTTTTGCATCAATTTTGGCTGGAGATTGCGCATAATCATCCTAATCTGATCCTTATCGGTGGGCCTTAGAGTCATCATCGAGGCCTTCGCCCTCCACCGGGTCACAAAATCCGAGAAGCTCTTTTTGGGCTCTTGCCTTGTTGTTTCAAGATCACGGGTTGTAATCTCGATTTGGGTGTTGTATGAGTATTGCGCAACAAAGGCCTCGGCCATTTCATCCCAACTTCGCTTGACATCATCCTCCAATTTCACATACCAGATAGCGGCCACACTCGACAGGGTTCGACCGAATAGCGAAAGCTTCTGGGGTCTGGTTAAGCCCATTGGCTGTAGTATATCTGAGAATAGTCAGAGGTGGACCATGGGATCCCCAGATCCGTCGAAGCGATCGATCGATCTGCAGCATTTTGAATCTATCCGGCAACGTCACAACCACATCGGTATATCCGTCCTCGATATCTGGGATAGCCTTTACCCCCTGGGATTTTTTGAATAGCGTCTCGAGCTTGCTCAATTTCAGTGCTGTAAGGTCTACTTCGAACTCAAAGGGAGAGTCCGGGTGGTTGACGGGTGTATGTGCCTTGGATAATTGAAGTGGAAGCGGGGGCGGAGCTAGCCCCGTTGGAATGTCTGTGTCTTCCTGAGCGGCATGAACATTTGGCAAAATGTTCTGGGCATTTGGCAGGACATTCTAGGTAGTTGGTGTCTGCTCGGGTATTGGGACTCCTGGTGGGGGAGGAATTGGATGTGAGGCTGATACTCCGACTTACTGTTGTAGCCGGGTAATTAGTTCCGCCTTGTCATGACCCGAACCCGCCCCTACGGGTTAAGGACATAACCGGCCAGTAACCCTGAGATTACCTACGGCCTCAATACAAAACAGATATAACTCATCAGAGTAAAGGGGCCAAACGGAAGTAAAAATTTAAAACTTTGTCCATAGAGCTGTGCTTATATGCACACCAAACAAGCCATACTCATATATGTTAATAACCCACATCAAAAATGCAGTAGCACAAACTTCTTTACAGACAGGATCATCTAGACTGAGTCAACCCATAGCAAACTATATACAAATATACACAAGATCCTTGCCAACAAGACAGAATATAAATACGTAACAAAATGGCAAGGTTGGGTCTCGTGCGTGAGACACAAGGCTGACTCTCCCAAAACTCCTCATCGTTCTCGGTGACTTCATCTTGGGGTTGGACCTCATTTGGTTCACCTACAATTACATGAATGAGCGTGAGCGAATGCCCAGTGAATAATATCAAATAAACAAGTTACATAAACAATTATTGGAACAGTACAATGAACAGCCTTAGGCCCATTCATTTATGTCAATCGGCCTTCAGCCCAGTCATTCACGTCAATCGGCCTTTGGCCCAATCATTCATTTCAATCGGCCTTTGGCCTTATTATTCATTTCCATCGGCCTTTGGCCCAATTATTCATTTCCATCGGCCTTTGGCCCAATTGTTCATTTCCATCGGCCTTTGGCCCAATTGTTCATTTCCATCGTTGTCCTCTATTCAATTTAGTGAACTTGCAAAACTCACGCAGAAGTAACAGTTGGGCAATAACATACTACAAATATCTTGTTAAGATATTACTCACAGTGATCGGTTTGTGGATTCGCCCTGGAGCTTGACCCTACACATTTCATGAATACAAAAGGGTCATTAATAATCCCATCCGTTCCTTAATTCACATAATCCTCTTTAGGCCTTATTCTTATCTCATTAACTTATTTACCATGCTTATCACATGCCTAAGAGTGCTTACAAGCGAAAGAGAACGGAAAACGAAACATAGGACACATGAACACAATCTCAAAAAACAGGGTCCCCACTCGAGCGTCACATTCCCCGCTCGAGCGGACCCTTAAGGCCTGCAAAAGTACAGGATAGGTGAAATTTACGCTCGATCGTCCAATATGGCGCTCAAGCGGAAGGCCTCTCAACATAGCTCCCCGCTCGAGCGTGAACTTTTCCGCTCGAGCGGACTCTATGTCTGCAAAAAGTACTGGATGCATCATTTTTACGCTCGAGCGTAAGATAGGATGCTCGAGCGGAAATTCATCCTCCTTGATCCCCGCTCGAGCGTGAAATTATCCGCTCGAGCGGGCACCATGCCTGCAAGAACAAAATACTGGGAGCTCGAAATCCCCGCTCGAGCGGGCACCATGCCTACAAGAACAAAATACTGGGAGCTCGAAATCCCCGCTCGAGCGTGAACTTCCCCGCTCGAGCGGACATCAAAATTCTGGGTTTCCCAGATTGTGTTCTTGAGCTCCAATTCAATTTTCCAGCTACACTTCTTGCATGCAATGGCTCAAATCTCATGTACAATCATGCTACCATGGTATAGACCCCAAATTACAAGTCAATGAGGTTCAATTTCACAAATAAGTCACATGCATGTCTCGAATTAGTCCAATGTCACCACCAACATATCAAATCCCAACATGCAAAGCTTACCCCTTCATGATCTACTCTTGCATGTATGAAATACACATTATTCACAACTTATTTGGTGAAGAAATGGTCATACACATGGATTTCCTTTAACTTCAACATGGATTACACAAATTACGCTCAAACATGGAAATCTATAACAATTCTTTACATGCATGCTTCTATTAGCTTGAAATCCCACATATACAACTCACTTTCATTACATCCAAACCAATTCATGCTCTTGACCATCTATCAAACTTGAATTCACAAAATTACAACTTAATATCCATGAATTCACTTACCTAGAAGCTTGATTCTCCCAATCTATGGTCAAATCTTGAATAATCTTCAAGGTTCCCAAGCTTTGAGCTAAGTTTGCTCAATTCTCTTCTCTCCCTCTCTCTATAGCCGACTCTCTCTTCCTCTCAATGCCTACCTCTGGTTTTTGAGTTCAAAAAGGAGTAAAGAGAGTGTATATGGCCATAAATAAAAAGGTCCCACTATTGCTTATTTAATAATATTAAATAGTTGGGCACTAATTCACCAATTTAATCGATTTAATCTAACCCGAATCAATTTTCAATTAAATTTCACCGCAGGCTCTAAAAATTATGCCAATCACAATGGCGTAATCAATTTGGGTTCTATGGCTGGTAGGGCCCTCAATTAATTTCCAAAGCAGATTACTCAAACAGATATTCCTACGGTGAACAAATAGAATTTCAAAATCACATATATTCACATAATGACACATAAAATCATGCTAAACACATAATCATACTCAAATTAAGGACCAATTAGCGCATTACGAAACAGGGGTATCATAGTCTTCCCCCCTTTAGGAAGTTTGGTCCTCCAAACTTAATTTACCTTCGTTAGAAAACAAATGTGGGTAGCGTAGTCACATTTCTTCCTCTTTTTCCCATGTAGCATCTGTCCCATAGTGTTCTTTCCATTCCACTTTTACCATTGGAATGGATTTGCTTCTCAATTGTTTCACTTGCCGATCAACGATCCGTTCCGGCCATTCAGCATATTCCATGTTTTCATCAATAACAACCCGATGATAATCAATCACATGAAACGGGTCTCGGAGGTAACCTCTCAGCATCGACACATGAAACACATTATGGATTTGCTCAAATCCCGGTGGCAAAACAACTCTATAAGCAACTGGCCCATGTCTCTCCAAAATCTGGAACGGCCCAATGTAACGGGGCGACAGCTTGCCCTTCTTCCCAAATCTAACTTGGCCTTTCATCGGAGAAACACGGATGAACACATGGTCACCAACCTCATACTCAAGAGGTCTTCTTTGAACATCTGCATATTTCTTCTGTCGGTCCTGAGCTGTCTTGAGCCTTTGATGAATAATTTTGATTTTCTCAAAAGTGTCCTGCACAATTTCTGGCCCAAGCAAAACTCTATCCCCGACCTCTGTCCAACAACTAGGTGATCTACACCTCCTACCATACAAAGCCTCGTATGGTGCCATACCGATACTGGAGTGGAAGCTGTTATAATAAGCAAATTCTGCAAGTGGTAAATAATCTTCCCAACTCCCCAGAAAATCCAAAGCACACATGCGAAGCATATCTTCCAAAGTCTGTATTGTTCGTTCTGATTGCCCGTCTGTCTGTGGGTGAAATGCAGTACTGAACCTTAGTTCTGTTCCCATAGCTTCCTGCAAACTCTTCCACAATCTAGATACAAATTTCGGATCTCTATCCGATACAATAGACACTGGAACTCCGTGTAAACGGACAATCTCATCAACGTAAATGGTTGCCAATCTATAAGCAGTAAATGTAGTTTTGACAGGCAGAAAATGTGCGGATTTAGTTAGTCTATCAACTACAACCCAAACAGAATCCATACCTCGTGAAGTCCGAGGTAGGCCAACAACGAAGTCCATAGTCACGTGTTCCCACTTCCATTCAAGAATAGGGAGAGGTTGAAGTAGACCGCCTGGTTTCTGGTGTTTAGCCTTAACTTGCTGACACTGAAGGCACTTGGACACATATTTTGCAATCTCTTGCTTCATTTTAGGCCACCAATAGGTTTGTTTCAAGTCCCGATACATTTTATTGTTACCTGGATGCATAGCAAATACGGACCGGTGGGCTTCATCTAAAACCCTTTTCTTCAGTTCTGGGATATCAGGGACACATATTCGGTTTCGAAATTTCAACATTTCATTCTTAATACTGAATTCTGCTTTCGGGCTTGCCTCAAATTCGTCAATCACTTTCTTGAGGAATTCGTCCTCTTTCTGTTTCTGCTTAATTTCATCAATAATTGTCGGCTCGACTGTAATAGCGGCTATCAGTCCGCCTTGTGCAGATACCACCACTTCAATTTCAAGCTTCTCAAAGTCTTGTAAAATCTCCTTCTGTTCTGTAAGCAACCAAGCTATACTCCCTATTGATTTTCTGCTCAAAGCATCAGCCACTGTATTAGCTTTCCCGGGATGATACTGAATTTCCAGGTCGTAATCTTTTATCAATTCCAGCCATCTTCTCTGACGCATATTCAACTCTTTCTGCGTAAAGAAGTATTTTAGGCTCTTATGATCTGTGTAGACTTCACACTTGGCTTCATACAAGTAATGCCGCCAGATTTTCAAAGCAAAAACAACCGCGGCCAGTTCTAGGTCATGTGTTGGATAATTCTTCTCGTGTGGCCTCAATTGCCGAGAGGCGTAAGCAATAACCTTTACGTTCTGCATTAACACACAACCCAAACCTTTATAAGATGCATCGCTGAAAATCACAAAATTTTCCGTACCTGAAGGTAGTGTCAAAATTGGTGCCATGGTCAATCTTGTCTTCAATTCATGGAAAGCTGACTCTCTTTCTTCATTCCACTCAAATGGTTGCCCCTTGCGTGTCAGTTGGGTAAGAGGCATGGCTATTTTCGAAAAATCCTTCACAAACCTCCTGTAGTACCCAACTAAACCCATGAAACTATGGACTTTCGTCACATTAGTTGGTGTAGGCCAGTTCACAATTGCCTCTATTTTCTGCGGGTCCACTGAAACTCCTTCCTTGTTGATCACATGCCCTAAGAAAACAATCTCATCTAACCAAAACTCACACTTCTTCAGTTTAGCGAATAGTTTTCTTTCCCGAAGTATTTGTAAAATAGTCCTCAAGTGGTGTTCATGTTCAAGTCTATCTTTAGAGTATATCAAAATATCATCGATGAAGACTACAACAAACTCATCAAGGTAGGTTTTAAAAATTCTATTCATTAGGTCCATAAATGCTGCCGGAGCATTAGTCACTCCGAATGGCATAACAAGAAACTCAAAATGACCATACCTCATTCTGAATGTCGTTTTCTCAACATCCTCCGCCTTAACTTTCAGCTGATGATATCCAGATCTCAAATCAATCTTAGAAAACACCTATGATCCCTGCAACTGGTCAAATAAATCATCAATACGAGGTAGGGGGTATTTGTTCTTTACTGTTACCTTATTCAATTCCCGATAGTCGATGCACAGACGCAAGGTACCATCCTTCTTTTTCACAAACAGTACTGGTGCACCCCAAGGCGAAGTGCTAGGTCGGATAAACCCCTTATTGAGCAGGTCTTGCAACTGTTCTTTCAATTCCTTCATTTCAGCAGTAGCCATTCTGTAGGGAGCTTTAGAAATAGGCTGGGTGCCTGGCACAGTCTCAATAGTAAACTCTATCTCCCTGTCCACTAATTCCCCTGGTAATTCATTCGGAAACACATCCGGAAACTCTCTAACAACAGGAATATTGCTCAATTCAACATTCTCAGACTGTTCAGATAGCACATAACACAAATAACCCTGGCACCCTTTCTTGATTAGTTTATATGCTTTCATTGCAGATATCAGATATGGTGGAGGCACTACCCCATTACCCACAAACACAATTTCTTTTTGTTCCGGTGGTTTAAATACAACCCTTTTTGTCACACAATCTATGGTGCCACAATACTTGGTCAACCAATCCATGCCCAAAAATACATCAAAATGTCTAAAGTTTAAGGCAATAAATCTACATATAGGGTAGCATCCTCAATACGTATGTCACAAAACCGATATATATAGTCACATAACACAGATTCCCCCGATGGAGCAGACACACACAACAAATATGGCAATAACTCTAGGGGTCTTTTCAGTCTAGATGCAAATGTATATGTCACAAATGAGTGTGTTGATCCAGAATCAATTAATACAAGGGCATCCTGATTACATATTGAAATAGTACCTGAGACGACGGCATTGGCATTACGTGTATCGCCCGGAACAAGTGCAAAAACTCTCCCCTGCCTCACGGTATCTCCGGTGGGAGTAGGTCCCGTAACATTTCTTGGTTTTGGGAGTGATACTGTTGAACTAGCAGCAAATTTGCCACGATTCTGCTTGCAATCTCTAGCCATATGCCCTTGCTTACCACAATTAAAACAAGCTCCTGTCACTCGGTAGCATACCCCCCGATGCCTATTACCACAAGTGGTACACAACGGGGTTGTGTCTCGGGAAGAATTAGAAGTATTCAAGGAGCCCGTATTCTGCTTCTTTGCAAACTTCTTCTTTGAGAAGAAGCCCTGTCTTTTGCTACCCTTCCAATCAGTTGTGGGTTTAGTTTGTCTAGCTATATTAGCCTCAGATATTATGGCTCGGTCTAATACCCCAATGTAAGTCTCCAGCTTCAAGACATTCACTCTCTCTAAAATATCACCTTGGAGCCCACCTTCAAAATGTCGCGCCTTTTTATAATCCGTGCCAATCACGTGTGGTGCAAACCTGGCCAATTCGGTGAATTTGGCCTCATATTCAGCTACGGTCATGCTGCCTTGTTTCAGTTCCATAAATTCCGCCACTTTCCTATCCCGGACACACTGCGGAAAGTACTTGTCATAAAAGATTTCTAAAAACCTTGCCCAATCAGCATCTTTGTAATTCTCACGCATCATCATCCACCATCTTCTCGCTTCGTCCTCTAGCATAAAGGTGGCTAAAAGTACTTTCTGTGCCTCTGAACATGGGAATACTTCAAACAGTTTTTCGATGCCGAGGACCCAAGCTTCAGCTTTCAGAGGATCTAACCCGCCATGGAACTGTGGTGGCTTCATTTTCTTGAACTCTTTGATGAGGGCTATGATTAGGTCATCGTTCTGATTATCTGGCACAGGGGTTGCCGGAGGCGGAGGTGGCGGATGTGGTCGCTGCCACTGTTGTTGCCACTCATGTTGTTGTCTCAAGGCTTCTTCCATTTTCTGTAGCAATCTTTCCATTCTGTCTATTCTGGCGGTAGAGGACTCCTCCAACTCCTCACCCCTTGTTCTCACCATCTGATTAAACTTGCATTATATTTCATGCGATATATCTTATAAAAAGGTTTAAGAGTATGCGCATATTAAAGAGCATACACATCCAGATAATTTACGATGCAGGCAAATCAGAACCCATGGCACATAGTCATTCATATCAAAACATTTATACATATACTTGGTGCTTTCAAATTCATGCTATGAATGCATCCTAGATCTTTTCTAGACGCTTATTGCTCATTTGGACAAGTGTGTGAGTTATTAACTCGTGCTCTAATATCACTCTGTCATGACCCGAACCCGCCCCTACGGGTTAAGGACATAACCGGCCAGTAACCCTGAGATTACCTACGGCCTCAATACAAAACAGATATAACTCATCAGAGTAAAAGGGCCAAACGGAAGTAAAAATTTAAAACTTTATCCATAGAGCTGTGCTTATATGCACACCAAACAAGTCATACTCATATATGTTAATAAGCCACATCAAAAATGCAGTAGCACAAACTTCTTTACAGACAGGATCATCTAGACTGAGTCAACCCATAGCAAACTATATAGAAATATACACAAGATCCTTGCCAATAAGACAGAATACAAATACGTAACAAAATGGCAAGGTTGGGTCTCGTGCGTGAGACACAAGGCTGACTCTCCCAAAACTCCTGCTGTTCCTGGCTGATTTCACTGGGGCTGGGGTTGGACCTCATTTGGTTCACCTACAATTACATGAATGAGCGTGAGCGAATGCCCAGTGAATAATATCAAATAAACAAGTTACATAAACAATTATTGGAACAGTACAACGAACAGCCTTAGGCCCATTCATTTATGTCAATCGGCCTTCGGCCCAGTCATTCACGTCAATCGACCTTTGGCCCAATCATTCATTTTAATCGACCTTTGGCCCTATTATTCATTTCCATCGGCCTTTGGCCCAATTATTCATTTCCATCGGCCAAAGCCCAATTATTCATTTCCATCGGCCTTTGGCCCAATTGTTCATTTCCATCGTTGTCCTCCATTCAATTTAGTGAACTTGCAAAACTCACGTAGAAGTAACAGTTGGGCAATAACATACTACAAATATCTTGTTAAGATATTACTCACAGTGATCGGTTTGTGGATTCACCCTGGAGCTTGACCCTACACATTTCATGAATATAAAAGGGTCATTAATAATCCCATCCGTTTCGTTCCTTAATTCACATAATCCTCTTTAGGCCTTATTCTTATCTCATTAACATATTTACCATGCTTATCACATGCCTAAGAGTGCTTACAAGTGAAAGAGAACGGAAAACGAAACATAAGAGACATGAACACAATCTCAGAAAACAGGGTCCCTGCTCAAGCATCACATTCCCCGCTCGAGAGGACCCTTAAGGCCTATAAAAGTACAGGATAGGTGAAATTTACGCTCGATCGCCCAATATGGCGCTCGAGCGGAAGGCCTCTCAACATAGCTCCCCGCTCGAGCGTGAACTTTCCCGCTCGAGCGGACTCTATGTCTGCAAAAAGTACTGGATGCATCATTTTTACGCTCGAGCGTAAGATAGGATGCTCGAGCGGAAATTCATCCTCCTTGATCCCCGCTCGAGCGTGAAATTACCCGCTCGAGCGGGCACCATGCCTGCAAGAACAAAATACTGGGAGCTCGAAATCCCCGCTCGAGCGTGAACTTCCCCGCTCGAGCGGACATCAAAATTCTGGGTTTCCCAGATTGTGTTCTTGAGCTCCAATTCAATTTTCCAACTACATTTCTTGCATGCAATGGCTCAAATCTCATGTACAATCATGCTAACATGGTATAGACCCCAAATTACAACTCAATAAGGCTCAATTTCACAAAAAAGTCACATGCATGCCTCGAATTAGTCCAATGTCACCACCAACATATCAACTCCCAACATCCAAAGCTTACCCCTTCATGATCTACTCTTGCATGTATGAAATACACATTATTCACAACTTATTTGGTGAAGAAATGGTCATACACATGGATTTCCTTCAACTTCAACATAGATTACACAAATTAAGCTCAAACATGGAAATCTATAACAATTCTTTACATGCATGCTTCTATTAGCTTGAAATCCCACATATACAACTCACTTTCATTACATCCAAACCAATTCATGCTCTTGACCATCTATCAAACTTGAATTCACAAAATTACAACTTAATATCCATGAATTCACTTACCTAGAGGCTTGATTCTCCCAATTTATGGTCAAATCTTAAATAATCTTCAAGGTTCCCAAGCTTTGAGCTAAGTTTGCTCAATTCTCTTCTCTCCCTCTCTCTACAGCCGACTCTCTCTTCCTCTCAATGCCTACCTCTGGTTTTTGAGTTCAAAAAGGAGTAAAGAGAATGTATATGGCCATAAATAAAAAGGTCCCACTATTGCTTATTTAATAATATTAAATAGTTGGGCACTAATTCACCAATTTAATCGATTTAATCTAACCCGAATCAATTTTCAATTAAATTTCACCGCAGGCTCTAAAAATTATGCCAATCACAATGGCATAATCAATTTTGGGTTCTATGGCTGGTAGGGCCCTCAATTAATTTCCAAAGCAGATTACTCAAACAGATATTCCTACGGTGAACAGATAGAATTTCAAAATCACATATATTCACATAATGACACATAAAATCATGCTAAACACATAATCATACTCAAATTAAGGACCAATTAGCACATTACGAAACAGGGGTATCACACGCCTGTTGGGCCATGATTGCGGCCTGCTGTTTAGAGAACTCTGCTTGGCGGACAGCGTCCTCCTGCATTTGCTTCATACTCTCTTGGAGTTGGCACATCATTTCTTCCATTTCGGCCATGTTTTGCCGATCCTGCTAACTGACTGGTATGTGTATTTCTATGGCAGAAACTGAGACCTCGGCTCGACTGTTCACTGCAAGGGTAGACCACTGCTCTGGTAACCTCTGCTCAGACACACTACGCTTTCTCGGCCTCCGTCTGACAACCGGGGGTAGAGAATGAAACACTGGTTGTCCGTCAACCAGATCCTCAGATCGATTGAGCCGACGACCTCTTGTCCAAAGTGCTTGGGGAATATCTGCTTGGTTTGAAGTAATTGTGCTAAAACTGCCCTAGCAAAAAGATAAACAAAGCAATAAGGAAATAAACAACCAGACAAACGGACAGCATAACAGCTTAAAATAAACACAACACACATTTGGTAAGCGGAATACACACTATCCTCCAATACTGATCATTATCCCTGAATCACTATCCCCGAAAACTGAATCTGATACCCCCAGAATACTGATTCTCAAAATAATTGAACTGATGCCCGCAGGCCTGATGCCCAAACTCGCAAACTGATACATGCATTCCCTGTAGAGACGCACTCTAAAAGCACATAACAGATAAGTGAGAGCCAAAACACCCCTATGTTGGGGTAGGGTTTCCCTGTCCTATTTTTTCAAGAGCTAGGGTTTCACTACGCACGCAGCGGTTTCAAACAACCTAACATCGGGTAAGCAACCTATCCTAGCTTGGAATGGTCACTATGGATTTCGAATATGCACTAGGTCGAATGGTCAAAAGGGTGCCCATTAAGAAACCGAGTTTGTGTTCTATCTTGGCAGAGCTCAGAACCCAGAAGCCTTATGGCACGCAGCCTCTGGCAAACTGCTCAGGAATAGCAGATGGAAAACACGGTGTCCTAGGCGCACCAATGCACATGCAATGCAAAGAAACACATAAGTGTAATCAAAACAAGATATCCTAAGTTCGAGTCAAGCTCTCTAAATCCCCAGCAGAGTCGCTAGAAACTGTAGACGTCCCCGAACGCCCCGGGAGAATGAGTCCCGTTCTGTTCATTTGGGCTCACTACAGTTCAGGACTCAATGTCACGGTTCTTAATTTGAACCAAAGAGTCTAAATCCGGCAAATCGTTTTGAGAAAACAGATTTTTTCTTGAAAAGAAGTGTCAAACATGGACTGCTTTGCCAGATACAGAGTTACCACCTAAATATTTTATTTTTGGGGAAATTTAGGAAACCCTAACTCATTTACCTAAGGCCACGTGTCCGTCATCACCAAAGTTGCCTCGGCTTAGGAACTTAGGTACGATTGGGGAAGGTCACTTCGTGAGCACCCCCGCTCGCCCGATCAAAGATCGGCCTCTACTAACCATCATATCTAGTTTTGAAAACATTATGTGTTCTTATTCCAGTTATTAGCCTAGATTTACTATGTGATGCGCACAGCATACAAGTATAGACTGGATCGCCTGAATTGGAATGAAACATCTCATGTTTTTGAAAAACAGTTTGCTACTCGCAAATAGGCTTAAAATGCAGATTTTGCCACCCTCAAGTGGGCTTAGAAAAGATGGTTTTGCCACTATCTAGTAGGCTTAAAATTCACAGTGGATGAATTGTTCCAATCTAAATAACCCAACCTTCATCCACAGGCATTCAGGCAGATATATCACATAAGCATATAGCCTCATGGTAAGCATGCTATCATGGCAGTCACTCACACGCATGCAAGGATGCTAAAGCATAAAACTTACCTAGTACTCCAAGCCAAAAAAGAAGCTATGTTAGAAATCCATGCATGACCCTAATTATACAGAAATGCCTAATGCAACACATGCAAAAATGCAACTATAGTAGGCTCGGCTATTCTAAAGATGGCATATGAGATGCTACAGCTAACAAGTATTCAACTTGGAATCGAAATACAATGCAGTGAGTTATGATGCGCCGAGCCCGGTGCATGCAAAACAGATAAATGAATGCAAGCATGCTATCATACTGTATGCTAATTGAAACATGCCCTAATCTAACCATCATAAGCGGGTAAATAAAAGGGAAAAAGACGTGGGGTTGGAAGACATACATCACACACACGCACACTTATTACAGTTGTGCCCTCGCTCGGAGGATCCGAATAAATAATATACAGTCCCAAATGAATAGTTACAGTCTGAATAAGTACAAAACCCTAATTAATTAACAAATTAATCTAGAAAAGCAGTAAATTGCACGCAAATCTGTGGACCGCCTCTGCTCTGTTCCGAATGATGAATGATGCATGCTTGAGTTGCCTTGCGTGAAAATCCATTGTGATGCCCCGATTAGCCTCTGTTTACAATTAAGCTTGGAATATTGCGCGAAGCCCCAAAAGATTGTCGGTTTCTAATTTGTTGCAACAGAGAGCGAGAAAGAGGCATGGCAAAGTATTTTCACATATGTATGCTTGCCTCGATCCTCGTGCCACCAATCACGCATCTCGATGCATGATGGCCGAGAAGTCAACTTGCACGACTCAATGTGAAATGAATGCACATATAAACACAACAAGGCCTAGACTACATCATAGTTAATCCGGAGTGTCGGCAACTGGGAATTGAGACACGTTCCGTCACTTAGAGTACGAAATGCCCCTCGTTTCCCGTGCTTGGGCTAACTCCTATCCCAAGCACAATGCAATATGCATGACATGCATGAATGCAATCCTAACATGCAACCTAGCATACGCAATGCTATGAGATGGCATACACAATGCACGATGTAGCAAGACATACACAATGCTCTAACATACAACCTAACATACGCAATGCTATGAATGAAATGGCATACGCAATGCATGATGGACTTACACCAACATCAGTGGACCTCAGCCACACTCACATCAGTGACCATAAGATGAAAATGAGATAACCGAAATGCATGCACACATGCACGCAAACCGAGAACCGATCCTAAGGCACCAAATGCAACTCTAACAAGGCATGGCAAGGCATGAAATATGGCATGTAGGCATGCAAATTCTAGCACTAAAACATGATGTGAAATGGTCCCGAATCATGGAAACATGGCACCTGATGCATGAAGTAAACCCCGAAACTCAAAACTAGGCACATGTATTGACTTATAGCTATGCAAAACAAGCATTATTTGACTATAAAGTACAAAGACAGAGCCAAGGCAGTCCCAAAACATGAACATTTCTAGTTCAAAGCATGGCCAAGAGATACTAGCAAGATGGACTAAAATAGCATGCAACTTTGACTAGCAAACATGGTTTACATGGCATGTATATGAAGCATATGAAATCTCACCAAACCAGCAAAAATCAGTGAACAAAACATGTGAAAATATGCCCGAATAAACATGGAAATGCAGCCAATGCATGTAAAAAATGAGGGGCTCCTTTGGAAGGGCATACAAGGGATTATTAAGCACATGCATCAAGGACACCTAGCATATCCGAATCAACTCTGGAAATGAGTTATGGGGGTCCTAAAACCCACTGAAAAGTGATAGAAACAAAGCTTGGAAGCTTGCAAATAGGGGGTCCTTTGGAAGGCTAAAAAGGCCACCAAACAAGATAAGGAGAGAGGGGGTCACCCCCCTCTGATTTTGGCCTTCAAGAATACACCCAAGCCACTGAAAATCTGTTGGATTTCAGTGTCCAAGAGGCTAAACCATGGCCAATGCAAGTGTTCTAATGCATAACCCTAATCATGAAGAGATGAAGCATGCATAGGGAGAAGATGACCCCAAACAGAGAATAGACCTTAATCAAACATGAATATGATGTCAAAACAAGACTTTTTTTAGTTTATGTCGAGGTCCAAAAGGGCTCAAAAATAAGACTAATGTATTATGCAAAAACAGCCCTAAAAGAGAGATTGGACAAACAGGGCAGTAAAAGGCCTCAAAAAGCCAAGTGTCCTTCAACAAAGTTGAATAGGGGCTCAAAAAAAGATACTCTACAGTTTATGAAAAATCTCGAATATGCTCACAAGTAAGGCTAAAATATGATGCAAAGATAGCCCTAAAAGAGAGATAAAGGGAAAGGGGTAGTAGATGGCCTCAAACATCAAAGAGCCCTTGAACAAAGTTGAAGAGGGGCTCAAAATAAGGCACTTTACAGTTTGGTTCAAAGCCCAGAAATGCTCGCAAGCAAGGCTAATATATTATGCAAGATAAGCCTTAAAAAAGGGATAGAGCACAAAGGGTGAGTAGAAGACCTCAAACAAAGAAAAGTCCTTGATCAAACATGAAGATGATCTCAAAATAAGACTATTTCTAGTTTAGGTCGAAGCCCAAAAATGCTTTCAAGTATAGCTTATAGATGAAGCAAAAAAATACAAGTTTAAGGGAAATAGGTGCTTACCTTTGAAGAGCAGCAAATCAGGAGCTTTTGGTCCAAAATTCTAAGCTTTCAACCTCTTCAAATGGCCTCCAAGGTGCTGGAATGAGTGATGGAGGTGGTAGGCTATGAGGTGTAGGGTAAATATGCAAGACAAAGGGTGTTTGGAGGCTTGAAGTATAGATATAAGAGGTGTATGTATAAATGCCCTAGCTGGTTTTTCTAACCCTTAGAAATGGAGGTGGGGGGTTAGTCATATAGAGGGAGAGGAGTGAAAGAAACTGGGGAAAAAACCAATTCAAATTTCCCCCCAAAAGACAGACCCTCGGGCAGAGGATCTAGTACAAAACAGCTGGCACAGCTGGAATGCACCAGGAGAGACAAGCTTGGCCAGCCAGGTTCAAAAGGTTCAGGTGGCCGGCCGGCCACCTCCCCTGGCCGGCCGACCAGGGGTCAAAGAGGTCATAGACCATCGGCCACCCCAAAAAGGTGGCCTCCCAGATGAGTGCAACACAGCTGCATGGAGAAAAACCAAAAAATGTAACCCAGGAGAGAGAAAAACCAACTTGTTAGAAAGGTTCAAAAGGGTCAAGGGGAATTACTGGCCGGCCTACCCATATTGGTGGCCTCCCAGGTGTGTACAACACAATGGTGTGGTGGATCGTCAGAAAAAGTGGCTCGGGAATGAGAAAAATCAGCTTTCTAGTGAAGAAAACGGGCGATGAAGAGCGATGAAAGAATAAAGCTGGTTTTTCAGAAAAATTGCTGGCCTCCCACCCTTCTACAACCTTCCTAACAATGAAAATAAGGTCTCCGCCAAAAATGAACCCAGACCAATGCAAAACGAAGGTTCGGGGACCAAAACACGCAGCCCAGGGGCCCGAAAATCGACTATTAAGCACCGGAGGTGGCGTTTGACCACGAAGTTGGTCTCTCGAGCCACAGTGTCCCTCAAAAGGGAGGAAACAAGGTGCATGCCAAAAACCGGAGCAAACGGAGGTGGTTAACCGTTCCCGAACCAAGGCACACGGCCGACGGCTCCGAAAACCAAAAACCAGGCTCCAAATGGGAAAAATGGCCTGCGACCACGAAACGTAGCCTACGGCTACTGAGAGATGGTCTACGAGACCTCTCCCTCCCTTTGGGAAGAGAAAACAGAGAAAACGGGACCCGATTCGCAAACCGAGGCAAAGCACAAAAGAGTCCAGAAGTCCGGGGGCAAAGCTCGCAGCCGAGATTCCGCAACTTCATAATGAGCACAATATGCAACATCACCGAGTGCTGAGTTGGTGACGTCTGAGTCTTAAGGTCGGTCAAAAATGGAGTGTCTACAGATATTTCCAGAAACTAAACTTAACACTAGAAAATCCCAAAGTCAAAAATTTAACTCAAAATTAGTCTTACCACGTACTTTAGAATCGAACATGGTCAGGAAAGTTTCTAGGAAAACTAGAGGGGTTACATGGGTCCCACTTAAGACCCAGTTAACCTTAGACAAAACTTTCAAGAGTCTGTTGATATATTGATTCCTAGTCCATGAGAAATAAATTTAGAATTAAGTTTTCTAGGGGATAAATTAGGCTAAAACAAACCAAGTTCCAAAACTTAGAAATAATTTAAAAATTTCTAACCAAATTACATGCAATTAAAAATTGTTACAACAATTTACAAGCAAATAAAATGCTTCCAACATTAAAAGCAAACAAACTTGCTTCAATAAAAATTGGTAATTTAACCACTATCAGAACTCAAGTAAAAAATTGCTTAAAATATAAAGAAATTAACCAATCCAAATTAGGATTCTTTTGGTCCAAAAAATTTCTTTCCGCGCTTAGGTATTTTGGTTCAACAAAAAGGTTAGTAGTCCAAATTTTTTACTGCAATTCCAAATTCTATTCATTGGTTTTGTATTTTTTTTTTTTTCCCGCCTTCGCTTTCACATAGGTATTCTTATAAAGAAAGTTAGCAGAAAACACAGTAAAATACAAAACACATGATTGAAAGAAACTGTAAAAGTAATATACTTTTCAAACCTTCTAGCAATATATTTAATGGCACAATTAACTAATAAATTAAAATGCCAGACAAGTTATAAAATAAAACTTATAACTCCAAATATTAAATTAAAATTTAATATGCTAGAGTTATATGAAATTACTATAAAACAATAAATATGTAAATAATTCTAACAATTAATATGCAAATAATTCTAGAAGACTAGAAGCAATTAACATGTAAATAATCTTAGAACTCTAGAAAATAATAAGCATGTAATATAAATTAAAAATTCGAAACTCATAATCATGCAAATTATATTATCAAACTAAACTCATGGTAGGAAAGTATGAATCATGTATAGAAAATAATTTATCCATTTAAATGAATTGAAACAATAAACTGGATGGAAACAATAGATTATTTATATTCTGAACATTTCTAATCACGAGCAGAATCACATAGATATAACTTTAATTAAATAAATTAGAACACCTCATGTGAAATATTTTAATTTACTAAACTGGAACCAAACAGCATGTAAAATCAAATATTAATATTTAAATGAATGTAAATCCCTAATCATGTACTATTAAAACAGTGGGCTATATCATATATGCTACAGGTGGTTCGGTGCTCCAGTGCTTCGGAAAACAAACAGTAGCATACAACAATTTTTTTAATTATTTAAATCTAATTAATAGAAGTCGCAAATTACAATTAGCAATCATGAACTTCATGTATAAAATAGTGACTGTACACATGCACCACTTTCAGCAGTACCGAATAAAACTATTATTGAATTTGTACTACTCGAAGCAAAGAACATATATTGTATAAGAAATTAATCTATTATATACTGTATATAAATCTATTTATCTAATTCCATGATAAATATATAATATATTTTAAGATTGTTATATAAATTGTGTAATCTAAATGAAATAAAATAAAATAAGCAGATTCATATTTAATTAAATAGAAATTACATAACAAGATATTATGGGAGTGAATCATACTGATTACAACTTGGTGAAAACAGAATTATTTAACAAAATAAAATACTGAATAAGAAGAGGATCTAAATCGAAACTTGTGTGATACCATAATCTCTTCAAAACAGATTCGCCGCCTCACCGTGAGTGCTGGAGATATGTCGGCGTCCATCTTCCAAGATACGACGGTTAGAAGCCACTAAGCCAAAAGCACCTTCTGGTTAACTCTGGCGAACTAACAATGGTAGCACTTTCTCACACAGCAAGAATATGTTATGGGTAGACTGACTATAATATGAGAGCAACAAAATTATATATCTAAAATCAAACTGGAAAGTCTCCTTTTTATGCACAATGGAGAAGAGAGGCAGAGTTTTTCTTGCAACAAATGCATACTTCAATGATGCAAAAACGAAAGAAGTAATGCACCAAAACTGATGGAAAATAAGACACCATCTTAAGTGCAAAAGTTATAGGGCAGAGCAAGGAATCCGTGAAATCCGTAATCCAATCCAGTCCAATCTAATCCTGTAGGTTTGGATTAGTTTTTTGAATCCGTGGTTTGGTTCCGGATTGAAGAATTAAAAATCTGTAGTCCACGGATTGGTTCCGGATTGAACCCCACAGTTCTGGATTGGAACCGATCCGGACCGAATACAAATAGTCTATATTTTTATTATACATCCTCCCCATAATATCTTCTCTTATTCCATATAAAACCTAAACTCAAACCTAAACCCGCATAATATTTTCTTTTATTACTTTTATTTGTTAGTTTTTAGTTTTAATTTATAATAGTCTAAATACTTATGGTGAAACCAGTTTTTTTATGATTGTTTAAATTCTAGAACAGTATGTCGCTATTATAGAAAGACATGTTGCTATTGTGGAACAAATATAGCACTATGTTTATATTTTTATAAAATTAAAGTGTTATATATATTTTTTGTTATTTAATTATGTGAATCCGTAGTCCTGAACCGATTCAATCCGTGTTTAAATGGATTGGTTCCATGATTTAAATGGATTGAATTGGTTCCAATTTTTCAGAAACCATAGATAACGGATTGGTCCTGATTTTATTCCAATCCGGTCCAATCCGGACCATGCTCACCCCTACAAAGTTACACACAATATACACGTGTGTATGACTATATCAACAGCCACATAACAGACTCAACCTGAAAAGATTGGGTTGATGGGCCACTAATTCGGCCCAACCCAAGCCTAACACATTCCCTCAAGTCTCAAACTCAGCCCAAAGATCCAAGATTCACGGCCCACAGGTCACGGGCCCAACCCAATCTTGCGACGCGTGCGTGTGGCAATTTTTACATAACCAACTTGGACCATAGTTTTGGCCCATGCCCATCCTTAAAGCATTTATAACTTCCTTTCTTCGAAAAATTTAGATACCCCAAAGAACTCATATCCTTATCAAAAATTTGGAATTTAAATACCCATCAATGCTTTTCTCTACAATCATGTGGGATATACTATTCTCAATACTTCATTCATAAGGCCAACTTTATGAGATAATTTCTCGTTCAATTTTCAATAATTTTTTGTCATTCTTTTTGTGGTGTAAAAATCTTATTACAAAAAATCTAAACCCATTTGATCCGACCTCAACCGGTGGTTGGGAACCACTTTAATTTCACATGAAAGTCACCATAAAACTATTTTTTTCAACAATTGGAAGGCCAAAACAAAATCCAAAAGCCATATATATATGGAAACAATCTAAAAATGAAAGTTTGACTCATTGAGTTACATTCAAACTGTAGAACCAAACAAGGAAAAATTAACCATTAAGTCCTCTTTTGTTTTAATATTATTATTCCTATCAAATTTTATTATGAACAACTCTCACAAAATTTAAGTATATAAATTTGATTATATTTTTACCCTTCTCATTTAATATGAATAATAATTTCATAAACAATTTTAATTATAAAAATTATATTAAACAAAATATCACTAACAATTGGATCAAAAGATCATTTTCTGTTGCTTTTTTTTTCTTTTCTTTTTTTTGTTTTTTTGATCAGATCATTTTCTGTTGTTTGCAATTATGATTTTTTTTATTTTATTTTATGGTAAAGAATCCAAAAGGGCAAACATTTATTAAAATTCCATCAATAGTCATAGAAAATAATACAGTGCTGATTTCATATATTTTTCAATAGTATTATTGAAACTTTATAGAGCTTAATGGTATTATTAAAAGCAAAATAAGACTTATTGATTATTGATTATTAAAATAAGACTTATTGATTATTTTTGTAAATGAAAATTTTAGTCCCAAATGAAAATTTTGACTAACTGTTAGGTTTTTATTCTTGGCAACCCCGTTTGACAAAACTCCTTTCAGATGTATTTATTTTCGCACTTTTATTTCAGTGAGGCTATGAGTTTATTAGATGCGAATCCAAATCCGAATTGAGCCATGCAGAGAAGTTTGTGATTTTAATGCTTTCAAGATTGCCACTTCGCTGATTATTACGGGTCGGTATTTGGTCACCATGTCAAGCAAAATTCAAAATTGCATTCAAAATTGCATATCAGCCGTTGCTCGCTCGAGCCAAGGAGTGCTCGCTCGAGCTAAGACTTTCTCGCTCGAGCCAAGGAATGCTCGCTCGAGCCACGAATTGCGTCCATACAAAAACCTGAAGAAGTGTATTCCTCGCTCGAGCCACGGATTGCGTCCATACAAAAACCTGAAGAAGTGTATTCCTCGCTCGAGCTAAGGATTCGTCGCTCGAGCCAAGGCACTAGTAGAAATCATGAAAATTACTCTCCTCGCTCGAGCTAGGAAAGTTTCGCTCGAGCGAGCCTCAGAATCCGGATTTCTCAAGGAGTTTGCTTTCTTCCCAATCTTGGATTACTTTTGGTTCTCTATAAATACTTGGTTTTCTCCCAAAACTAAGTAATTGATTGAAGTCCTCCAGATCTTCTTTTTGGTTCTTAAAGGTTTATATCTGGGGATATTTTGTTATTTTCTTTGATGTTTTATTGAGTATTTAACTCATGGTTTAAAGAGAGTACATCAAAGGTTTGTTTGTTATACACAAAAGAGAGAGTTGTTCTTCAGTTGTGAATTCTGAAGAATTCGAGCCTGAAGCTTTGGATGGAATCCAGAGTGGCTCATCAGAAAGACAATTCCGTGTTAAAGATGGGGTTGGAAGAGACACATAGAGGTTGGTTCAATTAGGCGTTGTGAATTCGCTAGATAATTGAGAGTGATACCTGTGTAATTACTTTATATCTTCTTAGTGGATTGTTCTTGTGACTGTTGCCCGTGGTTTTTTTATCACAATTAGAAGGTGTCCAATTGTGGTTTTTCTACGTAAAATCTTTGTGTCTCTTCTTCTTGATTGTTTGATTGGGATTGTTATATTCTGCTTAAAATTGATACATAATCACAAATCAACATCTAGGAAGTTTCTAGATTTTTCACTAACCTTTGTCATCAATTTTGCGACTTCACATTGAATTTACTCACTTTTTGTCAAAATAAAAATTCATTAACAGTCGAACCAAGTTTTTAAACATGAGGGCATAAAGCATAATCTTTTAAGTTAAATTGACAATGATAAATATCAGTGAAATAGCCAGATGATATTCTTATATGAGCAAGACTCGGTGATCAGTCTAGCCAATTATGCGATGATAGTGTTGAAAAGAGAATTATCAGGTACATGCAATGGTTGACAAATACATAAAAGCACATTAAAATGGTTAGTACGTATCACTTTGAAGCCACGTTACCATTCAGTGTCCTCTTAATGCTGTATTTAATTGAGGAATGAGGAAAGAGATTTGGAGGAAAAAAAAAATATATGTGAAATATAAATAAAATATATTTATATTTTATTTAAATTTACATATTTTTTCCTTCTTTTTTTTTCGAATCCCTTATCAAATCCCCCACTAAAGATAAATGTTTCCCAATTGCGAAATAGAGCTCCAGAAAAATAAGTCATAATAAGGTAATGCTAATCACTACTAAGAGAAATGATATATTCTCTAATTTTAGACTTTTAATTGAACTTTAATGATGTGACAAAAATAAAAAACAAAAAAAACTAACAATAATAATAATAAAATATCACATCACAGTAGAACCCACCCCATTAGAGTTTTCTAAAGCTCTTTTATTAGAGCTCATAGCATTGGGCCTACAAATAGGGTACTTTGCTCTGAACATATAATCATACTCTAGAAAATTTTTAACATGAATATTTAAAATAAAAATGATTGGAAATTTTAATAAAAAAACTTTAATGAATTTTAATTGGAGTGAGTCGTATTATGATGTGATATTTTAACCTTATATATTTATTTATTTTTATTCCATACCATATTCTTAGAATTCAATTAAAACTTCAAAATTAAATACTGTATAATTGCACTATTTAAAAAGCAAATATTGAATGATAATGGCAAACATAGCTTTCTAAATGTCTCTATCCAGCTTGCAAAGAGTGACGACAAAAGAAACCAAACAACTAATCTAGTCACAGAAATTAAAGCATGTTATAATTGTTAGAAAATTCAAATACATAAAGCAGACACAAAACTATATGGAGAAAAACAATGTACACACCAAACAATGGTTTTGCAAGTGGGTGCGGATAGGTTTGGGACTATTTTAGTCATAAAAAATAAAATATATTATTTTAGTCATAACAAACAAAATATCACATATAACTCATAATCATTACACTCTTCTCTCACAAAAAAGTCAAAAAATCAAAAAGTCCTTCCCAAACTAAGCTTTTTAGCCGAGGCTAAAATAATCAAAAAAGCCAAAAAGTCAAAAAATCAACCCACTTCCCAAACGAAGCTCCATGCAAGATTTTTCAATTTTTTTTTAATAATCCGGTAGCAAGTCATAATGCACAGTCTCTTTATTTATGAAGAAACAAAAAAAATAAAAAATAAAAAATGCAAAAATAAATAAAATGTGAATTTTTTTTCCCTTTCCATTTCACTCCATAGATCTCTTTTCAAATCCATCTGGCAAACATAGGCTTAAAATAAAGAAATACAAATCCATGAAAGTAGAAGATACCAAAATAGTCAAATAGAAAAATAGAGAACTGGGTAAAGATTGTCAAACACATAAATTAGGTGGAAAAAGAAAAGGGTAAAAAATAAATAAATAAATAAAATAGATAGGAATTCATGGGAGAAGACAACATAGAGAACAAAAACTCAGAATTTTATGAATTATGAAACGAACCACAACACTTATATTATTATTATTATTATTATGTTTTTTTTTTTTTTTTTTTTTGAACGAAAACCACAACACCTTGTATTAAGAATTATGAATGCTAAATAATATAATATGAAAGATAACCTTGGAACTTTACATATGACAACAAGCATAACAATGAGGGTTTAAGGTTTAGGATTGGTTGAAAACTATAATGGTCTTCTCTATATTTTTCTAAAAATATACTAAAACACATTCAAGAGTCTTAAATAGAAATCCCAAACATAGAGTCAGTACCAATGTATTATAGATTTAATTAGGTATCAAAAAAAGGAAAGAGTAACAAACGCATTGAAGTCAGTTTTGTAATCCTACACATCTGAAAATATCAATTTTATCGAAAATCAATAAATAGATGAACCAATCACATTTTTGTTTTATAAAATAAATAATTTAAGTTTAAACTCATAATTATCGTTCATTTAAATAATAAATATATATATATATAATTTGTTCATGTATCTAATGATATCCGAAAAAAATTATTTTTCGTGCAACTCATCTTTATTTTTAAATTTACAAATTGAACAACTCAGAATATTGTTGTAAACTCAAAATGAAACCTATAAAATAAAATACAAAGAGCTATGGAGAATAAGTCCAGACTAACACTCACATTTTTAAAACCACTTTATTAATTTTTTTTTTTAACACCTTGATATCCACAAATTCTACTAGCATTAAATCTTTCAAAGTGAACACCAATTTCATTTCCATTTTCCCCTTTTCCTTTCTGTTTTGAATCAAATGGCTACAAATATTTGTAAGACCACCCTAAAATCTCAATTTTTCCATCTCACAAATATTTTTGTTTCTTTCTCCCTCGCTCTCCGTTAGTGATGCAAAAATAAAAAAGTCTACTCCCTTAACAACTACATGTTTATTAACTGGGACAACTTACTTTGGATTTACAGCCAGGGTTCAATTTGGCAATGAGAATCGCTTTTTCTCTATATACAAATTAGAGTCACAAGGACAAGTCCAACTCACAACCTTTTTTTGAGAACATGAGAAATATTATATTAATAAACAAGACCCAAAGAGCCCTCCCAACCAAACAAAAAACAAGCAACAAAAAATTCTTGACAATTGGACTAATCTCAGTGATTGTACATAGGATCAAAACCACCCTCATAAGTTTAATAGAATTAGACTAACATCCTCTAAGGTTAGAGCATCACCAATAGTTAATCAAATTTTTCATTAAATTTGAGTAAAAAAAAGGTAATTTTCTCAATCTGATACAAATTGATCCAATGATTGTCATCAAAACAGGTATCGACCGACCGGTCGACCGATTAGTGTATTTTTTTTTTTTTTAACCTCTTTGAACCTTTTGACCTGTTTGAACAAACCTATTTATAAGAAAACCAGTCGACCGGTTGGCCAACCGACTAGTTGACCGATTGGTCTCCCCCAACGGTCACGCACAATAAATTGGTGAAATCTTCTTCATGTTCTCACTTTGATGAAAAATTTGATGAATTCTCGTTTTGATACCAATTTGATAAAACCATTAAACCTGCAAAAAGTGACTTTTTCACCAAATTTCAAATCTGACGCAAGATTTGGTGAAGTTTTGAAGATGGTCTTAAAACAAACAACTAATACAGTGATGTGTAGACACACGAACAATCTAAAATTAAAATATACAATTTAGTGTAAAATATAATAATAACCTTAATGTTATGTTTGGTTGAGGGATTTAAAGAGGGATTTGAAATGAAAAATAAAAAAAATAGATGAAATGTGAATAAAATATACCTATATTTCACCTAGTTTCATACATATTTTCCCTTTCCCTTTCCAAATCCCTTCTTAAATTCCCAAACCAAACACAGTGTAAATAAACACATGATTGACACAAATAGAACATTACATATAGATGAACAAAGGAACCCATGCCCAAGTTTGGGCCATTAAGTAGCAAAAGAAATCTCAAGACATAATCGAATGTTTTAAAACAAAAAAACAAAAGAACTTGGAAATAGCAAAGAGCAAACCATGTGTTCTATAAAGGTTGACCTTACTAAATATTTCTTCCAATATTACAGCCATTAATTAAAAAGTGCCCAGAGTGACTGAATTGGGTGTGTACAGATAGGTACAGCATTGCAACAAAAGCATGGAATCAGATTCAATGTAGGAAGATTGCAAAAGGACGACGAACATGCAATGGGTCCCTATCAGTTCCCCCAGGTACCACACCAAAATGAGCAAGAAAAAAAAACCTAAAACAAACACACAACACACAGAGAGGGAAAGAGAGCAGTATTAAGAGTTGTACATCTTCGTCCTGACCATTAAACAAATGACCAATTCATGAACATGAAACACATGCAATGCACACTTTCTTCTTCATTCAACACTTTCCAAGCCACAGCTCTCTCATAAGAAACTGGCCTTCCCATGCTTGACAAACATATGCCTCCTTGAAGACAAGCAAAACCCTTGACAAAAGAAAAAGGCCAAAACCATGTCAAAATCAACAACAAGCAATACTCCATGCTTTACAAATAAATCCCAATATGTCCAGCCTCTTGGAAGAGTTTCCATCCAACCAACAAAAAACATCGCCTAATAGTCATCATAAATCCCCAAATTTTTTATTTTATTTTATTTATTTATTTGCATTAGTTAGTAGACTTGGAAGAAAGTAATATGATAATCCATTTGATTGCCAAAAAAAAAAAAAATACATACAAGGGTTATAATGAAGAGGAAAAAAAAAATTGGGATTCTCATTTTGTGTTGTTTTGACTATTAGAAACTCAACAAAACCAATTAAACTTATTAGGTCAGTTGAGTAGGGAATCTTCGATTATCAGGTCTCCCTTAATAGAATGAATGAATGTTGTTTTGACTATTAGAAACTCAACAAAACCAATTAAACTTATTAGGTCAGTTGAGTAGGGAATCTTCGATTATCAGGTCTCGCTTAATAGAATGAATGAAAAGAATGACTATAACAATTCATCAGGCTTTCAGCTTAGATACAAAAAGATTATTATCAAAAATACAAAAATATGAAAATAACCAAAAAAAAACTATGAAGCAGTTTCAACAATATACTGCGAAACATGTTTATCATATGTTTGGTATCGTCTTTGAAAATTATTTTGTATTCTTAAAAATAAAGAAAATGACAGCAACATAGTACATGTTTGGACCAAACTGTTTTCAAATACTATATCTGATATTCTAGCAACCCATTTCAGAAAACTGTTTTAAACTGTATTTTAACTTCCAAAAATTTAGGTTCATGAGAAATTAATTGTGATTTAAAAATTACTGTAATCAAAATATGAAGAAGAAGAAGAAAAAGATATGCAGACAATATCAAACAGGCAGATATGAAAGAACAGGGGGGGGTTGGAATCTTGATAGGTAAGACACACTTGTCCTACCAGCGATTAAAACTTAGATGCTACCCTCCTTTTGGGACAGGTGAAAGCTCTTTTGGGAGATTTAAGCTAGTCAGTGAATGTTATAATCACCTCATATTATTATGTTTTTAATTCCTACAGTTTCGAAAATAACATGGCAAGAATTTCATGTCATTCTAGAATTTACCACAAATTTTCACAACAAATCATTCTTTATATAGAAACTTATATAGATGTTTGTTGTTTTCAAATACTACTGAAGACAATGCAATTTTATCTCAGTACACAGCACATTGTACTTCACCTAGCCCTACTCCTTTCGACCTCAAATTTATTCTTCTTATTATTGCTTTATATGAGAAAATAGCAAACCTGTTGCATAATTTGTGGAAACTCGGAGGACAGAGTTTTTCTTCCATGATCATCGAGTATTTTTTCCAAAGTTATGTCTTGAAGGGCAACCAAGGTTGTCTCAAGCATGTCGAGGCCGGCCTGGTTTGCAAAGGTGAAAACGGGCAATGCCTGCATGAAAATTTCAAGAAGCATAATGAAAAGTTGTCTAATATTGTCACAATATCACTTTGTAACATTTCCTTTCCGATTCCTACAAGGTGTCTGAAACTAATCAAATCTTCTGTGCAAAATTTATTCATCTCCATGTTACAGTGGAATTGCGGTTCCATATGGAACAGACATTCTACAACTCAAAATATATATATACAATAATAAGTACAAAGTAAAGGAAAGAAACACACCATACAAAAAAAAGGGAATTTAAAACAAGAAATAATTCTAGGAAGACTGGTCTCATGAAAAAGAAATGGCAGTTTTCAAGTATAGCTGGCAAAATTTTAGAAGTGGTATACATAACAGTGGCATTCAAATTGCAGTAAACTTTTACTCTAATTTACTTGTATTAAACATCTATTTGAATTCAACGACTGTAGATTTCAACACTACCACTTAAAGGCAACTAACAAATGTTCAACTCATAGACAAACCATGTGCCCAAAGCATCTAATAAACTATACAGCGGCCATGTGCAATCCAAGTGACTTTTTCTCTGATATGACAAACTGTCATTGTTTGATGAGCCATGATGAAGGGGTCTCCCCTCCCACAGTGACTAACCCTAATAGTAATATGGACCCTGTACATCAAGAATTCCTTGGAAGAAAACAAGTCAAACTTTTCAAATACCTCATTGACAGATTGTTACACCTTGAGGTTGTGGGTTTGAAACCAAAGGACGGCCACTTTTGTACAAATAATACCAAAGGTTAGGTTTGTACCCAATCTATGCCTCCCAGACCCCATCCAAGCATCCAATGGGAAGTAAACTAGGTGCACTTTTTTAATCATGAATACACTAAACTATGGTTTATTAAACCATGGTGAATACCAATCTCTCAGCCTTTTGGAATATCAGTAACTTTAAAAAAATTTAATAACAAAATTAGCATGAACCTGCAACTAATAATCAAACAATAATAGCAAAGGAAGACAACTCAAGAATCATAAATGAGAGAGAGAGAGAGAGAGAGAGAGAGAGATGAAAAAAAAAAACACCACCTTTAACGAGCAGCACATAATAGCATCTGAGTGGTGCCAGAGTGTTTTAAGGGTGGACTCACTTCCTTCAATGCCAGGCTTGAGTAGCTCTACTCCCAAGTAGCATCTGTCGAGAGAAAATGCAAATATATGTCACAGGGAGCAGTAACAGCCGAAACTTTTATTTGAAGTTCCAAACAAGACCAAATGCTACACTTCCTTGCATGGGAATTAAAATATTAGGTATTCTATCACTAACCAACAAAAAATTCAGAAAATTCTTCTTGATTTGACATATGACAAGAGTATGCAAAATTCCCAAATTTTGCTTTCACTGGCTTTTCAACTGAGAACACTCATACAATGTAAAATAGACTACCATACTTCACTATATCTTGTTTTCAATTTTACAAAACATTTCATTACCCTAGTAAGGACGAAGGGCTATCAAAGTCATGCTCCACTGCAACTTGAAACCATTTGCTACTAGTACCACAATAAACCATACAAATGGAAACACTAACATCACGAGAGCAATGTATGAAGAAGATATTAGTTCTGAAAAAAAATCCAGATCTCTAATTGTTCTAAAGATGGATCAGCCAACTCTTTTAGTCCATCTAAGCAATCTGAAGCAAATAAAAAATAAATAAATACATAAATCTTTTTAAATAGTCTGCAAACAAGCTGAATTTCAAAAAAAATTATAAAAATTTTGTGAAAATGAGAAACAATGTTGAGAGCAGCAAGGATGACATAAATTAGCAAATCATTCATAGGATTCCCATTTGCAATCTCTTTCATTGTCAAATCAAACACTAAATTCAAATCTAGCATATGAAGCCTGTGGGCCATGACACCATGCAAATCAACAAAGGCAAAGCACCATATTGATCATACTTTATAGTGTTACAGGTCTAAAGAAAAGAACTTCTGTGACACACCTGTAACTGTGGCAGATCCATTGGGAAAGTGTATTTGCTTCAGGAGTACCCAATGGAAGCCGAAGACCACCATGGGAATTCGGATGAGATGGAGAGAGTGCTAACGCCACCCTCTGAACAGATGATATAATGCTACGGACGTACTGTCGGGCCATTGATGCTACATTTTCTTGCATGTGGCTTTCGAACACAAATTCAAATGCTATTGTCATCACAGATCTTGTACTTCCACTAATACCAGCACAATCATTAGATTCTTTATTTCCAGCTGGTCCAATCTCAAGAGCAGAAGCAAGATCAAGGGTGCGATTTGGACTAGAGGCTTCCTGCACAATGTCACAATTGATCGAATAAATGGTAGTCCAAAGAGGAAATGAAAGGGAGAACAATAAGAGAATGCCAACAAAATACAGTACCTAAAATGTAATATAGATGCTAACCTTTCCAGAATCAAGAGTACCTAAAATGTAATATAGATGCTAACCTTTCCAGAATCAAGAGGAATGATGCGAAAACCAGAAGGCAAAAGAGGTGCATCATCAGCAAAAGAGGCATCAATAGGAGCAAATATGACTTCAGCACAGGTGCCAACAGCATTCTCATCCATGCCACTGCATAGCTGTCATAGAAGTATACAGAACATATGCTCAAGACTGAATAAATAATGAACACAATAAAAAATATCTTCATCAGTGGAATTTCTATGAGAGTTTCAACTACTTAACATAACTACATCTGAAGGATGAAAATATCATCTTCAACAAAATTCAAGTATTTATCCTACAAGTTTCTGTCACAGCCATAGAGAAGAAAGATAGGAAAGACTTTGCTAACTTATCTGGGAACAGAGTCAAGATAGACACAAATCTGGCCCAAAAGACTGCCTTATTGAAAAATTCCAACAGGAAATCACCATAGCTGACAAGTTAGTTAGTTGTCACACCTTCAAGAATTAGCAAACCTTCCATTCTCTATGACCACCAGTCCTTACCACAACACTAATTGCAAAAATAAAAACAAAATCATCAGATCTGGTGTTCTGGAGCTATCATGTTTCAAACTGACCTCAGCACACTGATGTTATTTTGTCGGCTTAGGCTTAAAGGAGTCCAGCTTGGTTGGCATGGTCCTGATAATCCTTTACTGTCTAGTGTCTGCTCATGATTCCAGATTTGATATATAACATCTCAATAGTTTATTATATCTCTGTTTGGGTGGATGTATGCATACATGCGTCCACATACAATATTCAACTATAAATGCCCAGGTGCATGCAGATGGTTTGTGTATGTCCATAATACTAAAAAAAAAAACAAAAAAAAAACAAAAAAAAAAAAAAAAAAAACACAAAAAAATTCGAAAGGAAAACTTAAGCTGAAAAAATGGAAACCTCTCAGTACAGAATTGAGCCAATAGATTTGATTTGCCCAATGGCCACTAAATCAGGCCCAGCAAGATTCATCACAAGCAGGCTATTGTCAGAAGAACTAATAAAAACAACTTTTTAAATGAGATCGTTATTATTCATGTAGTAAATATAATACACAATGTTAAGAAACAAGACTTACTTGCAAGAGAAACATGTCTCTAGGCATTATTGCATCTTCAGGATAATGGCCAACACATTCCAACTTAATGACCTCCAATAACTAATAAGGACAAATAGAGATGTATAATCAATGTCAACAATTGAAGAAAACCATTACAATTCAACAAGTCAATTTGAATTAAAAAAGATCAACCTTATATAGTGATTTCAGCAGTAAATCAAGAATAAATAACTTACCTCTTCGTGCTCAATAGTATGAGCTAGTGGAAGAATTACTTGGCCCCCAAAACTTCCAGCTCGAGCCCTTGGTAAGATACAGGGACCAACTTTGACAGCTGCAGCTGAATAAGCATCAATACTGCTGTCTGCCCATTCTGACCTGTGCTCCCGCAAGAACCTAAGAAGTATTGCAGGGGGCACATTCTGAAAGAAAGGACAATGCAGAGAAGAAAAAGAAATGTTAAACTTGAAATGAGAAGATGAATCCAAAGGACAAGTAGGAGTGTGAGAAAGCATGCATTAATAGACCACAGTATGACAATAATCTGAAATTTACTTCACTTACTAAGATGCTTCCATCATTAATTAAATCCTGAAAGTTATGTGGAAAAAAAAAAAAAAAAGGAGCCACATAAAAATAAACATAATATTAGTAGATATTATACAAAGGTGTGATAGCAGCGTGACAAAATTTTTGCACACTCAAGGGAAACCTAATAACAATCATTGGCATTATTGTGGAACAGATCAAGCAATTTAACCATTGCTTACAGCATACCACTCTGGATATGTCTGATCATTTCCTGAAAACCAAAGAATAAAGCAGTGCAGCAAAACTCCTATGCTGCAGAGACACAGAAACTAGTCACTTAAACATCCTGATGTACCTGCACTGTATGTTTGAAACTACGAGATGTACAAAGCACGTGCCAAAGATGAGATGGATAAAGTGGAATGTTGAAAAGAAAAAAATTCTGGGCTCTCTAGTGGTTGTATGGTATCAAACCATCTAGAGGCTCCTGATCATATAGACATGGGAATAGTGATAACCTATTTCCAGCAGTTGAACTTAACTTTAACTAGCAGGATTGCGTGCAAGTGTGTAGTGTTGGTGAGTCGGTGACACACAAGGTAGATATCAAGTCTAACCAAGCTAGTTCATTAGTTTAATCCCTTATTCATTTCTTTTTCCAGAAGGTATCATCTATATACTATTATATTTTTACTAATGTAAATTATTATTATTTTTGTTTAATGACTAGGAATCCCTCCAAGGCAGGGCCCTTTGGACCCACCCCTACAGGGTAAAATGTGGGATGTACGCCAACGCCCCCACAAGTGTACATTGGGCAAAGCCAAGGAGGTTCGAACTTCGGCGCCTAGTGTTTCTGGTACAAAATACACTACCAGTGCTGAATTTGTTCTGCACAATTCCTTGTTGGCTTTAAAGTTTAAACTACCTGCCAACTTTTCTCTTTGGGTTGGTATCTCAAGGGGGCATGGGCAGTTTTACAACTGAATGGAAGCTAAATCAACTGATTGGTAAACTAATCAAACTCATAGTAATGAAAACAAACATCTATGCTGTGTTTGAGCTATGCACAGTTTGGCTGATTGACAAAGAGGCAGAATCAGCCTCATACAAGCTGAGCCCCAGCATACACACCAAAAACAAAAGCTGCATAACAAGTCGACAGCATTTGTCATCCTGGGATAATTTAACAATCTATGCATGAGAAACATAATCAACGAATGAAGTACTCCACAATTTTTTTAATAATGTTTTCCCATGGACTATTCAGATAAATGAAACACTTCCAGTATGCTAACCTGCAAAAGCATTGACGCTTTTGCACACAAGACTGCATTGCTGACAGCTGGAAATCCATTAGCAAAGGTCAGATTTAAGCCCATCAATTTGTCAGGTGAAGAGTTAACAAGGATGCTAACATCATCCATGCCATCATTTTCCATCATAGACCACCCCTCATCAGTAAAACCATTAAGAGCCTCATTGAAACCCCTGCCAGAGAAAATAAAAATAAAAATAAAAATCTATCAGGCTCTGGACAGCAGAGAAAACTATCATATTCAATAGATGGTGGTAAAGGAGTAATATATCAACCTGCTCAACCTCTGGCTAAGTGCTCGTAGAGCTGCAGGCCTTCTGCTCCAGTTGGTGACATTAGACTGAGAAACCTCCTGAGCTATCTGCCTCAATTGGCGTAGAGCCTGTGAGAAATCAAGGAAAGTCATCAAGGAATCCACATATAAAATCCCTTGCTTAAATTATTGACTACGCATGATGGAAGCAGAATAACAGCTTTACCATCATTGTTGTCTTCTGAGCAAGCACAGTTGATGATTCATACAGTGGACGCAATACTTCAGGAACACTCCACGCCTAGTCAAAGATATTAGCATGCCAAAACTAATTATATTTCAAGGTATAATACACAATTTCAAATAATTAAGGGGAATAAAATAAAAGAATACACAAGGCATGGTAACTTTTTTACCTCCAAATTCATATGATCAACAATGTGGATGATTGAGCCACCCCCTTCACAAGATCTAATCAGATACCCACTAGGAAGCATTTCAGCTCTCACAAAATTCTGCACTGGTGGCATGCTTGGACCATTCTGTGTGTTGCTAAGTGATCTTTCACATACCTGATCATTTCATTAGGACCAGTAGAAAACGTGACTGGGTTGGAGGTGCAAGGAGCAGACTAGGAAAACAGCTAGATGAACTATGCAGAAATTGAATTAATAAACTTGAAGAACCATTTACCACAAGATTTCCATCATCCATAACAGAAGTATAGCGTAACAACCAGAAGTCACGAGCAGGTGCCAAAGTCGTTGGCGCATATAGCTATAGATATCAGCAACAATTCCAAAATCCATTAAGAAGTCATACCATAAATGCTCCACCATATAAAAAAGAACAAAATGACTAGTACTACCTGCATGTAAAGTAGCTCAATGGTCCCACCATTAGTGGTAGGGATCACATTCAGCACATCCACAGCTCGGCAGTCGCGAAACCACGAAGGCCGATCCTTCAGGATTTCTGCAACCTGGAAGGAGCATAGCCAGTGCGCCTCCCATAAACTCAAGTCAACTTATACAAAACAAAAGAAGAGCGAGAAGGAAACTGAGGTATCTTACCCTTGTGGGCTCTAAACCGACCAGGCCACAAGCTCGTACTGCCACACCAGTGCAACCATGAGAAATAGCAACGATTCCAATAGAATCCGGACCAGGCTAACCATATGAGAAAGAGAATAATTCAGGGAAGGATAGATTATTGACTAGCTTTTTAACAGAACAATTGGAATCAACCTTTTCAAAAATATAAATAAATACAAAAATCAATAAATGGAAATCAAATTTGTTTGTAACAGATCACTATTGGAAGCCTGGGAAAAGCCATGATACTGGAGAATGGCAAAGATGTTGACATTGTGTTTTGTGTTATATTTATGAGGCAGAATATAAGAAGCTCAAGGAAGGCTAAATTCAAAGAAGGGAGTTGATGTTTTAGGGAATTTCAAGAGCTTTTGAAAGCTTCTTTATGGATTGTGTGATGCAATCAAACCCTAGGTGTGATGCCTAAGGGATTCTAGAAGTGATTCCTAGGCCTCTCTTCTTCTTTCTTTTTCTTTTCTGTTTCAATTTACTATTCTTGGATTACTATCCACAGCCATCTAAAAAGTACATTTTTCAACCTCAAAACCCTATCCAATCTCACCTCCAAATCAACCCCAATCCCTTCCCCTACCTATTAGCCTTCAATTTAACCCTCTAAATCCTAAATCACTCGTTAAATAATCTCTGTTTTCAAAATTCAGCACGGTCCTACATCAGTTTGCCATCAGAGCTTAAGGTTCCGCAATGATGTTTTCACATTGTAGGAGATCCTATACTAGTCAATTGACTTGGGAAGAGAGTTAATATTTTAAAGAATTTGAAGAGCTTTTGAAGCTTTTTTGTCGATTGTGATGCAATCAAACCCTAGATGTGATGCTTATGAAATTTCGGTGCGATGTCTAGACCAATCTTCTTCTCTTCTTTCTTCTTCTTTTCTGTTTCACTTTACTATTCACGAGCTACTGTTCACAACTCCCCAACAGTTTTGATCTCTTTCACCTGGTTTATTAATCCTAAACGCAGTTCATTCCATTCATTAATTGAAATCCTAAAATTCCTATTGATTTTCAGCTTTAAGCAACCATCAAAAACCACAGGAAGTCAGTTTTACAGTCCTTACAACCCTGTCTTGAAGATGCTATTGAAACTGCTAATACAATTAGAATTTTTTGTAAAATTTAAGGAGAAATCTACTGCTTTGAAACTTCTGCAGAATACAAAGGCAGTCCACCAAGACCAGCCAACAAAAACTCCAAAAAAAGGATTAAAGTGCCACAAAACAGATGCTGAAAATTCACAGCAAGATGCGCCAAAGCCAGATGTTGTTCTTAGTGATCAAAACCCTACATAGTTGAAGTTGCAAGACAAGGAATATGTTCGAAATCAGCTTAAAGAGAATGATTGGCAGATTATGAAGGATGAGAAGCCACCAATTGACACTCCATGTATTGAACTTGAAAAGGCAAAGGGTGAAATCAAAGAAAGTGTCATTCATTATGCTCAAGAGCAATGAATTTAAAAGAGCAATTGCTGGTCTAGGGCATATAATCCCTTTAGAGGCCATGACATTTCAATCCGAGGTCTCCAATGCCTTTGCTCCAATCATGATGTGTGAAGAGTCCAAAAGTGAAACAAAAGATGACCTTGTATTGGGAAAAGAGGTTAAAAAGCAAGAGATTGAGGTTTTTGTTGGGAATATCAAAGAAAACTTTACGAAAACTAATTTGGATCAATTCAAGGATGTGTTTTCTATGCCAATTGACTTTGTTATTCCAAAAAAATTTAGAGGTAAGATTGAAAAGATCAATCTTTCATTATTTTTGTTGCTATCTCCAATGAAGAAAAGGTGGCATCAACTTTAATGTAAAACCATTGATGCAATTTCAAAACTTGTGGATTATTACACTCCAATACTTCAAAACTCGAGGTCGAGTTTTTTCCAACCAAGGGAGAATGATGCAGAATATAAAAAGCTCAAGGAAGGCTAATTCAAAGAAGGGAGTTGATATTTTAGAGAATTTTAAGAGCTTTTGAAGCTTTTTTATGGATTATGTGATGCAATCAAACTCTACGTGTGATGCATAAAGGATTCTATGAGTGATTTCGAGGCCTATCTTGTTCATCCTTTTTCTTTTTCTTTTTCTGTTTCAATTTACTATTCTCGGATTACTATTCACAGCCCTCTAAAAGTTCATTTTTCAACCTTAAAACCCTATCCAATCACCTCCCAATCAACCATAATCCCTTCCCCTACCTATTAGCCTTCAATTTAACCCTTTAAACCCTAAATTACTCATTGTTAAGACCGTCAAATAACCTCTGTTTTCAAAATTCAACGCTGTCCTACATCAATTTAGCATGACAATATCGATTCACTGTGCTTGTTTTGAGTTTTCAGAAAACACTTTTCAGAAAATTCTACACTCTTATTTTCCGTGTTTTTTTGTTTTTACTGAATTTTTTTAATATTTTAAGTAATTTTTTTACTTTTTAGACACACCTAACATAAATACACCTAAAAAGTAAAAATTTAAAAAAATCTTTTAAAATTCACTAAATACCAAAAATAAAAAAAATACAAGAATTCAAAGATTTTTTGTATTTTTATGTATTTATTAATTTCTTAAAATATTTTTTTCACAATACACAAATTTTTTTTTTAGATACATCTAACTAAGATGCATCTAAAAAAGTAAAAAAAATATTTAAAATTTTAAAAATATTCACTAAAAACAAAAGAATACGAAAACCAAAAAACTCAGTTTTCAAAAAACTTAATCCAGAAAACTCAAACCAAACACAGTGAATTTTATTATTTTTAACCCTCCATCTCCCCGCTATGAAACCAAACCAAATCAAACTATGCTTTGTGCCTCTCTCAAGTGGGGTCAACTACATAAATCCTTTTTCACTATTTCGCTCTATCAAAAGCAATATCAGTTAAATTAGATAAATTTATATCATTTTTTACTACTGCACCTCATGCCAATTTAAGTTTTCCCTTCCCCTTAACATTTACATTTGTGATGATCATATAAGTTTTTGTTGACATGAACAAGCCATCTTAATTTGTTCTCTCAACCTATCCTCAATTTGTGCTATTCCTACCATTTCACAAATATATTCATTTCTAATCATTTTCTAGTTTTACCACACATCCATCTAAGCATTCTCATCTCAACTATACTCATTTTATGAACAGGTTATTTCTTAATTGCCTAATATTATGTTCTATAGAAATTTTCTTTCAATTTTGTTGATGTTGGTCGATCACATAAGCCTCGCTTAGGACTAAACATTTTAGCCAAAAATTCAAGAAGCTATTATAAGTTGTCACATCACTCTCTCTACTTTTTATGAAAATGCACACATTTTCATAAAAAGTCAAAAAGCTAATAAAATAGTTTGTTCCCAAACAAGACCATAATATACCAAATGCACTTCCCCACTGAAGCCAACTTGTTTTGATTCTATGGACCATATCATATCTAATCTCACCATCCTTATTAATAATTTAACCTAGGTAATAAAAATGTTCACTATTTATCTCCTAGTTTTCAATCTTCAATACTCCATTATTTCTACTTCTAGTATTACTAAAATCACATTCCATATATTCAATTCATATGGGATCTGACGGAGATTTTTACGTGTTGGTTGTCAATTTAACTAACACACAACCATCCTCTTTGTCCATGCTTGGGACCAACTATGTAAAAAACTAGACACTAAGAATGACACAAACGTAGTTCCAATTGTCCAATATTAACTGGGAAAACAAACTACATAAAAATAAGGATAAATAACACTTTGTACCCCCACACTATATATCAAATCTCACTTTTTGTCTCCCAATTTTTAATTGTAACAATCAATCCCTTACACTATCAGTTAATTTGCAATGTGACCATTCCATGTTTGTGTTAAATTACCAAACAGGAATTGTCATCTGAGCATCGCATGAGCCATTTTTTAGGTCCAAAATGTAATTTTTTTTCTCTTTTCTATTTCTTCTATATTTTTCCACATTATTTTCTTTGTATAGTATTTTCTAAACCTATTAGGTAAGGACTGGGTTTGGAAAATACAATAAATAAATAAACATATTGTGAAAAATATAAATATAAAACAAGCAGAAAAGATGGGAAAAAATTACATTTTTCATCATAAAAATTGCCTCATGTGAGGGTTACATGACAATTTCCATTAAGAATGTTAACATCAAACAAAAAAAAGGGCCATATTGCAACTTGACCAAAAGAGTACGCAGTTGACTCTTACAATTGAAAAATGCGTGACAAAAATGGGATTGATGTAAAGTAAGGAAGTACAGAGTAATTTATTAAAAAATAATGCACATAAATCAATAGAACCATGTACTATATATTATCTTGAAGTTGCAGCCACACCTTCATTCCAGGCATTTGGACCCACTCAACAGCAGTTCCAGTGGCCTTTGAAAGAAACTCTGTTAAAGTCTCTTCTGCAATGGACAAAAGCCTGGAAAAAATACAAAAGCATGAAAATCCACAAGTGACGCACAAACACACACAAGAAGGTTGGTCAAAAAGGCACAATGAAAAGAAAATGACCCAACACCCCACTAACCCTGCAGGACTAGCATCCTTTGGCGGATGCTGAGGCGCCAAGTGTTGTTGACCACTCGTCACCACCGACTCACAACTTCCATCTTTAGTTACAAGTGTCGTCTGCAACAAAAACAACCCTTCTTTATGTCAACAAATCCCAATTATATTTGATTCAAATCAATGTTGCATTATATATAAAATTCAACTAATTTAAAGATTATGATTCACATAAATAATGAACCAGTATATATACTCACATTCTGAGTATGTTGGCGGAAGTAGCCATTTTCATACACCAGGTGTGACACTTGTTTCTGCAGCCTATCGTTCTCTTCCATCAAAAGCTTGTTCATAGCCGTCAGCTTCCTATTCACGGATTGAAGCCGCGAAGACTCTTTCCTCTGTTTCTCTCTGCATCTGTAGAAACGTAAAGCAATCAAAGAAAATTTTTACTATTTTTCACATTACAAGGAATCAATGATTAATCATGTGTCATTGCATACAAAAACAAATGTAACATTAATTCAAATACATAATAATACAGAAGACAATTCAATTAAGCCTACAATATGTGTTTATCAGTGAAGATAAACAGAAATTATACCTTCTGTTTTGAAACCAAACTTTGATTTGTCTGGGCTCAATGTTGGACAGAATAGGGCATTCTCTAATGAGCTGTTGGCGGCGATTTGAACTGGGTTTGGGGCATTCGTGATAAACCCTCTCAAGGGCTTCAACCTGCTCAGGTGTGTATCGAACATATTTCCCATTATCCATCACTCCCTTACCATCCTTGCAGGACATTGTGATCATTTCTTCAAACTCAAAAACACTTGTAATAATAAACCCACAAAATAGCACTAGTAAGTATAGCTTTAGAACAAATCTACACACTTAACAAGCACAACCCATCACTGTCCAAGTAATTTTTGAAGAGAATGTTTCTGAACCATGAGCGTGTTGAGGTCTAAAATGGATTAGATTGGTGACGAAAACTGAAATTTCAATGAAAACGAGAAAGTTGAAGCACGAAAGGCATTCGCATATACATATTCGCTTCGAATCCTCAGCAGAAACTCGAAATCAAAGCACTAACGCGTGAAATTTGGAATTCCCGACGCTGAATGAAGATTTATCGTAAGATCGGATCTCGAAGTCGAACGCTTTGAAACCAAATCAACGGAAGAAAACAAACAGCGATCTGAAACATTGTGTGGGATTGAAATCAACAACCAAACATGGCATATATAGGAGGAGTAGTGAAATGAATATGGGATCTCAGAGGCGGCGATTCTCTGAGGTCATGGATCTTGTGGAAATCGAGAGGAAAATGCATTGAATTTGGGTGGAAAGGGTCATTAAAAAGCAACAGGAAGCAAGAAGAAGAACCCTAATAATTCCGAGAGACAGCGGAAAGTTGAGTGCTTTTTTTCTGTGCTTTGGAGGAGTTTTTGGTTTCATGTGCTCTGTTTATTTGCTGTGTTTTTCATTGGTTCGTCACTTTCGGCTTTCAGGTCTTCACTACTGTGCACAGCTAAACGGAAATTCTATAAGATATTTCAATATCAATAAAAAATAATAATAATAATAAATGTGTTTGGTTTTAGTTTTTAAAATTTTTTTTAAAATTAAATTTTTTTGGTATTTTTTTTAATGAATATTTTTAAAATTGTAAGTATTTTTTTACTTTTTTAGATACATCTTACTTAGATATATTTAAAAATTAAAATATTTGTGAAAAAATATTTTAAAGAATTAATAAATAAATAAAAATATAAAAAATATACTGAATTTTTCTATTTTTGATATTTAGTGAATTTTTTAAAAAAAAAATTCACAAAAATTATATTTTTTAAGTGTATTTATGTTAGGTGTGTCTAAAAATTAAAAAAATTGGATTTTTTTTTAAGATCTCTGGTATTAAAATTTTATAACACAAAGGGCATCAAATAATTTCATAATATCTAAGGTTCCTCAAATTAAACCAAAAAAAAATTCAATTCAGAGAAATTCTATGGTCCAAATCAGAGAAAATTCAATCTAAACCAAAGAAATTCTCTGCTTTAAACAAGAGAAAATTCAATCCAAATTAGAGAAATTCTTTCCAAACCAGAAAAATTCTAAACTTCCCAAAAAAAATTTCTGGGTTCAAACCAGAAAAAATTGACATTTCTCTGAGTTCAAACTAGAAAAATTCAGAGAAAATTGAACATCGCAGAGAAAATCAAACAAGACAGAGAAAATTAACTAAACCAGAGAAATTTTAGCACAAATTTCTCACAGAGAAGCACTCAAGATCACAAGAAATGAACATTTTGGCCCGCAAAATCTATATAATTTTACTGTGATCCAGAGATAACAGTCGCAGAAACTCACAAATTCTTGGTACCAATATCTCACTCTGAATAACCGCAAACAAAATTACTCGAATTGACCATTGCCTCCTCAACCAAATAACATTAATCACAAACATAAATACATGAATATACATGTGTATATGTATGTGTATAAATATATATATATATACATAGAGAGAGAGAGAGAGAGAGAGAGAGAGGGGTGAGACGAAAAAATCAAGAAACGAGAAATAAATAAGAAATGGAAATTAAAAACAAAGCAAAGAGACATGATCGATACCTGGAGAAGAAGAAGAAGAAGAAAAAGAAGAGTAAGAAATGTAGCTGATTGGAGATTTCACTAGATCACTGAAGCATAGCTTCGCAGAGAGAAGCAAGGAAAGGTTGCTCTCTAAAAAAGACTACTCAGAGCTAGGGTTTGGCCGATTTGAGGACCGTAGCGACATTCGATCCTTCCACCATGCGTTTCCGGTAAGAAGGGCAGAGGTCGGAGACGAGCATGGGCATCGCGGTGGTGGTGGGAATGGGGACGATTTGGAAGATCAAGACTATTGCTTTAGAGAGAGAACATTTTAGGGAGAGAAAGAGACGTAGAGAGGAGAAAAAGATGAGAGTTTAGAGAGAGAGAGAGAGAGAGAGAGGAGGTTTGATTTGAGAAATTTCTCTAATATATGAATGTAAGGGATGAAGGATTTTAGACATTATAAAATGATATTGTGGATCTCTTCCATTACTAAATATGGGAGAGGGACCTTAGACTAATTTTTCCTTAAAAAAATTGCATAAAATATTTTAAAAATTCAGTGAAAACAAAAAAGAAAATACGAAAAACAAGAAGTAGAATTTTCTTATAAGTATTTTCAAAAAACTGGAAACAAACATGGTAAATAATAATCACTTTGTTTGGTTCTAGTTTTAAGAAAATAATTTTCAAAAAAATTTATTTTTTTATTTTCCGTATTTTAATATTTTCAATGAATGTTTTTAATAATTTAAGCATTTTGTTAATTTTTAGACACATCTAACATAAATAAACTTAAAAAGTATAATATTTGTAGAAAACATCTTTAAAAAATACAAAAAATACCAAAAAAAATACAAAAATTCAGTATATTTTTCAGATTTTTGTGTATTTATTAGTTTTTGAAAATATTTTTTCACAAATATTTTACTATTTTGATACATCTAAGTAAAGTACATCTAAAAAAGTAAAAAAAAATTACTTAAAATTTTTTTAAAAAATATTCACTAAAAACAAAAAAATATGAAAAACAAAAAACTCAATTTTTAAAAAACTGAAACCAAACAAACTGAATAATAATTTGTTATAAACATTCGTATAAAATTATAATTATTTTTTTTAATTATAATTTTATTTTATTTATGGCTCATAAAATTTTTAATTATACCTCATGTTATTTAGTTATTATTTTTTTTTTAGTTTTAACTCATAAAATATAAAATTATGTCATTTTAATTATAAAGTGTATACCGAACACATCTCATAATCTTTTCCGAAAGAAAAATAATTCATCTTTGTATTTTTTTTTTCTTCCAAAATCTTCCAATGATATGACAAACAATTTGAAGATAGTTTATTGTTGATTATAGTAGTATTTGTCACATTATTGGGAGAGTTTGAATGAGAGAAATTTGAGGTATAGCATTGCTTGAATATCAATTTTTAAACAAAAAGTAAATACTATTAGGACATAAACTAATAAAAAAAATTATTCAAATATATTCAATTATTTATATCAAAATAATTAATTTTTGTTCATAAATTTATATTCGAACATTTACTTTGTATTATATAAATATAACTATCCAAAAGCTTAGGAATGGTAAAGGTTTTTTTTTTTTTTAGGGTTCTTAATATTAAAATTTTATAGTATAAAAGATATTCAATATTTTTATGATGTCTAAGGTCCCTCAACATTGATCCAGAGAAATTCTAGACTTCCTAAAGAATTTCGCTGGGTTCAAACTAGAGAAAATTCAAAAGTATTCAATTTTCTCTGGGTAATTTTTTCTGTGTTGTTGAATTTTCTCTAGTTTGAACCTAGAGAAATTCTTGATGTCTACAATTTAGTCTTCCCACTATCTGAAGAAATTCACTGTTCTCCAATTGGAATACCTGTATATTCACCATTACAGTGGCCTAGAGAGTGATAGAGAGAGTTTTACAGCAATGGCGTTTTACGGAGACGAAGATGAGGTGTGGAAATATCCACAACACCCTTCAAATAATCAAATTAAATTCCTCAAAATAATCAGATTAAACATATAAACAGAAGCCAAATTCAATTGCTTTAAAGTAATAGAACTAACAATTAACCTTTTAAAGTGAGTAGTTATAGAGAAAATAATAATAAAAGCCCATTTTATTTCTTGTTCTTTTGTCATAGAAGTACGTATATCTTTTCAATATTATTCTTACACCTCAAAAAGAGACTTGATCCAATAACCATATTTATGTCTATATTCATAATGAATTCAACATACAAAGCAATCCTTGGAAGACTTATCACCTGAGACCACTTTGATCCTATGCTCCTATCCTATTTCTATCCTCTGTATAAAAGACACCAACGAATTCCATATCTTCTTCTCCTCTCAGTTCAATTTATCGCCATTGTTATATTCACAGGAGCTGGCAATGGATAATTTGCAGACTCTGCACTATACAAAAACTGCAAGCAAGCACACCAAAATTGAAGGACCTTCTACCAGACTCACTGAAGGCATATATACATACAGAGAATGGACAACCCAAGTCGTGATTGAGCTATTGCACCACTTGAATCATCTTGATCTTCCCAATTTACGAAATAGCTCTCACTAAATCACTTTGATCAACTAGATATCAAAGCTTGCCAAATCGACTCTGTAAGCAAGCAACAAACAAGTTTCATAAGTCACAAACTTCATTGAACATGTAACATATATGAATGCACACAGATAATAACTATAAAACCGAATAGAACATAAATTCTTGAAGTTAGCAAGACAAAATTTTAAAGAATGATTTCATTCTCTAAAATTATCACAATGCTAAATCCCAAACTCAGAACTTTTTTTATCAAATTGATCACAAATTATCTCAATACATAGAATTTGCATTATGACAAATCAAACCCATATAAAATTAAAACATATACATGTAGATAAACTTATACACCTGAACATATAATCAAATTTCTCATCATTTATCCAAAACAAAAGCAAGCTTGTACTCAATTATCTACAATCTGAAAATAGTGAATTGGGATATAAAAGAGAAGAGAAGGACCATAGACATAGTTTTGGCGATGAACTTTTATCTTGAATATCAGGGGACGGAACAACCATACATTCTCTTGGTGTTTCAAACAACGAAAGAGAGAATTGCTTATAAACAACACCAACATCAAAGTATAATCAACCCAGAGCTGGGAACATCGACCCGAATTTCCTTAATACGGAACCAAAGAAACAAATCCTAAGCAGAAATACCAGAAAGTCCAACAATCATGAAAACTCAAAATCAAGACCTAGGTATGTCTAGATTTCAAAAATTTCTCAATTAATTTGTAAACAAACCTCATCCTCTGCATTGCAATGGTGCTTATAGACTAGCCAAAAGAAGTGATACTGCTCCAACAGAGGATTCAAGTCACCATTTTCATTTTGACCAATTTTCTCTAGACTGTACGACATTTAGACAACAACAAACCAGAGATTTGAACAAACCAAAGACCTACAAGAGAAATTTGAACAACTAGAGAAATTTGAACAATCAAAGAAATTTGAACAAACCAGAAACCTACCAGAGAACTTTGAACAACCAAAGAAATTTGAACAAACCAAAGACCTACCAGAGAAATTTTAACAACCAGATAAATTTGAACAAACCAAAACCTACCTGAGAAATTTGAACAACCAGAGAAATTTGAACAAACCAGAGACTTACCAGAGAAATTTAAACATCAATTTATCTCTCTATTTCTCTGATTGAGAGAATTACACACACACACACATATACATATATATGACTAATGAAGGCCTTGAATTCTTTCACAAAGATGTAGAATTTAATAAAGAAATGGCCGAAATGTTGTTCCTAAAGAGGTGATTCTACTACCGCATCCTTTGCTTCGGCGGTTCGAACAAATCGGCGGTGGTAGGAGTGTAGTGGTAGCAGAGAATGAGGACGCAAGAGGAGGAAAGGTAATGGGATCGGGGGATTAACACTCTGAAGAAGCTTCGAGAGTGGTTGGAGACCGTCGCCGGGCTATAGTGGAAGACCTTTATACGGTGATTCAATTGGAGCAAGAGTAGTGGAGGAGTTCTGTTTAAATGTAAGAATTGAGCTTAGGATGAAGAATTAGAGGTTAATTCATACATGCATGCATAATTTAGTAGAGTTTCATAATTTTGAGTATGATTGATGTGATCCATGTTGAATTTAGAAGATGAATTGTATATGCATTTATGATTCACGAAGATTTGACGATGAATTTCATGTTTTATAAGCCTTGGAAAAAGAATTTGAAGTTTAAGCATACATGTATAAAGATTTGAATTTTAATGTTGAAGAATTCATGGAGTTTTGAGTTGTTGACCTCAATTGATTGTATGTTTATGTTCTTGAAAAAGTTTTCAAGTGTTTATGAAGTTGTATATGCAAGAATCTGATTTGAAAACACATGTTTCGAAGCTTAACTCTGCTCAGGAAATTCTAGAATTCTACCTCATCACTCAAGTGAATCACTGTGAGTAATATCTTAGTAAAGATGTTTTCTTATTGATGATATCTTGATGAATTTGTAGTTGTGTTTATTGATGATATCTTAATTTATTCAAGAAATAGATAACATGAAGAACAATTTTGCAAACACTTAGGAAGAAGAAATTGTATGTTAAACTAAAGAAATGTGAATTTTGGTTGGATGAAATTGTGTTTCTAACAAAGATGAGATTTCAGTAAACCCACAGAAGATTGAGGTGATTGTGAATTGGCCTACATCGACGAATGTAACAGAAGTCCGAAACATCATAGGATTAGGTGGGCATTATAGAAGGTTTGTAAAAGACTTTTCAAAGATAGTTGTACCACTTACCCAACTTACTCGAAAGAGGCAACAGTTGAATGGATTGATGAAAGGGAATCTGCATTTCAAGAACTAAAACAAGACTAACCACTGCACCGATTTTGACATTGCCCTCAAGTACAGAAAAATTTGTAATTTGTAGTGATATTTCAGCCTCGTTTGGGAACAGGCTATTTTAATAACTTTTTGACTTTTTGGCTAAAATGAGGTAAAAAAAATTATTATGTTTGGGGTGACTTTTTGACTTTTTACGAAAAAATGTGCAAAAAGTAAAGAGAAAAGAAAATCTTTAACTTTTTGATATAGGTTATAGGCCTTTTGGCTTTTTTAATAACTTTTTGACTTTTTGACTAAAATGTTAACTTGCCAAATGAGGCCGACAAAGGTCTAGGTTATGTTTTGATACAGAATGGTAAAGTGATAGCCTATGGGTCTCGACAACTGAAACCTCATGAAAAGAATTATCCGACTCATGACTTAGAATTGGCCTCAGTTGTGTTTGCTTTGAAGATTTAGCGCCACTATCTGTATGGAGCAAAATGTGAAGTCTACACCAATCACAAGAGTTTGAAGTACGTTTCCACTCAAAAGGAGCTAAATATGTGACAGAGAAAGTGGTTAGAGTTGATCAAAGACTATGATCTTCAGATTCAGTATCATCCGGGCAAGGCTACTATCGTAGCTGATGCGTTGAGTAGAAATTCAATGAGGAATTTGGCGTGTTTGATCACCGAAAAAAGGGAGTTACTGAAAGATTTAGAGAAATCCGAAATTGAAGTGGTGTTTCACAAACAAAGTGGAATGATAGCGACCATTTCAGCTCAACCAACAATCATTGATGAGATTAAATAGAAGCAAAGAGGGGATGAGTTTCTCAAGAAAGTGATTGATGAATTTGAATCGAATTTGAATTCGAAATCAGGGTTCAATGTTGAGGATAAAGTATTTTAGTTTCAAGAGAGATTGTGTGTTCTGAATGTTCTTGATTTGAAGAAGAGAATTTTAGATGAAGCTCACAAGTCCAAATATGCAATGCATCCATGTAACAACAAAATGTATCAGGATTTGAAGCAAAGTTATTGGTGGCCTAGCATGAAAAAGGAAAGTGCAAAGTATGTATCTAAATGCCTTCAATGTTAGCCAGTCAAAGCCGAACATCAAAAACCAGCAGGGCTACTTTAACCTCTCCCTATTCTGGAATAGAAATGAGAGCACATAACTATGGACTTCATTATTGATTTGCCTCGGACACCAAAGGGTATGAACTCTATCTGGGTTATTGTGGATAGGTTGACTAAATCTGCACATTTTCTACCTGTAAGGACTAGTTATGATGCTTATAGATTGGCTACAATTTACACTGATGAAATTATTCGTTTACATGGAGTACCAATATACATTGTTTCGGATAGAGATCCAAAATTTGCGTCCAAATTCTAGAAAAGTCTTCAAAGAGCAATGGGAATAGAATTGAGGTTTAGTATTGCATTCCATCTACAAACTAATGGGCAATCAGAAAGAACTATTCAGACGTTAGAGGATATGCTCCGAATTTGTGCTCTAGACTTTCAGGGGAGTTAGGAAACTTGCCACTAGCGGAATTTGCATACAATAATAGTTTCCACTCTAGCATTGGCATGGCACCATATGAAGTCTTGTATGGCAGGAAATGTAAGTCTTCGATATGTTGGACCGAAGTTGGGGATAGGGTCTCGCCTAGACCTGAAATTGTGCAAACAACCACTGAAAATATTAAAGTCATTCAGCAAAGGCTCAAAACAGCACAAATTCGACAGAAGAGTTATGCGAATCATAAAAGAAAGGCTCTTGAATATGAAGCTGGTGATCATATATTCATAAGGATAATTCCGATAAAGGGTCAATTGAGGTTCGGCAAGAAAAACAAATTATCACCTCGATACATTTGGCCGTTTCAGATTCTGGAAAGGCTTGGTCTAGTTGCGTACCGAGTTGTTCTACCACGGGGATGGAACAAATGCACAATGTGTTTCATGTGTCAATGTTGAGGGACTATTTTTTTGATCCGTTCCATGTTATTGACTATCACCAAATAGCTCTCGATGAGAATATGAAGTATAAAGAAAAATCAATCAAAATCATTGACCGACAAGTGAAATAGTTGCGAAATAAAGAAATTCCTATGGTAAAAGTAGAATGGAAGTAACATCATGATATGAAAACGACATAGGAGAAATAAGATAAAATGAGGCAAACGTATTTGAAGGACCAAACTTCTTAAAGGGGGAAGACTGTGACAACCCCGACACGTATTATGCTTTTAATTATTTAATTATGCATGTGCTTATGTGCTAGGCGTGAATTTGAATGTTAATTATGTGATTAATGTGGTTTTCACTTCATATCTGTTGATCGTAGGAATATCTGTTACGATTTCTATTATAATCTGAAAACTGAAGGCCTTATTGGCGTCAGAAACCGAAATTGGTTAGTTTATTGAGATCGGCATAATTTTTAGAGTCTATTGGAAAGTTTGACTAAAATTTGATTCAGTTTAGAAAATTTGAATTTTTAATTAAACAATCTTAAGTCTTGATTAGTGCTTAAACCATAATTAGCTTCATAATCTAATTCACATGTATATATATGATAAGAGATGAGAGAATTAGAGGGATGAACTCAAAAATTCTGTAGAGAGCTCTAGAGAGAGAGTGAGACTTCAATTTAGAGAGAAAGAAGGCTTGATCTTGAAAATTTGACTTGAATGTTGGAGAATTCGGTAGAAGAACTCAAGTTCTTGCTAGAATTTGCTTAATGAAGACTTTAGGTAAGTGATTAGCTCTCAATTTATGAAACTAAGTCATTTCATATGTGAATTCAAGGAGATTATGTGTTTAAATGCAAGAATTGAGCTTAGAATGAAGAATTAGAGGTTTATGCATACATGCATGCATAATTTAGTAGAGTTTCATAATTTTGAGTATGATTGATGTCATCCATGTTGAATTTAGAAGATGAATTGTACATGCATTCATGATTCACAAAGATTTGAAGATAAATTTCATGTTTTATATAAGCCTTGGAAAAAGAATTTAAAGTTTAATCATACATGCATGAAGATTTGAATTTTAATGTTGAAGAATTTGTGGAGTTTTGAGTTGTTGACCTCAATTGAATGTATGTTTATGTTCTTGAAAGAGTTTTCAAGTGTTTGTGAAGTTAAATACAAGCCATGCAAGAATTTGATTTGAAAACACATGTTTTGAAGCTTAACTTTGTTCTGGAAATTCCAGAATTTGCCTCACCGCTCAAGCAAACAATATGTCGCTCGAGTGCACATTTCATGCATCTAGTATTTTTACAAACATTTGTAGTTAGCTTAAGTGACCAAGTCATCGGTCAAGCAATTGCTTTTTATTTTGCACCTTGGCACGAGCGAACATGGAGCTTAGATTCGGACCATCCAGCACTTTTGCAGACCTAGTGGTCCGCTCGAGCGACCAATGTTGCGCTCAAGCAAACTGTCATGTTTCCGCATATTTTGAAAAGTCGTATTTGACCCACTTCGGCATCCTCAGTCCCTTCTGAGCATTCATAGTTATAAATTAAACATCCTAATTGAATTAAAGAGTTAGAAAAAAGCCTCAGATAATTGAATATGTTAAAGAACAATCTGGTTAAGCAATATGATTCAACGTGTGTATGTTTATGAATTATGTAGGACCATCTGCGAAGATGTGTCAGCAATTGAATCACTATGAGTAATATCTTAGTAAAGATACGTTCTTGTTATTCTATTTTCTGAATATCTTAATGTGGTAAGTGTTTTGAAATTATGATTTTGCAAGCATGAATGAGTTTCTATCTGTCCGATCAACATGATATCTATAAATGTAATTGATGTGACATGAATGTGTATGATGGACATTTGAAATAAACCCAAGGTCATTTCGTATATTTGACAAGATGGACCCAAGGTCGTTCTGAATATCTGATAAGTCTGATTATCTATTATGAGTTGACCGAATGGTCATTATACAGCTATAAATGATTGGACCCAAGGTCATTCCATTAAGATATGTTCAATTTTATTATGTACATCTATTATCTGTTGGACTCAAGGTCGTTTCGTTATGAATTGTTAGTGATATGGAAATACATAAGTTACTTAAAAGAGCTCATTCATATAACCCCTTTACTTTGATGTTATTCATTGGGCGTTAGCTCACTTCGTATTTATATTTATGTAGGCAAGCAACGGGATGTCTAGCCCTAGCCCTAGGGAACCTGTGAAGTTTATCGAGTTTTATAAAGTTAGCCAAGAAGCACCTCACAGAAGAGGCTTTTGTTTTGTCTTTGTTCTTTTGTTTACTTTTTCCAGTCACATTGACCATGGTTGTACTTAAGCCTTTGGGCTGTAAGATATTGTTTTGTACTCTTATGGGGTGATTTATGGATATGTGTAATATTATGATATGTTTATATAATCAGATGTGAGTCATTAACGTAATGAATATTTTTGTTCAAGCCATAAATGCACAGCTCATTGGACAAAATTTTATAATTCTACTTTTGCTTTTGGCCCCATATAATTAAATATGATCAGATCTTTATTTGAGGTCATAGGTAATCTCATGATTACTGTCCGGTTATGATCCAAACATCTAGGAGCGGGTTCAGATCATGACACGAAATCTACCCCAAACGCATGGAAATGAACATGAAAGTCCAAATCAATGAAAAATAGATTGTAGGGTAGATTCCAACATTCCTTTGGAAGCTACAGTAAAGAAAACAAGAACATAAGCTACTCAATGCAATCAGCAAAAAGAATGAGAGAAGAGATGAAAAATGAGGTGAATCTATTTGGAAAGGGACATAGAAAGAGGCATATGGAAAAACAAAGGCCGTGTATATATAGCTATATATGAGTAAAAGAGAGAGACAGAGAATAAGTAAGCATCAAATATCAAGAGAGCTCATCTCTACCCAAAAGGCTGTATTTATAGGCCTCTAGGCCTCTAGAAAGTGCCTCATCATGTAATTTTTCGAGACTTGTGCGAAATGACATCTTCCAAGATGCTAGGGGACCATCTTCTAGAAACTTTCTCGTGCCGCACGTTTTGTACAGCCACACATTTTTCATGTGGTCATAGCTTTAAGTTGTATCCATGGAAAAATTGCGAAACACTGGGGCTAAAAGATTTTGTATTGCTGGCCTAAAACAGTGTGGCTCAGCTATTTTTAGAATATTTTTCCTCATTTCACTCATTCTAGCATTGTCCTTGCTTATTTTCTAAAAAGAACAAGATTTATTTATTTATTTTTATAAACAAAAAGCTTGGACATAATGGAATGATTGAAATAACATATCTACCTATGAAAATCATTTCGAAAAATCTTTTTAATGATCTTAAAAACATTTTGATGAAAACAGGTTTAGGGTGGCATATCTCTCTCCATCTGAAAGTTTGTTTTGAAGATTTCAAAGCAAGGAGTTTTTATTTTCATCATCGGAAAGCTTGGAAAGGTTCCCAAGTCTTAGGGTCGTCAAAATAAGGTATCTAAAATGTTAAAATTTTGATTTGGATTTAAATTGGACAAAGATTAGCTTTGAGAGTAAATCAAGAAAAATTACAAACCTGTAACAAAAAAGAAAAATTACAAACACTAATGGCCAAAGCGAGGGAAAAAAATGCTTTAAAGGGGCAAAATGGAAAACTATAAAACTTAAGGATGAAAAAGTGTAATTTGCCTATTTTGCCAAAGTGTCCGCTCACAAATGCTATCATCTTTTTCAATTAATTCATCCATTTTTAATTTCCTGAGTTTAGATCTAGAAATTTTAGACTTCTTTGATGATAAGGATGATGGTTTTACAAACTATTTTCCAAATAACTCATGTGTTCATGGGAAACAACTATGTTGTCACAAACATAGTGAAATTCATAATAAATGGTAATTAGAACTGAAATGAATAATAAGTATTGTGTTAATGAATGATAGGTATTATCTCCCTAAGGTGTAAGCATTGTCTCAATTAGAGGCAACTGTTTTCATAATAAACAATAAATGGAGTCAGAAAAAGTAGTAAGTAGAATTAAAACGAATGGTAAATATTGTGGCAATTAATAATAAGCCACTACAACAAAACTGACTTTTTACGGCACTACATCAACGACATATAATAAATGCACGCCGTAGTTTCTTACTTTTACGACTTGCTTTTTTTGCATGTCGTAAATACTTTTCCAATCACGACGTGTCTATTGCGTAGGTCGTGAATGATAATAACGATGATTATGGCTTGCAATGCACGCCGTAAATTATAAAACTTTCTACAACGTGCATATGGCGTGCCATTAATACATCAATTATACATGACGCACATACGCCAGCTGTGAAAAGTGAATACTTTTCACAGCACACACAACGCCCGCCGTTAAAAAGTATTGCCTTTTTACGACGCATACAATGCCTGCCGTTAAAAGTATTACAATTTTTACGACAGACAATGTATGTCGTAAATTGTATGATCAAAAACAAAGAAGCGCCAAAATGAAATTTTTGGCGCCAATTCACCAAAAAAACAAAAAAATATTTAGGAAAAAAAAAATATACATCAACTGTTTGGGCTTCTAATAGATTCTAATCATCAGACACTAGTTCGAAGGGCATCCATTGCCAGTACAACTCCACTTAACAGCGTCGGGCACAGGGAAGGAGATAAGGAACGGTACACACATACTCTTCTATTCTCTTCTCTCTCTCTCGCTCTATCACTCACTCTCTCCCAGATTTTCCCTAAACACATCTCATTTGGGGCATCCTCTTTCTTTCTCTCTCACAGATTTGCGAACGAGATTGAGTTGGGCCGAGTTGAGTTGCAGAGTTACTCTAATGAGTCGTCGCTCGGGTGGGAGACTGAGTCGAAGAAGAGTTAGAGTTACTCTGTGAAGGTTCAACTCTAGTTTCTCCAGGTATGCTACCTTGAACGATTCCCTGATCTTCATCAATGGCCATATATGCATCTCTCTCTCTCTCTCTCTCTCTCTCTCTCTCTCTGTATGTATGTTTGTGTGCAGACACCCAATTTTTGACCGTCCTCAAGACTTGGACATCATCATTTGAACACTCGATGATCATCCATGCTCGCGTTCGTTTTGAGTTCCCAGAGGTCTCGGCCGCGCACCTTGCCTTAGGATCTCTCAACTTGTCTGTTTTGTACTTGGTTGTGGACTAAGGACTTGTGCTTTGCTTCTGAGAGAAGAGGGTGGCTTGTTAGCCATTCTCTCAACCCATCGGCCAAGGGTTGATGCCATCGACCTTGTTTTCTTGCCATCAGCCGAAAATGTTGGCCGATCGGCACTCTTTTTGGTCGGTCGGCACTTATGTTGGTCAATCGGCCATTTCTTTTGGCCAAGACCTTTTCTTTTCTTTTTGAAGAGATTATGCTTCCAGCTGGTGCCAGCTGTTAGCCACTTTCTGTCTCCTCCATACGCGTGTATGGAGAGATTTCAACCAAGCTTAGCTTGCTTTGGAAGCTTTGGAATTGAATTCCTATAAGAAGGGAGACCCCTCTCCCTTCCCAAGGGTTCTGAAAAATTGTATTAGAGAAGTTATATCCCTCTCTCTCTCTTTCTCTCTCTATATTGGCCCTTGTTTGTGCCCTAAAGTGAGATTTCTTCTTGCATTTTGCCTAGAACCCTTTAGCCAAACCTCTTGACCTTGGAGCTGAGGTTCCATAGGACTTGTTTTAACATCCTAGAGTTGGTTTTGGCACAGGAGAGTTGCTGGTTTTGTTGTTCTACAAGGGTGAGCCTCTCATCCTCTTTCAAGCTTTGTTTTGCTTGAGTACTTAGCCATATTTGCATGCTTCTTTTGGCTTAGCTTTAAACTGAAAATAGCTTTGTTTTGAGTTACTTAACATGTTTGTTTGAGGGCTCATTGGTGTTGAGGGGTGGTCTACCCCCTTTGTGCCTTATTTGGCCTTGTTTTGGGCCACCTCCTTTAGGCTTTTGTTTAGTCTTTGGTTGGCCTCTTCACCACTGAATTCCAGAGGAATTTTAGTGGTGGAAGTGAGGTTTTGAGGCCTCAAATAGGAGGGGGTTGTCCCCCCCTTCTCTTATGTGCTTGTGGTATTGGCTTACTAAGTCGGCATGTTTTTATACCTCTTTGTAGCCTCATTTTAGTATGTATTAGGCTTTGTTTTGCCATGATATAACATTTTTTTGACTTGGTTTGACCATACCATACATGCCTTATATACTTGTAGTGCAATCCTCTCTATTGCCTTAACATGCTTTGTGCTTTAAGCCATGTTTTTAGCATGATTTTGGCTTGACCTAAAGAAGCTTTTAGCCTTATTTTTATCATGCTTAAGGTCTGTTTGGTGTTGTTTTGGTCATGTGTGCCTTGCTTTGTATAGCCACAATGCATTCTAGCTTGTTGGCTTTGAGTGTCCAAGTCATTATCATGCATTACTTAGACCATTCTTATGATTTGGCATCATTCCATATGAGATTTCAGTCCATAAAGTGTGGCCATACACTTGCATTTGTCATCTTTTCCATGCATTGGGAGGTTGCTGTTTTATGCCTCATAAATGGATCATTGTACATGCTTTCATGCTAAGGTCTTTGGGATGCCATCTAAGTGGGTTTTTGGTCTTGTTTTACCATGCCATAACTCTGTTTTTCATTGGTTAAGTCATGCCATGTTTGGTTTTGATAGGTGTAGTATAACATCTCTTTTATAGCCTTGCATGCCTCATGCTTTTGGACTTGTGTTCTAGTTTGTGTTGGCTAAGTTTAAGCTTGTTTTTGGTCCTATCTTGACTTGCCTTGGGACTATTTTGGGTGCCCTTGGCCCTTTGGGGCTTGCCTTGCATAGCCATGGTTTGAGTCCCTTAGTTAGCCTTAAGCTTTAGGCTTTCTTGCATGCTATACTTGCTTTGTTTGGTTGACTTGACATCATTCCTCACATATTTTCAGAGCTTATTGCATTGCCACATTCTCATGTTTGTCACACCTTGCTCATGTTTGAGAGTTGTGTCTTGTTGCCTAGCTTATGGGCTAATTGGCATGCATGTTTGTTTTGCATATTGGTACCATCGTTTTAGCAATTTTGGCCACTGATTTGGGCATGTTTGAGAGTTGTCCATTTTAGTTTAAGCCCATCTTCGCACGTTGTTGTATGGTTGCCTTACATGTTGTCGCATGCTTGTTGCATACTTGGCACATTGCATGTTGTTACATGCTAATTCCATTATATGTTGTTGCATGCTAATTTCATCACAACATGCTTGCACGTTTGCATAGCATTGTGTGTGCATGCCTTACCTCTTGATCAAACATGATAGAGGTTGAGGCCCCCTTATGTGTTTTGTGCATTCACTCCACATTGAATTGCACACTTGGCTCCTTTGGCCATCATGCATTGGAATGCGTGATTAGTGGCCTGAGGGTCGAGAACTACACACCTTTGATCCTTAAACATGATATGGGGTGTAGTTGCAAACATTTTCTTGCAAATGCATTGCCATACCTCTGTTTGTCTTCTGCTGCAGCAAAACAGCATTTTACAAGAAAAGATGGTCGATCGGCTATCTGGTGTGCCGATCGGCTAAAAGTGTTTGGCCGATGACCTCATAAATGGTTAATGACACATTTCCTTTGGCCGATGGCTTCACCATTTGGCCGATGGCTTCACCATTTGGCCGATGGCCTCTCAGCATGTCCATGAAGTGGTTCTAGAGCATCACAGGACTTTTCACAGTTTTTAGAGGTGCAAAACAGTGTAAACAGAGGCAACATGAGGCATAGCAACGGATTTCCGAGTGAAGCCGATCGAGCATGCGTTTGTCCCTCTTATCGAGGCCGTTTTACTGTTTTTGCAGCTTAATTAATTTGTTTAATTAGTTAAGAGTTGTGTAATAATTAATTAGCTTGTTAGTTGATTAATTAGTTGGTTTGTATTATTCTTTTGGACCCTCCGTCGAGAGGGCCAATTGTTGTAATAAGTGTGCGTGTGTGTGATGCATGTTTTCCAACCCCACGTCTTTCTCCCTTTTATTTAATCACTTACGATGGTTAGTTTTAGGGCATATCTCATTTAGCATCCTTATGCTATGCATGTTTGCATCATTTATCTGTATTGCATGCACCGGGCTCGGCGTATCATACTAACTGCATTGTATTTCAATTCCTACTTGAATACATGTATCGAGTTGTCGCATCTCATATGCCATCTTAGAATAGCCGAGCCTATTTCTAGTTGCATTTTGCATGTGTTGCATTAGCCATCTTAACATGAACTAGGATCATGCATTGATTATTAACTAGTTCTTTATTTTGGCTCGGAGTACACTGTGAGTGTTTATGCTTTAGCATCTTGCATGTGTGTAAGTGTTGCCATGATAGCATGCTTGCCATGAGGCTATTTGCTTATGTGACATAACTACCTGAATGCCTGTGGGTGAAGGTTGGATTGCTTGAATTGGAACAATTCATTGAAATCCTCGATTTAGCCTACTTGCGAGTAGCAAACTTCAAACTGTTTTTCAAACAACAAATATGCAATGCTTTGTTCCAAATTAGGTGATCTAGCCTATACTTGTGTATTGTGCGCATCACATAGTAATTCTAACTAATAATCGGAATAAGAACGCATGTGTTTTCAAAAACAAGATATCATGCTTAATACAGGCCGATCTTTGATCGGGCGAGCGGGGGTGCTCATTGCATGACATTCCCCTCTCGTATCCAAGTTCCCGAGCCGAGGCAACTTTGGTGATGACGGACACGTGGCCTTAGGCAACGAGTCAGGATTTCCTAAATTTCCCGAAAATAAATATTTAGATGGGGACTCTGTATTTGGCAAAACAGTCCATGTTTGGCCCTTCTTTACAAAAATCAATTTTCCAAAACGATTTTCCAGATTTAGACTCTTTGGTGATTTATTGGTCTTGCATTGCACTTTGCGAGATTAGATTCAGAACCGTGGCATTTGAGTCCGAACTATAGTATGCTAGAGAGCAAACGAGATTTCGCGCCTTCGCAAGCGCGGAGCTTTGGGAGTCCTCGGGACGCGTCTACAGTGTGTATATGTATCTATGTGTGCATATTAAATATATAGACTCACACAATGATCATTCATTCAAGGTTTTGACCAACTATAAAATGAAAATGAAAATGAAAATGAAGTTGAAGTTGAAGTTGAAATTGAAATTGATGAATGGGCTACGAGGAAACAGGGTTTCAGACTAGTAGTAGTTACGGAGTCACTATAACATGATAAAATTTAATAGATTAGAAATGGGATTTCGTAGTGACGACAAACATTACAGTTTCGCAGAACTTTCTTCCTCTAATTACCATTTTGTTTCTGGAACAATATACCTACACCCAAAAAAAAAAAAAAAAACGAAAAAAAAAAAAAACAATAAGCAAAACCAATAACAAACACGACAGGTAACACATTCATAAGGTACACGTTAAATATTTGCTTATTTGAAATTTTTATTATAAAGTAGCATAAATTTTTTTTACAGTTTCTTTTTAAGGTGCACATCATAATATTCTCCAAAATTTTGAAACTAACTTTAAACAATCCACTATTTAACTTGGCTCAGTTTTTCCCCAAATCCAAGATTCAAACACAGTTGGGGGAACTAGAGTTCCCTATACAAAGAAGTATAATGTTGTTGTCTTTATGAAACTGGCTGATCGATGTGATTTTGGAGGTGCACTCAATACTTGGGTCATTTTGTTTTTTAATGGCAGTTGACTGATGCAGTATTGCTTTGTTAATTGATAAAAAATGCAGTTAGATGTGGACTTTGTTCAGATTGATGTGAGGAATTTACGATGGAGAGGTAAATCTCTTTATCTCCCTTTCAGTTACACAAACTTTCACAATGAGAACCCCCTAGGCTCCCTATCTTTCTTCTTTTTTCAAGCCTCTAGCCAAATTAGGCACTCTGTTTTCAGGTTTTTTTATTTTATTTTATTTTATTTTTTATTTTTTGTTTATTTTTTTTTTAACTAATTGGCTCATCACACATTTACAAAAAAAATACAGTGGATGGGCAAAAGCAAAACTCTCTCTCTCTCTCTAACATGCACACACAATGGAAGTTTAGTATGCTTCTGTCATTAGTAATTATGTGTTTATGTGTGAGGTGCATTCCTTAACTCAAATAGTATATAGAATGCCAAAATTGAGCATCAAATAAGTTATACCACATAATTTTATCTAGGGAACTGCTGGACTTGGACTGACTTGGAGAGAAGTGTTTGTTTTCTTGAAGACATTACAAACTTTTCTATAAGAGATGTGTTGATAACTAGTTTATCTTTTGGATATTTCCCTTAGAAATATTGGTGTATAGCATTTGGGGTTGTTGGTATTGAGTTGCAATTCACATAACATTATATATTTGTTTAATATATTTCTTTGGGAGATGCTAAGCTTACTATAGTATTTGTTCATTTACCAAAGTAGTGATCTTGATTTCTTGTATAGGTCCAATTGTTGATACTGTTGTTATGAATCCTTCATTCGGAACCCGGAAAAAGGGGGCTAATATGGACTTTCTCTTTGCGACTTTGAAGGTGGCTAGGACTGCTTTTTGACGCATTGAATGCACGTGTCCGTTCTTACTTTTTGATGCATTGAATCATAATAAAACGTAGCGAATCGTAATTAATGGAAAATTAAATCACATGATTCACTTGATTCACTTAATTTTTGATTCAAGGGCATGATTTGAATGCATTTCATTCCAGCGGAATTATATTTGTTAAGAGACTGATAAATGCGTTTCTGTTTGTTGCTTGAAATAGTTGTAGACATGAAAGTTTATCCCAGAATTTAAGTTATAATTTATGTTTTCTACTGAAAGGTTGGGGGGATCATGTACTTAATTGGTCATAGGGATAAGATCATTGCATTCTTCCATTTTGATTTTTCTGCAGAATTGAAAAAGTGTAGGAACCTTTGGCAATACAACTAAAGGATTTGAAAACCTAGCTTTAGGTAAATTCTTGTTTTCCATGGATTTACAAGAATTTACCATGCCTATGTGATGTGATATTTTTGACTTTGATGATTTGCCATTATTGCTTGAAGAATCAATTGTATCTTTTCTACTAAAGCTGGTGGTCTATTATAGTTTGGCCTTGAGGAAACAAATAGATTAACAATAGGCATTGACTTGAGGTTAAATATTTTTTCTTTTAAAAAAAAAATTAATATTCTGATGTATTAATCTTAGTTATCATAATGGACTGCTATATGAATATTTGAGGGAAAGATATTAGATGTATTTCCTGATTACAGAAAAGAAGCAGAAGACCACCTGTCAAAAGCTGTAAGTCAGAAAAAAAAGTTTCAATCTTGGTTGTTTTATGTGCTGTACTGCTCAGGCTGAGGGTTACGTTTTGAAATAGGCTAATGTTGTTCTAGGTGAAGTTGAATCCATCTCTGGCAGATGCTTGGCTCTACTTAGGTAACTGTATTTGGAAAAAAGGAGATCTACCTTCAGCAAAAAGCTGCTTTACACTTACACTAAGCAAGATTACTGTAGACCCAACTTTCTTCGCGCGCCCCCCTTTCGGAGAGGCGCGAATTGGTTTTACTACAGTTCGGACTCCTATCATGGTTCTGAATCTAATCTCACAAAATGCAATGTGAGACTGATAAACACCAAAGAATCCAATCCGGCAAATCATTTTGGAAAATCAATTTTGAATCAAATAATGCCAAAACTGGACTGCTTTGCCAGATTACAGAGTCGCCACCTAAATCTTTTATTTTTGAGAAATTTAGGAAACCCTGACTCGTGTCAAAGGCCACGTGTCCGTCATCAGAAAAGTTGCCTCATTTCGGGAACTTGGGTACGAGAGGGGAAGGTCCTGAAATAAGCACCCCCGCTCGCCAAATCAAATGATCGGCCTCTACTAAGCATGATATGTTATTTTATAAACTTCATGTGTTCTTATCCGGTTATTAGCTAACTTTACTATGTGGTGCACACATACAAGTATAGACTCAATCACAAGAATTGGAACAAAACAACTCATGTTTGTTTTTTAAAATGGTTTGAAAGTGCTACTCGCAAGTAGGCTAAAGCACGGATTTGTCACCCTCAAGTGGGCTTAAAACATGATGATTTGCCACTTCTTGAAGTGAGCTTTAAAACATACATTTATCGAATTGTTCCAATTCAAGCAACAAAGCCTTCACCCACAGCCATTCAAGCAGTTAAGCACTTAAGCAAATAGCCTCATGGCAAGCATGCGATCATGGCAATACTCACACTCATGCAAGTATGCTAAAGCGCAACACTTATAGTGTACTTCAAGCCAAAACAAAAGCTAGTTAGAAACAATGCATGATCCTAACTATATAAGATGCCTAATGCAACACATGCAATATGCAACTAAATAGGCTTGGCTACCTAAGATGGCATATGAATGCAACAATTTGATACACGTATTCAAGTAAGTATTGAAATACGATGCAGTTTGAATGATGCGCTAAGCTCAGTGCATGCAATACAAATGAATGATGCAAACATGCAAGCAAAAGGTATGCTAATCGAAACGTGCCCTAAAACTAACCATTGAAAGCAGTTAAGTAAAAGGAAGAAAGACGTGAGGTTGGAAGACATGCACACACGCGCGCATACTTATTACAACATTGCGCCCTCTTGAGGGAGGGTTCGAATAAATAAGCTAAGCTCCTCTAAGCTAAGCTAATTAAAATATTACAAGCTAACTAATTAACTATTCTAACTAATTAATTATTACAACACATTGAATTTAAATAACTAGTTACACAAACTAATTAAAATATTACAACACTTGAATAATTAGCTATATTAATCAATTAAAGCGATAAAGTGGCCTCGCGGGCGAGGGAGATATGCATGCTTAGTTGGTGTTCGCTCGGAAATCCATTGCTTTGCCGTCAATTGCCTCTGTTTGCACTCGCCTTGGTTTATGAACATTGAATCAACCTCCACACTGCTTCTGCTCCAAAAACAGGTTCATTTTTGCACAAAAATGGACTGGTGGCCGGTCGGCCACAAACAACGGCGATCGACTAGTTTAATGGTCGGTCACTATCGCAGTGGCCATCGACCACTGCTTTCGAGCTTGGTTTTGCTACAGCAGAGAACAACAGAGGCACAACAATGTATTTGCAAGGAAATGTATGTATTGCCACCCTCCTCATCATTTTTCAAGCTCAAAGGAGTGTGACACTTGACTCTCAAGCCACCAATAAAGCATTTTCGATGCGTGATGGCCAAAGAGTCAACCTTGTACAAGCTTAGTAAATGCACAAATAGACTCAAAGGGTCATCACTCTATCATGCATGATCAAGGATGACGACGACAAGAAACGCGACACGTTTCATCACTTTAAGTATGAAACGTCTCACATTTCTTGTGTTTGGACTAACGTCCGATCCAAACACATGCAATGCAACACAAATGCTTATCTTGTATGTTTTACTTGATCCAATTTTATTTACACATTTTACATAACCGATTAATTCTTTAACCGATTAAGTCCAATGTGAAAGTCCTCTAATGTGAGAGGGGTCAACCAAAGGAGGATTTAAGACATGAGTGAGATCATGCCTTTGACTAGTAGAAACTCTCAAAGAGAGTAAAGCCATTGAGGACAAGCTCTATCTCAAGCTTAAACACAACCTTAAGGCCAACCAACCCTCAAAGGAAATAAAAAATGAAGAAATGAGGGAGGTTGCAGACCTTTACTACTGAAATGGCATGCTAAAAACACTAAACCATGCAAGCAACACATGCACAACATGTTAAGAGCCTAAACATTAAAGCTAGTGAAGAGTGTTACACTAGAGGCATGCAATATAGCGCTTAAATGACCAAACCAACTCTGGATAGAGCTTAAACATGCCAAAACAGTGGCCAAATCATGCTGGATTTGAAGCATAAAAAAGCAAGAAAATCACGCTCACACATTGGCTCGCAAGCAAGACACAAAACATAAGTCTCAAAAGCAATAAAAGAGTGATAGAAGTGAGAGTGTGAAAGAGGTATGTGCACTGAAATCACATGTTAAATAATGCTATATCATGCAATCGTCCCATGCAAAGCATGTTGGAGGCCTTGAAACACATGGCTAGTGAGGTCATTTGCACTACATCCATGCAAGGCTAAGCTCATATGACCAAGACCACTCAAAACAGAGTTAAAGCATGTCAAAATATTAACAAGAATGTGCTAGAGTCAAGCTAACACCAGCTAGAATGATAGGCTAACGCATTAGGCGTGCTAGGCTAGTAAGCATGATTGCACTACAAGTACAAAAAACAAGCAAAAGGTGTTCCAACCAATCAAAAATAGAGTTGAAGCATGTCAAAACAAAGCCAAAAATAGGCTTGAACTAAGCCACAACAAGGTAGAAAAGCATGCTCACATCTTAGACCATCTATACATGCAAACAAGAGACAAGGAGGGGAGGCCACCCCCTTCTATTTTGGACCTCAAAACCAACTTTTTACCACTGATATTCCCCTAGAATTCAGTGGTTAAAAGGCTAAGAAAAGGTTGTTTTGAAAGCTTTGAAACATGGCACAACACTTAGCAAACAAGCCATAAAAGAGGGTGGACCACCCCTAACTCCAAAACAAACTTCAAACTACTATTTTAACCATAAAAATAGAGTTTTTTTTAGAAGTTAAAACCAGCCTAAAACTAGCATGCAAAGGTGGCCAAACAAGCAACTAAAACAATTCTTTAAAGAGGTAAGCTTAATACCCTTGAAGCACAGCAACAAACAGCACAATTTCTGAGCTCAAATCACTTTGAGAAACTCAAACAAAGCCTCCAAGAACCTCAACTCCAAGGTGAAGGTGTTTGGCTAAGGGCTTGTATGCAAATATTTGAAGAAAACTCACTTTCAAGCCTAAAATAGGGAGAGAGAGAGAGGATTCTAGAGAGAGGGGGGAAAATTTCCTCACAAATTTTGTAACCCTCAAAATGGGGGAGGGACATCCCCTTATATAGGAAAACAAGCTAAAAGCTTGTTTCCATTCCTCCATACTATGGAGGATGTATTCAGTGACCAACAGCTAACATAACTAGCACATAAAATATCTGAAAAAGGAGAAAAATGGCCACCGGCCACCATTGGTGGCCGACCGGCCACCATTGATGGCCGATGGGAACAATCCCTGGCCGATGGGTTGTAGGGCTGGCCGATAGGTCACCATTTTCCCCAGAATCAAAGCTACAAGCTCTTGGTCCACAACTAAGCACAAAACAGACAAGTTTCAGAAGCTCAAAGGCAAGGCACTCCGCCAAGAACTTCGCGCGTTCAAAATGAACACAAACATGGATGATCATCGAATGTTCAAACAATGACGTACAAGTCTTAAGGACGGTCAAAAATGGGGTGTCTACAGTTACGTTTTTTAGTTCTGATATATTTCCATTGTTTCTCCAATTTCAGTAGTGATGTGTGCTTTAATTTCATCCGTGTATATTCAACTACCAATAAGTTTATATCTGATGCAGGGTCCAAACAAAAAGATATTTTGTCAATTATCTATGCTAGAAAGAAGAATGGCTCAATGCAAGGATCTTAGTTCAGTGTTATTTTTCTGTTTTCTCTTGGTTCCTCTTGAATATAATCTTCCATATTTATTAAAACACAAGTTATTATTTTGTTTTCTCCTATGGTTACATTATACTTGGGTTCTTGGTTCTGTGGGAGATAATTTATGGAGTGCTCTCTATTTTAGATCTGGAATGTTTGGGCCATTTAGTTAATAATAATGCTGTAACGAACATTGCTTGTACCTGTCATCGTTTTAGATCGCCCGAACTCCGCTCCGCGCGCGAAGGCGCGAATTGTGTTCTAGCTACTACAGTTCAGACTCCTGTCACGGTTTTGAATCTAATCTCACAAAGTGCAATGTGAGACTGATAAATCACCAAAGAGTCCAAATCCAGTAATTGGTTTCGAAAAATCAATTTTGAATCAAAAAGTGCCAAATACGAACTGCTTTGCCAAATTTCAGAGTCGCCACCTAAATATTTTATTTTGGGAAATTTAGGAAACCCTGACTCGTGCCTAAGGCCACGTGTTCGTCATCACAAAAGTTGCCTCGGCTCGGGAACTTGGGTACAAGGGGGGAAAGTCATGAAATGAGCACCCCAGCACGCCCGATCAAAGGATTGGCCTTACTAACATGATATATTGTTTTTGAAAACACATGCGCTCTTATTCTGGTTAATTAGCTGATCTTACTACGTGATGCGCACAGCATACAAGTATAGACTAGATCGCCTAAATTGGAACAAAACATCTCATGTTTGTTTGTTTGAAAATGGTTTGAAGGTGCGACTCGCAAGTAGGCTAAGACGCGGATTTTGCCACCCTCAAGTGGACTTAAAACTCGTATTTCGATGATTTATTTCAATTCAAGCAATCCAACATTCACCCATAGACATTCATGCATTTAAACACATAAGCACATAGCCTCATGGCAAGCATGCTATCATGGTAATCACTTACACACATGCAAGGATGCTAAAGCGTAAAAGCTTACCTAGTACTCCAAGCCAAAACAGAAGCTAGTTAGTAATCAATGCATGATCCTAGCTATGTCAACAATGCCTAATGCAACACATGCAAAAATGCAACTAAAATAGGCTCGGCTATGTAGAATGGCATATGAATGCAACACTTGACAACATGCTTTGAAACATGTATTCAAGTAAGTATAGAAATACAATGCAATTTGAATGATGCGCCGAGCCTGGTGTATGCAAGACAGATGAATGAATGCAAACATGCGAAGGATAAGTATGCTAATTGAAACATGCCCTAAAACTAACCATCAAAAACTAATAAGTAGAAGAGAGAAAGAAATGGGGGTTGGAAGACATGCATTACACACACACACTTATTACAAAATTCACCCTCTCTATGGAGGGTCCGAATGAATCAACTAACTAGCTACGCTAAGCTAATTAATTACAAACCGAATTGAAACTAGCTATACTAAGCTAATTAGAATATTACAACACAGATTAAACTAATTAATTACAAAACAAGTAATTAACTACAACTAGCTAGTAAAGCGGTAAAAATGGCCTCGCGGGAAGAGGCGTATGCATGTTCAGTCGGCTTCGCTCGGAAATCCACTACCGTGCCTCATGATGCCTCTGTTTGCACTATTTTAGACTTCTAAAAACTGTGCCAACCTCCAAGATACTTTTGATCCACCTTGTGGACATACTGGGGGGTGGTCGGCCAAGAGGAGTGGCCATCGGCTAGAGTTTATGGCTATCGACCAATTTTGATAGCCGATCGGCAAACTAAGTGGTCGATCAGCCACTGCTTCCTGCAAATTCTCCCTTTGTTGCAATAGAGCACTAATAGAGGCATGGCAGTGTATTCGCAAGAAAATGTGTGTGCAACCACACTCCTTATCATGTCACATGCTCAAAGGAGTGTAGTGCTTGGCTCTCAAGCCACCAATCACGCATCTCAATGCACGATGGCCAAAGAGGCCGAGTTGCACAAATCAATGACAATGAATGCACACAAATAACTCGTAGGACTCGATGAACCTCCACCTTATCATACATGATCAAAGGTGTCGGTGACCCAAGGAATGAGGCTCGTTTTATCACTTCAAGTATGAAACGCCCCTCGTTCCTCGTGTTTGGATTGACGTCTAACCTAAACACAATGCAATGCAACAAACATGCAAACATAATGCAATCATTCACCATGCAAACAACACGAACATGCAACAACATGCTAGCAACATGAGCATGTAACAACATGCAAACAACAATGTCATGCAACAACATGCAAACAACAATGCAATGGCAAGGGCTATGTAACGCAACACTTAATGGACTTAAACTGCATATGGATAGACCTAAGAGGGTCCAAAACAGTGGCCAAAATGCTGAAATGATGGCATGAAAAAGCAAGAAAATGCATGCTCATGCATTGGCCCATGAACTAAGCATAACAGCACAACTCTCAAACATGATGAAGAAGTGACAAATGTGAGAATGTAACAATGAAGTAAGCTCTGAAATTACATTCCAAAGGATGCTAAATCATGCACATATGACAAATAAAGCATGCTAGTGGGCTCAAAGCTTAAAGTTAGCCAAGGGACTTACACCATGGCTATATCAAGCAAGCCCCAAGGGCCAAGGTGACTCAAAATAGTCCTAAGGAAGGTCAAAATAGTGCCAAAAATATGCTTGAACATAGCCAACACAAGCTAGAATTAAAGGCATGAAGCATGGAGCATACTAGGCCAACAAAGAGGATTACACTACACCCACCAAAACCAAGCATGAGGTGACTTCACCAATTAAAATTAGAGTTATGGCATGTCAAAATAACACAAAAAATGCACTGATATGGCAGCCCAAAAGCTTTGGCAAAAAAAGCATGCATATAGGCTCATATTTAAGGCATAAAGCACAACACCTCCAAAGCATTGAAAGAGTGACACATGTGAGTGTATGGCCACACTACATGCACTGAAATCACATAACAAATGATGCCAAATCATGCAAATAGCCCAAGCAATGCATGCTAGTGGACTCAATACACAAAGCTAGTAAGAAAGAATGCATTATGGCTATACAAAGCAATGCATGCATGACCAAGACAACATGAATCAAAGCTTAAACATGGTAAAACATGAGTAAAAGCTTCTTTGAGTAGAGCCAAAAGCATGCTAGAATGATGGTCAAAAGCATGATGCATATTAGGCTAGTGAGAGGATTTGCACTACAAGTGCAAGGAGCATGCATGATGTGATCAAACCAAGACAAAACAGTGTTATATCATGGAAAAACAAGGCCTAAGGCATGCTAAAATGGAGCCACAAAGAGGTATAAAAACATGCCAACTTGGTGAGCCATCAACACAAGCATACAAGAGAGAGGAGGGAGGACAACCCAACCCTATTTAAGGCCTCAAAACACACTTTCCACCACTGAAATTCTTTTGGAATTCAGTGGTGAAGAGGCCAAATAAAGGTGATCTCGAAGGCCTAAAGAGATGGTTCAAAACAAGGCCAAACAAGGCTGTAAAGGGGGTAGACCACCCCCAACACCAAAGAGGCCTTAAACAAACATGTTAACCACTTCAAAACAAGACTTTTTTCAGTTGAAAGCTAAGCCAAAAGAAACATGCAAAGTTGGCTAAATAAGCTATGAACACAAAGCTTTAAAGAGGTAAGGGACTCACCCTTGAAGAACCTCTTTAGAACAGCAACTTCAGAGGCAAAAACCAAGCTTAAACCACCCAAATGCAACCTCCAAGAAACTCAACTCAATAATGAAGGTGTTTCACTAGGTGTTTGTGTGCAAAAGTGTGAAGAAACTACACTTTTGAGCACAAACAAGCACAAGTATAGAGAGAGAGGAAGAAATATATATATATATAGATATATATCTTGTATATCAATTTTCAGAACCTCTAGAAAGGGAGAGGGGCCTCCCTTCTTATAGAAAACCAAGTCCTAAGCTTCTTGAACAAACTAGGACTTGTTTGAATCCATCCATACACGTGTATGGAGGATACACCAAGTGACCAACAGCTGGTACCAGCTGGAAGGAAAATATCTGCAAAATTAGAAGAAGGGGTCTTGGCCAAAAAAATGGCCGATCGACCAAAAAGAGTGTCGACCGGTCAACACTGATGGCCAATGGAAAGAGGGCATGGCCGATAGGCACAGAACTGGCCGATGGGTTGTGGGCGCCAACAAGCCACCATTTTCCTCGAAACAAAACCACAAGCTCTTGGTCCACAACCAAGTACCAAGCAGATAGGTTGAGAGGCTCCAAGGCAAGGCGCCAAGGAGGCGTTCAAAAACTCAAAATGAACACGAGCATGGATGATCATCGAGTGTTCAAACAATGACATCAAGTCTTGAGGACGGTCAAAAATGGGGTGTCTACAATCGTATTCTTGTTCCAAAACCTTTCTTGCCTTTTTCTTTTGTGTCTCAAAAGGAAGAAGGAAAGAGAAAACATTCACTACTCTATCTATTTTTGATTTTGAGCTTCTTGAGTTCTAAATCATACATTTGTTTTTTGCTACCAATTTCATTGATGTCTTTTAATCTAGTACCTCTGTTGTGGTGTTGATGGAAGAACAAGCCTAGAAATGGTGAATTTTGTTAAATTTTTGTGTTCTTGACTAACTTTTTGCCCTTGTATTGCCGAATATTTCTTTGAAGACAATTTAGTAATTATCAAATTTAATTGGTCTAGAAACTTTGGGAGTACAAAGAATAACCCCCTGGCTTGCAAAAAAAAAAAAAAATGATAGATGGAGATAAAAGAAAAAAGATTATTTATGATTTTTATATTAAGTGAGTATTCTTGTAAAAATGTAAATAGGGCATATTTTCTAGTCAGTCAAAGAAAGGTAAAATATATAAGAGAAAATTCAGACTGGTTTATCATTTCAAATAAAAAACTAGCCTCATTCTCATGTTATTTTTGGTCTCTAATTTTCAATTTTTGGTTTGCTAAGGCTTGTATAAAGTGTAAATATAAAAATAATTTGGAGATTTGATCACAACAAATGGAAGCATTGTAGAGCTCACTCTCTCTTCGAGTCAAAGGCTGTGCATCAATCATAATAGAAACGCATTCATCTACTTTTCTAATTCTTTGTTATCTTTGTAGGTGCTGATAATCAGGCAGAGATTGTCGAGGAAAGCATCAAACATGCAAAGGAAGCTATAATGCTGGATGTGAAAGATGGGGATTCTTGGTGTGGGCTTTGTATCGAGATCTAAGCTAAGCGAATTTGTATTTCTTTGGCTACTTTGAATTGGGGATGTGTGGATTGCAATTGGGTGGGTTTGAATGATTTCTAGTAAGGGGTTTTGGTAAAGGGTTTGATGACATTAGTGGCTCAAAGCTAGGAAGAAAGAGTGTGCAACTTCAAGACTAGCAGGTGTTAATTGGGATTTTTCAGAAAATTTAAACTTGTAGGTTTTGTCCGAAAATTAGTGTGTTGCATATTTTTCCTCTATTAGAATAAGAAACTTTATACTTATTGTGGAGTGCTATAACAAAATTATGAAAGGTTTAGATAGTGGCAACTGTGGTTGATTATGAATTGTGTAATATTTTTTTTCCTTGCAAGCAGGAGTAATCGTGGGTGAGCACAGTTTTTTTTATTTTTTTTATTTTTTTTTAATGTAATCTAGAGATAATTTGTTGTGGCACACTCCTTTAAACTTTACCCTCTTGGTTTAGATTATGGGTCAATGCAATTCTTATTTAATCTAGAGAATTACCATGTACTTCATGGTAATAAGAAATGACTATCATATAAATGCCAAGGCTTTTAGAACTATAGAATATATTACTTAGTTTTTACATTGTACCAAAATGGGCATTTATTTACTCTTTTGTGGCAAAGAATTTGAAATTGTGGGTTTCTACAAGAAGAGAAAAGAAAAGGAATTTAGGGCTTCTTAGGTTAAGCTCTAACTTATGCTGTATTTGTTGCTTTAGTTCATTGGAGTTAATTTTTTATTTTCATTGTTTCTTATTTACCTACATTCCTCTATTTTTTTAGCAATCTAGTTTTTGTCATCAACCCCATATGGTGGCTGCTATAGCAATTACCAACTATCACGGAGGCAGGTAAAATATTTTTATTTGATTTCGAATATATACTCTATTATAGCTGTTGGTTTGTATTTTTGGGCTAAAAGGTGTTTGGTTTTAAATTACAAGACTTGCTGATAGTTCTTTGTAAGCCTAATGCCCTTAATTGATGTTGTTGTTATTAAATGGTTTCGTTTAGTTTATTTAGTTGATTAGGTGCATAATTAAGTTTGTTCTTTTAAAAAAGTTTATTGTGTATTGAAAAATGGATTTTTTTGCTTTAGTTTATAACTAAGAAAAAGCTACGTTCGGCATGTGATTGGCTTATATGACATTGCTTTTATGGGGCAATTGAATTATCTTATTAATTTTGGAAATATTTTGTTGATGTTTTAATTTTTTTTATCATTTCTTAATATCTCAAGAAATATTTTTGTCCCTGAGTTGTCGGTTTTTGGATTTAAGTAGAAGTTTCCTTTGTCATGCAGACAAAAATGCACGAGGTTAGTTGCTCCTAATTATTGGCGGGTTTAGGTGCCTTAACACATACATTGGGCACCCTCGTTCCTATGATAGGAGCAAGTGGATTTGTCTTTGCAGAACAACTATTATAAGGCTGTTGTCAGTAGTTTTAGATAATCTCTTAATAGTTGTCAATATGTTTAGAAAGTTAGATATGCATAGTTTTGGATGGTTTAAACTTTTTGTACAGTTTAGAACTTAAGGATATGTTTTCGAATATTTGAAATGTTTATAATTTATGGATATAGTTTCTTTTTGATGTTTCAAACAATATTTTGGTGATTGATTGATGTTTGTGATGCTTGTTTGTAACATTTGTTAGATTGTACAAAATTGGTCAAATAGAACCTGCTGAATTTAAAAATAAAAATAAAAAACTGCATATTCTATGTAGGGCATAATAAGTCGTTGTATTGCATATTTTACGACGCGCAATCAGCATCGTTATTTGTCTCACCAATTAACGGCATGCAAAAAGTAATTAAATAGAAAAAAAGTAATTCTGACGCACAAAATCTGTCGTCGTTAAGCGAGGTTTTAACGGTACTATAGCATGTCCTAGAAAAATGTGACGACACACAAAATCTAATAGCGTCTGAAGTATGTGGATTGAAAATTGAATGACTTTCCATATTTGGTCATAATATGACGCCTTGTATGTAAATAAAAAGGCTTTTCTGACGTGCATTAGCGTCTTGTAAAAAAGCTTTTTTAGTATTATCTCAATAAGTGATAAGTATTGTCATAATAAGTGGTAAGCATGATCTCGATTAATGATTAAGTATCTTACCACAATAAATGATAAATAGAGTCTCAATAAGCGGTAATGGCTTTATAAAGTATTTGCCATATAGCTCATGTGTTCATGACAAAGAACTATGTTGCCAAAAAGCTATGCTTGCCGAAATAAGTGCAATAACCATCTACAACATCAATAAGTGACAACTATGATAAAGTAATTATCTTTCATTAGTTTCCAATTAAGTTTTACAAAGAATAACATATGTTGATATACATTCACAAGCATAACCACGAATCTATAGCATATGTTACATAATAGAAATATGATGAAAGTTAAAACAAATAAGAAATGCCTTAAAGGCTTATGACTTTCTAAAACGTAGCAGTTACAACAAAGTGGAATTTAAGTCCAATACGGTTAGTTAAAAGGCCCTTAGTGCATTACAAAATATATACAAAAATCAACAAAATGGCTCTTGCTCCAAGTGCTTCATTTATTTATTTGCCTTAGTGGGCATATCATTTGCACCTAAAATGTTTTTCCCCATAAGGTGAGCCAAAGCGTAGTAGAAATAATTCAACTTGGTATATGAATCTTAACAAAACTATAAGGTGAATGAATATGCAATAACATGCCAAAACATTTTATATTTTTTTCCAAAACTATGCAATGCCAAGTTAATATCATAATTCATAAATCATTTCCTTTACAATAAAAAACAAAGCGATGAATCACACTGGGAATCTTAAACAAATACAACCTTTCACGGAAATCTCGTCATGAGAAACTATAAATCCACACCCGTATAGCGTAGGCTATATAGCACTTCTATTGCCATTTCATGAAAATTTCGTCCGGGATCGGCACCTATGCATCGCCAGTTTTAAGACTTTCACCATAGACATTCGAATAACTTATTTCCAACGAGACAATACATATTTCCCAGATTCACCCGTTTTCTCAAAATGATAAACATTTCCAATGTAAAAAGTATAAGCTATTGTGCTTTCGATGTAATTGAATACAGGAAAATAGTTTCAATTCTCCTAATTCTCACACAATTTCTACAATAATCATGGATTTGCTCACTCCACCGATAGCCTCCACTTGCAGATATTTCTAAGCAGATAATCAATTATCGAAAGGATAAACCTTTAAATTATAAGATGTGAGGTGATAATACATATCAACTCTACCATCCTCTATCAGAAATCACATCAATTTCATATTCCCCAACACCCAATTCCATAATTTATATAAAATCAACATTTGACACAATTAGGGTAAGAAACCCCATTTCTTCCAAAATCAATTATACATACTCGAAAACCAAGCCCTTTGTTTTTATCATAACTTTCAATCTCATTTCAAATCCCACAACCATTTCAATGAAACTATTAAAACTTCCTCTTTTGAGTTT